>CM045583.1:1200000-1546579 GCA_024721215.1 Cheumatopsyche charites | reverse complement strand
TATACAATTCATGATTCGTTTTAAGTCTTTAGATATTTTTTCTTTTGTTTAGTCTTGAATCAAACCCGGTCGTTTAAAATATCAAAATATTTCTAGTGTGCTATTGGCAAATCGTAAATTCTCTAAGGGCCTATCTTTTCACCTTTAGTTTGAGAATAAACGATTTTAAACTACATGTGACTTTCCAACTACCAACTATCAAAATCTTGGAGAAAAAGATGGATGTATGTATTTTTATACGAACTGCAGTATGTTATGTCAGTCTCTTTTACATATCTCAAAGTTGGAGGGAGCGCATGTAGTTCAAATTCATTTTATTCTCAAACCAAAGATGAAAAGTCCGTTCTTAAAACCCCAAAAAACTCACAATTTCACTATAAAACAAACGCACAATTTTCTAATCTGATTCAAAACAATCACGTTTATAGAAAACCCAATTTTCAACCGCCATATTGAAAAGCGCTGGCCTCCAGCGCATGACGACGACAACAGTTTACAACACAGCAGCGACTTAAAGAGGAGCGCTCTTCTGTCAGCCCCAGTTGCAATTTCCATTTTACAACGTCATTATAATTCGGTGCATCGTCGTATTACGTGTCAGATGCATCTGAACCTAGATCGCAGTGCTACGTGATCCAACTATCCGGCCTCGAGGCATTCAATTAGCGATTTATCGAACTGGCGAAGTTCGGCTAATCCCGCTCCACTGTACGGAATGATAATGATCGCACACTGTTGTGTGGTTGAGTGAAATTTGCTGATACGGTGTGTATGAGGAGTTTTGAGTTGTTGACTGAAAAGGACAAGGGGTGCAGGTGACAGGGTACAGAGGAGGGCGAGTGATTTGATGATATGTCTCTTGGTACACATTTTAAGTTCGTTTATATCCTTTTGCCACCAATTATATGAGTGTATAGAAGCAATTTCTGTGCATAAATCAATTTTGGCAATAATGTCACTTGTACCCTTTGACCTTTTTAGTCGTCATGTAAACGAATTTAGAACGAATATATCATCGAATCGCTCCACCTCCACCTATTAGATGTAAGCTCTTGCTCAACTTTGAGCAAGTTTTTATTGAAATCACCGCAAAGTCACTTGTGCCCCTTGGCCTTATAAGTCGTCATATATGATTTAAAAATGGTCAGAAAAGTCCTCATTAACGAATTTTCAAATGTATCTGATTGGTACATAAAGTAATTACTAGACTTTTACCAGACTAGGCTAGAGTAATTAGACGTAACTAAGCGACCAAATTCAAAAAACGATTAATTATTATTTTTTTATTACGAAAAACAAAAGCATATCAATGAAATAGTTTCATATCATCGATTTATTATCCAAATATTTTTTTATTGAAAAATGAAAATAGAATAGGTTTAATCGTAAAAACCTAACTACATATACTATGTAACATACATATAATACACAGCTCTTACAACTCCAAAATAATTGATTGCAATTTGATATGCAATTTAAAATAGAATAGAATAAATTCTGAATAATCTTCATTTTTTTATATAAACAAGAGTTTTCTATCACATCCTTTAATTTTCGATGAGATCGTTTCTCAAACTAAATATTTAGCTTCTCGGAATCAATAAAATCAAAGAATTTATTTCAGTAACTTTGCTATATTTCAGTTAGGTATATCTACATATTATAAATTATTGCTACATCTAGGGTTTAAAATTATTTTCTAATAATCAAATCAAAATATTTCCATTACACGAATTAGTTTACATAGATGATCATATAAAAAATCATTTAATGAAGCATCTTTGAGATAAACTGAAATAGAAGGCTGTATTAAAAGTCATATTTTATCGCTTCAGTTATCGTCAATATTTATTTGTCGAAATCAATTTGTAGAAAGGGCCCCGAATAAATATTGAAGTTATATTTATCGGAGCGCGATACGCGAGGATAAATGATGTTTTCATGCGAAAGAATATCGAAAGTTTTTCCTCTCACTTGAGTGAACCTTTATTCATTATTGATATAAAATGTTTTAAGTTTGCCGTTCGAGTTTGTGAAATTTAACGAAGCAAAATCCGAGCTAATTTCTTTATTATTCTCGAAATCTGTACAAAAGTTTTCCACTCGTTGTTACACGAAAAGTTATTAAATTCTCTCGAATAATATTGTTCGTTTTTGTGAAGACGCAATATAATAATTTATTAACTACATATGCTAGACAAAAAGTTAAACATATTTTTACTATAAAATATATTTTTAAAAAGACAAATCTTTCGATTTTAATTTCTGACAACATCACTTCAATCATTTGAACTTAATCATATTCAACGATAAACAAATCTCTGAGTCTCCACGCAGTTTTCCTTAGACAGACATCGAACAAACTGCAAATATACGAGCAATTTTTTCCTCCTGTGGACGATTCGAATAAATTACACAGGTCGTCGCAGTTTACAGCCGGAAAATTTATATTCCCGCAAAATTATGGTGGTCTCTTACGTACGCTCTAGACGGCGATGAAAAGGGGCGGCCCACCGACGCATTTTTCTTCTGCGTCGTCCCTGGATAGTCGTAAAAACGACGTGGATTTTCCGCGAATTTTCCACGAATTTCCACGAATTTTCCACGATTTTTCGGGACTCGTGTGGGACGCCGATCGCCTCGATACGCCCACGCATAGTGACCGCTTTATGTTATGTTCGGTGGACATGTCGGTTATATTTCGGACTTTTGGTTGGAAAATGAAGGTTTTTTTATATTATATAAGATACATTGATATTTTAGGAAATTGATTTTTTATCAGTTATGTTTTATTATTATAAATTCTTTGAAAATTCTATGAAAAAGAATAGAAAGAGGCTAATATTTGAGAGTAAACTATAGATACGTAAATTTTTTGATTATCTAAGTTTTCATGATGAATAAGATCTAATGATCTAAGATCTAATCTAATGATCTAATGATCTAATGATCTAAGATGATCTAAGTTTCACATAGATGAATATTCATGGTAATATTATATTGAAATGCACAAATATTTTATATTTTATAATAAATTTATTTTTTTCTTTGATCTCTGAATGCACTTTTTCTATCTCTAGATTTATCAATGTAATATGATTATTTTGGAATTCATTTTGCAATAGGAAACTGTCTACAATTTTAAACATTCAATAAAAATAAATTTTATTTAATTTCATCTCAATTATTCTTTTATCAATTAAAATTATACAGAATTACAAATAGATGAATGCAATCATTCAGTTTCTGACTCTTTTTTCTGTTTTATAAATTGAAATTTTTCAATTGCTTAAATCATATAATTTGAAAACAATTAATTTCAGCCTTTAACTAAAAATAATCTAAATCAAACAGAATTACGACTCATTACAAAATACAACATTTAAAGAATACAATAAAACTACAATCTTCGTACACACAACACATTCCTTAATCTCGCACTTACACACATTAATTTCTACGTAAGTCTCACATAAGACAAAACTAAAGCAACGAAAGCCCAACAGTTAAGCTAGATTGCTCTTTCAGAACACACTCATACAAAAACATACACAAATACAAATACACTCTCGAATACACAAATACACAGAAGGACTAAAGCAAACAAAATCGGCCTGAATTATGTCAGCTTTTATACGTCGACAACTTCCCATACTCTGGAGGAAATAAAATCGTCGCCTAAGGGCGAGTTTAATGTCTCCAGGGCCCAAGGAAAAGCTATTTTTCCGGATTTTCCCCAAGGAACGACCTACCCATGAAGGTTATGGTGGTCGGGATTAATTGAAACGTACGATCGCCGAGAAGCCGCTGCTTTGCGACACAAACAAAGGTCGCCTACCTTTGATAGGTGTGCCTCGAGTTTAGGCTTAAGTCTGTTGGGTGTGAAGGTGCCTTTAGGTCAATGGGGTTGTAATCAATCAATCGAAAGTGGAGGTTTTGAGTAAAGAGCTAACCCTTTTTCTAAGAAACGTATGTAATATGTAAACGGGTGGTTTTTGTTTGAAGGCTTAGTCTGATTTTAAATGTAATGACGTCAATTTTTTTAAAAACTTCTGAAGGTGTAAATTTTTGGAATAGGAATAGGAAATTTTATCTATTGTTTATTCAATTTAAATTATTTTTGTTCAACTCAAACAATAATCTAAGCACAAATTTTATATACGGAACATCTTTGAAACTGAGCGATTTATTTTTGAACGAGAACACTTTGAGGGCTCATTTCTTCGCCATTAGCCCTTAGCCATAAGCGAAGGGCAAAACGAAAAATGGCCTGATTAATGTCCGCATTTATCTCAGAGCGTCCGTCTCTTTGTTTATCAAAAAAAAAGCTTCTAGGCGTAGAAAAATATAAAGAAATAAATGGAAACGTTCAGGTCGTTGCAACTGTCGGAAATCTGGCTGCGGTTTATTAAAATTTATCTCAGTTCGTTGCGGAAATGGTCGAAATAAAAAAGTATGAGACACTTCCATAAAATAGAATTGTTGAAAAATATTCAATACTAGTTTCTGTGATCTGGATTTGCTCAAGATTATGGACTTAACTCTGATTATCAACCATTGTATAGTATTCTTACTATTAGGTATACAAAACAATCGAAATGTAAAATATCTATTGAAATATTATAAATAAATCATGATTGTTTAAATTTGAAAATTCAAAAATATATAAAGCTTAATAAAAAGCTTTAATAAGTCTTTTATCTATACTATGCTTAATGAGTTAGTTACGACTTGCTTCGTTAAAATGCACTTCGGTAAACATCAAATTTTTGGAACCTTGTCAATTGTAAATTTCGAAATGTTATGAGACAAAAACTTTTCAATTCACCCATACAATGTTTTTTTAAAGCTTCATTATGATTGAATTAGCTGTAAATGAGCAAATGAATCACAAAAATACATACATTCATCTTGATAAAAGAATTCACTACAGACGTCTTTCAAACGCTTCTGGTACGAATTCAATGCATCGTCTGTCAAAAGGAAAAGACGTTTTTGTTTCGCAGACACATTTTCCTTTGAGGTCAAAAGCCTGAGGAAATTCGAGGATTCTGCGAAAGAATTTGAGCACAGGTCAAAAAGTGCATATTTCGTTCGCGCCTCGAATTTATAGTTCGCAGAAAAATGCATTCGCAGATTTCCACATATTTCCTTTTGTGATTCTAAGAAAACGTTGGCTACAACATTTCCATGAAATATTTATAAGTGATATATTCTTGCGCTTTGACGTCGAAACGTATCGGAAATTTATTGCATAGCGTTTTGCAACAAATGGAAATGAGTGTGTATGGTGTTTGCAATGGGGAAGTTTCTTGTTCGATCTCTTATTATTCTAACGAGAAGATTTCACAAGGAGACCTTTCAAACCTTAAAACATACATATACTGAACTCATTTTTCACCGATATTTTATGACCGTAACTTCATTATCTACTTGAAATTTTAAGAGCTTTCTTGTTAAAATGCTTAACTAGGAAATTTCACATGAATTCTACATTTCATCCTTAACAAACTATCTTCGTACAAGGAGCTTTTGACGTATTCACCACATCGTCTACGAGGACAAGAACAATAATGATCCGGGAAAAGCTCTCGTCCCGAATGGCCATAGTAAGGCTTCATTTGCTTCCTGGTGCATTCTAGAATATAACCCCATTCGATGCCCTCATGGGATCTCTAAATAACCGTGCAAAAACGATCAGGGAAATTCGAATTTGCCACTAAAGGGGAAAATCGAGGCGAAAACGGTCCTGAGCTAACGGAAAATCGATGCTTTCTATACAATGTGGAATAATTATTTATTTAATTACAGGTATTTTTATTCAATTATTATGAATTTCTCAATTAAATTAACTTGGAAGTGAAGAAGTAGATATGCTAAGCTAGAAACCTATAAAATAATGTCAGTATACAACGTCAAAATTTATCAAATTCAATCGTTTTAGGTAAGGCGAGTGATTCGTTTTGTGAAGAATCATTTCTTTTTTATCTTGAATGAAATATTCAAAGAAGCAATCAATCGATTTATAAAAAAAATATACGTGATTTTCATCAAGATTTGACAAGACTCCAACTCATCATCATGAGGATACTGAATCCCAATGCAGCATAAACAAACGTTTTATACCACTATATGTTGATGTAACTCAATATTGATAAAAAAAGTTACTTGTGCCCTTTGTGAAATTTAGTCTTCATATAGTCTGTCTACATTGCATATTTTCTATAATTAATCAAGTGAAATATCATTCAATATTTGTTTGAAAATAATATTCGTCAGATCCATATTTTTTAATAGAGTGTAATTAAAATTTGCATCGGAGTCGGTTTTATTTATATTCATTTTTAGCTATGAAATGAAATGAAATATCGGAATGTGTTTTCAATATTTTTTTGAAAATCTATCCGTTTATTAAAATTTTGAACCCGTTACAAACGTAAAGGGAAATTGCGTCATGTCACATATGTTTGAGTTACAGCGAAATGCAAAAATCAAACACGATGCAATTCAGGTCCAGGATTAATTAAAGCACGGTTCAAATGGAGTGTAATTCAAACGAACCGATATTTTACCATTCAACATTATTTTTCAATATTCTCTGCCTTTTATATTAGAAAACTTTCGTTATATTCATTATTTTCATGCAGATTATTTAAATAACTTCAATGTTAGCGTCTTTTTGTAATAAAAATTGTATGGACATGTATTTCAAAATTTTTGACGATCGGTATTCAAACGAACACGCTCGGAAAATTTTGAATATTCACAGCGCACAATACAACATAAACAAGTTTTCTTTTAGGCGTTTTATTTTTTTCGCATTCAATACAAACTTTTTGGTTTTTTATCGCGAAAAAAAAACGCGTACACGTGACGCGATAAAACTGTTCAAAACTGCCGGTATCTGGAAAAGACACTTTTTTCAGGAAAGCGTACGTTTTTCGCGCTTTCCCTAAGAAACTTTTCCTTTTCCCTACCGAGTGCGTACACCGTTTCTTTTTCTCAGACAACACACATATGCGTACAGGGCCTTTCAATAGGATCGGTTCATTTAAGAAAATTAGTTGAACCGAGTTGAATTTAAATCCCTTTCGATATTGTGTTGATATGTGTGATGTCAATTGTCAATAGTTTTGAAAAGTTATGAGCCATTAGTATTTTTTTAGTTCTGGTATCTATCTTTTTTTTAAGTCTATTGATAATTTACGCTAAGCTCAAGAAGAAGCCGTTACATCAAAAAAACTTTGAATAGTAGTTATCAGCACACGAAATAAGATATTACAATCGATGGAATTCATGGTCTTAGTTGAGTCGTAAAATGCAATATAAGGAATCATTTTGTTAAAGGTTCAATAAATACCTCTTTAAGATAAATTACATCAAATTTTTGTTAAAAAAGCAGCAAACTATGAATCATATTAATTTAGGTCAATGACTTGTTACTCTCACTAGTATCTGACAAGACTCGAACCTAGCATAATACATACACTAAAGTTTAACGTAAGCCTACGTACACTAAAACCAGTAATCAAATTTGAATTAAATTCAACATGAATTAATTAATTTGAATATAAAAGCCAAATCAATATTCGAAATCTATAAATTGTAAGTCTATCGCCTACATATTCATTATGATGTCAAGATGAAAAAATTGATTCTTAAAACGAATAAAATCTAAAAAATCGCTCACATACTATCGATCAGCCCTGTATTTACATATATACAGACTCATATGCGTATTTTTCGACACTTCTCCGAACAAAAAAAGAATCATCACATTATGACGGCACGTATTCACGTGAGAATTCCGGCCGACAGAGAAAGTGAGGAATCTTGTTATCTTCCCGAAGTGGCGACGTATTGAAAGTTGCTACATATTTTTATTTTCTTCCGACCGCATTATACGAATTTCTTTTTCGCCGAGCGAGCCTTAAGAGAGGCATAAAAGCGTGTCACAGTTTGTTCCGACGGATTTTTCCGAGAGCCGTCGATGAAAATTCGACGAAATTCCCGAAATTCGCCGACTAAAAGCGTACCGATGTGCAGTAGAGCCTCGATTATTCAGATATTTTAATATTTTGAAATATAAGATTTCAGTTTATCAGTTTATTCCTAGAGATATCGATAAAATTTCCAAAATTATCGCCTCCTTTCAACTCCTATTTTCAACAAATGTAAGTTAGTCGTGTTTTGCTCTAAATAGTTCTTATAATGGTACGCTTTTAATACCGATCTTCTCACCTCTAGTTTGAAAATAAAATAATATCAAAACAGCCATTGAAAGATACAGACATACTACAGTTTGAACATCAAAACATAAACCCATCTTTTTCCACTAGATTTTGACAGTTGGAAGTTGGGGAATCTCAAGTAGTTGAAAATCATTTTATTCTCAAACCAGAGATGAAAAGTCTGGCCGTAAAAGCGTACCATTTTAAGAACCATTTAGAGCAAAACATGACTCTCATTTTTGTCGATAAGAGAAGATAATTACTTTATGCAATGCACATTTCATATGTAGTGCTGAAATCTAAATATTTGAACAATACGTAGTGGGACAAATTCGAAAAGTTTGTCGTTTATTTTCGAAACAAAAATCTTAGGTGGCACATTTGGCATCAGCGCTAAAAGCAGAAGCCAGTTTTTCGACTATACAACAATGTTCGAGACAAAAGCTTATTTAGTAGCTTTCGAGAAATGCTCAGACTGAAGACGAAAAAGCTCTCCTCAGATGCAGACTCTTCATGCCGTACTTTCCACATACGCAAACGTGCCAAAAATTAACCGGAATTTGTATAGAAACACCAAACTGGAATGAAATTTCTATTTACTCGCTAATTTTTAATTTTCATTCATTAAACTTTGCTACTCTGCTCTAAATATTCTGTGTTTCGTTGAGAAGTTCGTTTAAAAAACTCTTAGTTTAGATTTAAATTGAATTCCTATGTGGTAGTCTTTGTCAAAATAATATTCGTTATACAAAATAAATCATATTGTAGATCATTTTTAAGAGCTAAGTACTATTGTAAATATGTGTATTTTTTATAAAAAACATGTTCACATTTACTTAAAATACGACTCGATGAATTCAATCTAACCTTTCCTAAAAAAGAGTTAAAAATCTGGCTTAAACTTTTCTAAAACTTTTCTCAAATTACCATTATTTAACTTGTAGAAAGTTGTGCTAATGAAATTGAGCAAAATTTATCATTTCTTTATTGAAATATCATGAGTTTTGATAAAATTTAAGCAAATTCATACTTAACACTTCATACTTCACTCTGACACTTAAAGTTAGTAAATAAATTTGATTGGTACATATGTATATGTTAAAAATATCTCAAAACGAACTTATTATCACATCAATATCTATTCTAATCAATATTTTTTAACAAACCGATAAAAAAATTCAACATATGAACACTGAAAGAGTCACAAATACCGGAACAACTTTGGAGCAAGCGGTCACAAAACGGATAAAACTCGAATCCGAATCTAATTTAAAACAATCACACACAGCAATCGAAAACAAATTAACAACTCCTACTACTTTTTAACAACCTTTTAGTATATATGAGGAAAAGCTCGCTTCGAAAGCACACTTCGGAAAAGCTCACAAACAAAGGACGATCCGGTTTCCGCGATGCGGTGCAGCAACAATGCGCTCTCGGTCAACGCAATTTGTACCGAAAGTGGACGTAAAAAGATGCTTTGTGTTCTTATGTCGTCGTAGTCGTAGTCGTAGTCTTGAATTCCGATTCTTCATTCCCTTTATTATCCCGTCGTTGTTCTCGATGTTGAAGCTCGGGCGGATGAAAAGCCGCGAATAAATTGCTAGTGGTGAGGTTTCGCTTTTTTGTATTGTGGGTGCAATGAGTTTTCGATCTGGATGTTTCAATATTATATGATGATTGAAATCGTCAAGGGTACAAGTAACATTTTCGCCGAAATTATTTACATATATTTGGTGGCAAAAGGATATAAACAAGTTTGAAACATGCGCCGAGAAAAACTATCAAATCATAAGACCTCATCCTAATACATGCAGATACATACTCCACGTATATTTATCTTAAAAATAAGATAATATTATGAGAGTTAAAAAGCTCTTAATATATTCTTAAATGCTTATTACTTCTTACATTATCTTACCAAAATCTAAGACTCAAGTCCAACATAATAGGAACATTAGGTCCTACATATTATGCAAAATCAATTATTCCAATATATTATTGATGAAATAATTTTAAATGTACTTCAAATTAATTTGAAGATTAAATAATGGAAGAGAAAAAATGTCATATGAAAAATGTATGGAATTTCTAGAAAGATTCGTTCTTTCGTAGAAGTTATTATTTCCTTCGAAGTTCAAAGAATGAAGTATCTGCAAGTCATATTTTGTAACTTTGATTCCTCTGAAATAAAATATTCAAAAGTACAAACGACTTTGTAGTGGAATTATTTCTTTCAGAGTTTGTTTTCCATTACGTATCGAATAGTATGCTTTAAAAATAAGAGACGCTGTTTGATTTGTATCTAAGAAAAATATATCTACATATAATGCATTATATGTATTATATTTCTCAGTTTTATTTCCTTTATAAATTATTTTTTCTTCGATACATACAATCAATGTGATATACAGAATTAACTCAAGCATTAATATGCATCGTTCGTCCCACCGAAAAGTCGTACATTATCGAACAACGAAACTCGACTCGAATAAGAACGAGAAAGGTTACAGAAGTAAAATACATAAATCTGTATCGCTATAAGCTACGATTCTGAAAATATATCGCGTAAAGTATTAAAAATTTCATTTAAGATATAAAACCATAACAAACAATTTATCTTTCTTACATAAATGATGCCGGTTCGTGAATCATTTGCCATCGATTTTTCAGCGAATTTATCTTTTTTTTTTTTCAGGAACATCTAGTGAGTTTATGGTCTACGCTTAATCAACGGCTTAAACGGACACCTTTACAGACAAATGGAAACATTTTCAATTTATCAAGTGAGCGAAAAAGTTGCCATTGTCAGAGTGATGTATTTTTGAGACTTGTCAAAGCTGGCGAACAGCTGCTCTCAACCTATGTACGACGATTTCGAACGATCAATCATTATGTGTATAAAAGTGTCTTATTTGATTTTTTTATTGAAATTTATGTGTATAAAAATGTGTTTGAATGTTTTAACTCTATATTCTATTAAACAGTTCATACGATTTTGATCAAATTTGACTGAAATATTGAGTGCTCATTTGAAAAGCTTCGTTTCGATCGACAAATATAACAGTTCAAAGATTTAACGATCTAATTAAATTAATGTTTTTGTTCTTATGAATTTGAATAAATGATTATTTTAATAAATAAATAAGTACTTGAATCCAATGAGTATAGGCAACATTCAACCACTGGATTTCTCATACAAAATTTATTTAAGAACTCAACAAGTAATTTAAATTTTGCAATAACACCATTTTGTTTCTAGTGTAAAATAGTATTAAAGAATCGTCACAAATTCAAATTCAAATCCATTTTATTGGTTTTCCAACTACATTATCAATATTATACATAATCTCAACAAGTCGATAGAATTTATAACAACTCTAGTTTACCTGTTGTGCCTAGTTGCTTATACTGTTATATTATAATATTTCTAGGAATTAAAATTATTCGAGCGTATATAATGATGAAAATTAATCTAAAATTATATTCTGATCATTTTTCATGAAAAATAATTGAGAAAAATACTCAGAATTCCATCTAAAAAGAGGCGTCGCACGTCAGTCGCTCTATTCGCACGCTGGTCTTCATAAAATTGGATTTATCGCGAGATTTTGATATTTCACATCTGAAAAACATCGCCGAAAAATAAGTGCTTTCATACGTGAAAAATTGCGATATGAAGAAAAATCCACGGCGCCGAAATGAACCCCGTTTTCAATAAATCGAGTTATACGAGCAATATGTCTTTCCTTTCAGCTCGTACATTGCCGGGTGATGAGCTTGCAATTTCTTCTCGTGTTAATATCGAACAAAATGATAGGAACGAGATGAAAATTTATCCTACGAACGAGATCTGAAAAACACGTCGTATACACAGAATTATTTTATATTTATATTTTTACAGGTAATTTCAACCCAATTATCATAAATTAATATCATTCAGTATATAGTGAAGAGAATAAGCTCTAAAGTAAGACTCCGAAGAGTAAGTTAGTGCGTACATAGGTGTCTCTAAAAAGTTCGAATTAATTGAAACACATGAAAGTTATAGGTGATAATCATTTGTGGAGTCGTTTCGTAAGGTTAAGGTTGCTAGATTAAGACATTTTTTAAAATCAAATGAATCCAAATATTCGATAGAAACGACCAAGTCTTCATATCAATTTATCGATTAAGTAAAATGGCATGTAACTCTCGCCAAGATAGGACTCGAACTCACGCATCCCAAGTACGCTGAATCGACACGGCACGCACAAATGATTTATTAAATTTTCATATTATAAAAAATCTTCAAATTGTAAATTTTCACTACTGACAGATATTTTCAATGGATGGAAACTTTTATAAATCTGAGAAAATTCCGCTTTAGTGCGCCATAAAATATATTACAATATATTAAAAATATGTGCGATATGAGAAAAACGTTCACGGCTTTTGAACTCGCTTCGGATAACTCTGAGGGAAAACACCTTTTACGCGAAAAATCACTATGGATTCATAAATATTGCAGGCGATCGTCGCTTTTATTTTCCTTCGAATCTCGCATAAAAATGTCAACGCGTTTTCACTCCATTAAACTACGTACGGCTCCTTTCAGGACTCGCTGAAAAGGGGGAACAAAATACTGCTCTGAAAAAAAAAAGGTACCAGATGCACCGAATGGATGTAGTCCCGAACGAAATTTAGTAAGAGCAAGCTTTGTTTCATGAAACCTTTTTTTAGTGTATAATGTATATAAGAGTTTATCAGTGTTTGAAATGAAAACTTCAAAAAAGATTTGACTGAAATGCTCGTCTTTACAGCTCTACATATAGGAATAGGAATTAATAGTCAATTCAATTCAATACTTCGTCGAAACCTAGAATTCGACTAATATTTTCAACAAAACTTGCTTCATTGTATTAGGAGACTAGAATATTGAAAAGTAGTACATGTTGTCGATAAAATTTAATAACATCAAAAATCAAACCCAAGTTGTATGGAACTATCAATATTAATAAGAAATTAAAATATATACATATATCTATGGATATTATTATTTTATCAGACTCTTTGACAATCTTCATTATATTAGACATTTACAGTGGTTTTATGTATAAATTGTTCAAAGTGAATTCCGAGTTACGTATGTTTTATTTTTTCAGCATCAGAGCGAGAGAATAATTCAATTCTGTAATGTTATGATGATGGATTTCTGTTCACGATGTTACTAGAGCGTAGAGTATGATTTATTGACTACTTAGTGCCTCGTGTCGCAGTATTTTTTCTACTAAAAAGATGGGTCTATCGGAATGAAAATTTTCCCCGGAAAAACACCGGATTTCATTCGCTTTTACTCGTTTGTTGCATTAGTGTTTCGTATTCCATGCGAATAGACGAAAATTTTCTCCCACATGATAAATGTGCTTTATAAAAAAAAAATTACTGTGATTTCCAAAAGCATTGTAAAGGAAGTCCAATTTTTTTTTCTAAAGCTATGAATTGTTCCTAATTGTCATTAATGTCTATTTTTAGTCAGTATATAAATGAGCTTTTAATTATTATTCAACGTAATATGTCAATATAAAAATCTGAATAGAGTAAATAAAATCAAACACATCTTGGTTGATATTTATGTTAGATTCAATAATGTTACAGATTTGTATATATGAAAATTATTTATATTGATGTCCAGATAGAACAACTATAAACTCTTGTATTTGAACCTTCAGAAGTAATATCAAAATAACGAGATATCAAACAGAGCTTTGATTTAAGAACTGAGCAGTACAACTATAATAGATGCTAGAATGTATCGAGAAAATATAAAAGAATCAACCACGACCATGCCAATTAGATCTTAGATGAGTTTTCCTTAAACAGCTTGTTAATTTTTAAACATTTTTTTCCAGACAATATATTACAACTTACAATTAATTTTCTTCAATTACCAACTGTAACATACATCCTCATACTGACCAATTAATTTATGTATTTGACTCTTCAGGAGTTACTTATATCAAGAAAGCGTGATATTAAACATATGTAGCTTAAATTTAATAACTAAGCATTGTAATTATAATAGAAGCTAGAGTATATCGAAAAAATATAAGAGAATTGACTACAATCATGCCAATCAGATCTTAGATGAGTTTTTCTTAAACAGCTTGTTAATTTTTGAACAGTTTTTTTTTCCAGATAATCTCCAACAAACTTACCAGTAATTTTCTTCAATTATCAACTGTAACATACATCCTCATCCTTACCAATCAGTATATTCAAATAAACATCCAAACGTTCTTAAGTCATCAACACCTTCACTCATCGACCAAATTAAACCAAAAAACCCATCTGAACCCCAAATAACCCAATTCGCAACCCTCATCCCCATGACACCAAACGTCTCCGAGCAAGAAGCCTCTCTTCGGTCAGAGCATTCGTTAACCCGAATGCAATTACTTGAGTCAGCTGCAGATCCTCGGTCGTCTGCAGACTTGGCTCGCTGTCAGCTCGTTTGACGTGCATTCCCTTCTGTTTGAGCCTCTGTTTGAACTTATGTACGTTTGAACTTAGGCTTGAACTTAGGAGTCTCGATTTGGTGAGTTCTATTGACGATCGGATGTGTGTCGATGCACCTGACTGCGCCTGGATTGTTTAGACGTTGGGTGCTTGCGGGATTGTCTGTGGATTATGTGGAATTGGTTGGTACATCTAGTCCACTGACTTCGAACTGTCATATAGAGGGTACAAGAAGGTAATAGAAGGAGGTACAAGTGACTGAGGTGATTTCGAAAAAAGTGCGTTCAAAGTTGAGCATGTATCTCATGGGGAGGTCGAGTGATTTGATAGTATACTCGTATTTCGGTAAATGTTCCGAATTCGTTTATATCATTTTACCACCAAATATGAGTTTATATAGAAACAATTTTGTGCATTATTCGATTTTGGCGAAAATTTCACTTGTATCCCTTAATATTTCTGTCGTCAAATATACTACAGTACAAACTGCAGAACATACATCCATCTCTATTTCGCTGATTTTTGATTAAAATACATTTTTGAAAGAACATTTTGAAAGTAAAAAGGTTAATTTTAATATTCCGATACAGATAATCTTTATCATATACGTGTATGTGATTATCTTTTAAATATTTAAATGAGATACGAAACTATCTGTTTACTTATTCAGCAGAAGCTTTAGCGAAACGTACACCGAAACGAAACGCAAGGCGAAATCAAGATTTTTAATTTTAATTAAAACCAACCCTGCTTAAATTGTAATATGATAACTATTTTAAACGCGAAATTTCATCGCACAACATTCGTACCGCGATAAACCTTGCACTAAAATTTTACAACCCGAGGCAACGTTTTAATTGAAACGCTCCGCTGAAAATGCGATTTTAACACGAACCTAAATCCTCTTTATTTTTTCACACTACAACCACGCGAATTTCATACGAATTTACACAATATAATATTTTTTAAATATTGCATCTATTGACTTTTTTTTAATTATCTGCATAACGATATGAAGTGTTTGTGCATGCCTCATCAAGCTTTAGCGTCCTCGTAATTCCGAGTTGAATTATTAGAATCAGTTTTTTTAATTGATATGAAATATTTATTATTAGACTTCTCACTTTCCAGACTTTCTAACCCAACAGCTCTGCTTTTTCGTTCCCACATTAAAGTTAATAATTAATTGCAAAATTTAAAAATAACTCAGTAGCATTACCTGTAAATACGGGTGTTGGCTTTCGAGGACTTCGACAAGCACAAAAGCCTTCCCTGGATTAATTTTAATTTAAAATTCATCAAACGAACGTGTGTACCTTCAACAAGGTACAGAAAAGAGCTTTCTCCAACTTCCAATTTGCGGAAATAAATTTTATCGGAACGATGAAAGAAATTTTAATGACGCGGTTGTGGCGCTGAAATTTCATTGATGTCGCATTTTAATAATTCAAGTTCCCGAAATTCGAATTCCCCATTGATTGGATATTGCGTGGGAATTTCGAAGTGCTCTTATTTTTTGCGGTTTATTCGACGACCTTTGAAATAAATTCATTGCCCATACTCGCGATTAATTAAATTTCGATCGAAGGTACGAATATAAATCGAAAGACGTTCAAAAGAAACGTATAAGCGTGTTAGTAGTGCGAGAGTAATCTCGACACCATCGGTCGTTAAATAATTAGTTAACGCTAATACCCTTAACGGATAAGCCCGTTAAAATTACAGAACCCACCAGCAAAAGGCTCCCCATGGGATGTCGTGTTTTATTTACTTTGCCACCTTGTAAAACGTTTACGAGCTTTAGACATATTGAAACTGAGTGAAATTTGTTTGCGGTCTGGTGTGAATTTGTAAATTTTCGGTTATTTATTGATAAATAATTGGTTCAAAAAGTTTAAATTCGTTCAATTATATTTCGCATAATTAATTTATATTGATTAGTTTAATTGTTTTGGCTCGATCTTTTGTCTTTATACGTCCTTGAATGAAATATCGACTCACGTTAGTACAATTAATTATAATTTAACATTAGCACAAAACATGTTTATTAATGATGGCTTATGATTGCTTAGAATATTTAATAATTCAGGTTCAATCTTCTTAATCGTTAAACTATACATAGTTAGCTATGTGCCATTTTTATTTAATTTTCATACAGATAATTTCTACCCATTTATATACAATTTTATCAATTAAATATTCTATAGATTTTGACAACAAAAAAAGCGTTAATTCATATTAATCAGAAAAATTGATCGTCAATATTATATCTAACGTCCATAATTTTAATCTCATTTGAATTATCGAAGATTTATTGCTACGTATTTGACGATAATATTATTCAAATCAGTCAAACATAAATTCAAATCAATATCAAATTATTAAATGATTCAATTATCGATTAACTCAATCAAACAAACGTACATAAATCTAAACATGCAAAATGCTAATCATTACAATGATTATCCCATTTAACCTCAGTAACTACTGCGATTACGAGCATCTACATGCGATGAATCATTGAAGAGCTTTTCCATTAAGCAATTTCAATTTTGCACGGATAGGAATCGAACACATCTCTATGCTTTATATAAAATACGTGTTTTACGTATATGAAATACTCACGTGCAGGTAGAACCCTACAAAAAGGCTTTTATCGATGAGAAGAGGAAAAGTGGTTAGCGATTTTTCCTCGCTCATACCGAACCGTTTGTTTTTCCCGAGGGAAATATTTCGTTGAAAACTGCACTTTTGAACTTCGATTTTTGAAGTTTAGTATTGTTTTTTTTTTTCAAATTTTGTTATCTTTTCTTTAGGGAATTAAATGGAAGAGCTATTAAGATAATTTGTTTGACTGAGCCAAGTAATATTTATCTTTATACATATGTGAACAGTTGCTATTAGTTGTTATTGGATTTTTTTTATATTCGAATATCAATTGTTATACTGTTTAATATTATGTTACATCTATCTATTTGTTTTTTTTTTTCAGATTTTTTAACTAAATTCATTTATCGAAAAAAATAAATGATAAAATTATAAGTTATCGAAAATGTATAAACTATCTTCAGTTTTTTAACACTTTTCTTCGCAATTGTGATAATTAAGTTACAAAATGATTTTTATGATTTTTCCGAAAACCTTCTTATAAACATGAACAGTTTATTAAGCTTTGATCACAATCGGATCAACGATATAATAAACCATCGGGTAGAAAAAAACATTATTTTTTATGTATTGTATTGAACATACCCTTGTAAATATGATATATTGCACAATGCCTAATGGTGTATCCACACTATAGGCCGGCGGCTTCCACACCTCAAGCCGGCGGCTTTCAGCGACAAAACGCAATTTACCTACAGCATAAAATTATTATCATATTCATATTATTGCATACGAATCGTAATAAAATACACATCGTGAAAACGAATTTCATTCAATTCATAATTTCTTTCATTTTTATAATAATTATAGAAAAACTTACGTATTTTATAGAGCATAGTTTTTCCTATAATCCAGCATCATAGTTTATGCGGAAGCACGATACCTATTGAGTAAATAAATTCGCAAGCCGAGATGCGACATTAACGCCCGAGGCCGGAAAATTAACGACGCGCCGTTCGTTAAAGCGCGTCTCGTTAACTCCGAACTCCGGAATTTTTATCAGTTCAACGACTTCGCGTTAGTAACCGACGCCAAATTGATGCATAATTCATATTAATTATGCTCCGCTTTTTTATCGTAACGACGATGATGAATTATTTATCCATCGACGTCGTTCAATTATGAAAATTCGAAGTGGATAAATCGGTCGTTCGGTGTAATCTATTTATAAAATGCGCAAGAGCTATTTTCGTTTGATGAGTCTTTGATTTGAATAACAAACATTTTCTCGAATTTTGATTGGATATTTAGTAAGGTTTCTGAACGAGCGACAGGTAGCGGCAGCGACAGGGTGTAGCACCTTGATGAACAATGAATTATTGGGCCTAGGTACAATTATTTTGACTATTGCAGAATCGAAAACCCATCTTCTTTTAAGTTGTTATATAATTAAATTAATGCTTTATATCTGCTTAACATCAGTTTCAAAAATTATGCAATTTTTCTACTTCCACTTCAACTCGTTGAAAATTGCATCCTTTTATAAATTAAAATGTGAATATTTGATCATAAGCAGTATTTATTTTCAAAAGCATTTTTAAGACTACCATTACGTACTTATGATTGAATATTAAGCTTTCCGTGTAAGAGTACTTAGTTCAATGTTCTTGTAAACTTCGAGAATTCTTCGTGTTTCTTTATATTAACAAACTTCGATGCTCGGAAATATGCAAGTGTATAAATTTAATAAGCGTAAGACTTTGAAAATTGAAAAATGAAACATTTTACCTTGCGTTTTTTTACATATTAAAAGAACAATAAATGCATAAATATTGACATTAGATTCGAACTACTTATTAACATGTATTTGGTAAATCATTCATATTGTATGAAGTTGTCACAAAAGATATACAAATGAAATTCTTAATCCATTTTTATAAATATCAATTAATCTGTCTTACTATATGATGACTGAATAGTACAAAGGGTACAAGTGACCTTTTTTATTGAAATTGAGTTAAGTACAAAAAATGATATCTAAATGATACAGAACGTTTTCTTCAATCATATATCAGAATTTAATAAAATTTTACTTCACAATTGATTAAAATCAAAAGAATCTCTATCGAAATTTAACCTCATCCAATTTAACAACCATTATATTTATATAATTAAAAATTTCTTGAATAAACAATTGACAAACATTGAAAGCACACAAGTATAATACTCTCTCTTAGACACAATTGAGCGCATCTGATTCAAGCCGATCCTTAGGGCGGGTTCACACAGAGCGGAGTGTTTCCAAGTCCCAGAAGCCTTCCACTTCCTGAAGATGGAGCTTTATTGAAAAGCTCGGACCGGTCCATTGATGGCGATCCTCGCTTGTCGATGTGAATAAAGTATGAGGAGGAACCGTTCGATTGGCACTGGTCCAGTGCTGCATGGGATTTATCTCAGGATATGCGCCAATGGATGTAAAGGATGTGATGGGTTTTGTGTCTTATTCCGAGTTTCAATAAATTTTATGAAAATTTTATGCTTAGAGAGTGCACAAGATTGTTGCGAATCGATTCGTGCTTGGAAATATATAATTTAAATAAAATGATACGAATTTGATAAGGATAGTGTAAGACTGAAGTGGTGTCGTCGTATAGTAGTGTCATTCATCATACGCTTCATTCAAGATATTTTCTCCAAACAAGAAAAATATAATTGAATTTTCTGTGATATCTTGTTGTTGGAGTTTCATGAAATGGTTTAAGATAAATTGATTTAGTATTAAGTACATGAGACAAAGTACGAATATGGACCAAGTCATCGTAGTCTATGTAAATGTGTCACTATCTACTTGTATCTTTATCTTCATTCAAAATCAATCAATATATATTCAATCTAAACATATCCTTAACCTTTTCCTAACTATTTTTGGTTTATATTCGCATCGAAAATTGACAGAAACATATGAATTGTATAAACATAAGTGGATGTATTGACAATATATAATAAATAGCATCATCCACGAAACACTTACATATTCGTACATGGTAATACCAAATCTATTTCACTGAAAAATATTTATATTATTTTTATTTAAAAAATATTTGTTTATCAATTTTATATAAAAAAAATATCTCTTCGTTTTATTACTGCTGTCA
This sequence comes from Cheumatopsyche charites, assembly GCA_024721215.1. Taxonomy (NCBI): domain Eukaryota; kingdom Metazoa; phylum Arthropoda; class Insecta; order Trichoptera; family Hydropsychidae; genus Cheumatopsyche; species Cheumatopsyche charites. The sequence goes on along the minus strand of CM045583.1, from coordinate 1,526,088 downwards.
GACACACTACACTCTTTGACACACGACACTCGACGTTCGTTAAATCCTAGCTACAGTGTACACACTTGAAAATAATTGCAATTCGAAACTTCATCGTCCACGCTCAAATAGCTACATGCAATATTATATTTGACGAGTCTTCCTATTGGATCATAAAAACGAACCAATATTGGTTTTAAGGACATCTTTACGTTACAATGTTTCCACATTATAATATGTACCATTTCGTTGGAAATGGTCATATTCGTATTTCATATTATGCAATTTATTACAGCTTTAATGCTCGTATGAACAATGTTTCGTGTGAATGATTTTGTATTTAATTTTTCGATATTTCTATTATTATTTATAGATAAATTAATAATTATATAATCGTATTATCTAAAAGTTTAATTATAAAGATTAATCTGTATATTAATAACATATATTATTTATAGACTTTCATGTTGAAGCTTTCAGTGCCATCTATTAATACATAAAGAAACCATTCAATTTCTCTCAGGAAAATTCAAAATTTCCCAGAAAATTCATCACTTCCTGAACAGCCAATGGTTATTCTATTAATATTGGAATTTAATTCTGAAAATTTCAATTCTCTCACAATTGAAATATTTATCATACATACAAATGTGAATATTGAGCATGTATTTTTTTCGTTTTCTTTCTTTTATATTTACAATTAGACCAAGTTTATTATCTTTGTATTTGATAGATTAGATCGAATAAAGATTTAAGTTTAAGATAACCTTGAAATTAAAGTAATCAATTGTAAAGTTATGCTTCAGATCTCAACCAAACTTTTCGATAATTTTCTACCAATTCCCGATTTTTCTATTACTTCGAACTTCGACCAAAATACACACAAACTACATGTAATACGTACAATTCGTATTCGTACACAATCTGTACATAATATGGCCATACAAATACACAAATACCACTCACCTATTCAGAATGCACTTCTCGCAGCAGTCGCAATTGTTTGCACTGCAACAATTACACGAGCTTATTGCGCACTTAAACTGTGCAAATTTGCAGCAACTCCGCACCGAGCTGGATCGCGACTTGTGTGCACTTTTCTCGTTCGCAAACAGAAATCAATTATGGCCACTTACTTTTTCGTGTTTTCGTTTTTTTTTTTCAATCTTTTCGACGTTGAAATTTTTATATAATAAGGTTTTTAAATTGACTCTTCCGAGTGAATGTAAATAGTGTTGTAAAATTTTCATTAAAAATGTACTTTCCTAATAATAAAACTCACGAGTAATATAAAAATCATTTATTGATATATAAACAGTTCTTATAATATACTTCGCATATAAATAACATGTTATTTTAACATAAATTGATGAAATTCGTTCAAATAATATAATATACATTATTAACAAATCATTAATAGCCTATATGTATGTGAGTATATGAGCTGAAACACATTTTCAGTCGTTAAACGTCAATCTGAAAACTCGTTTCGATCTCTATTCGTACGTTACATGAAATTGTGAATATATTATAATATGAAATGAAACGATATATATTTTTTTAATAATATAAAATATATTCTAAATCACACTGATATCTCTTGAATTTGCACCCTCTTCTTAGGCGGACGTAGAGTCCCATCGTTTGTCTGAAAAAATAACACTTTATTTTAGAAATTATCAATCAATAACATAATATTATCATTAATCAATATTCTGATACTATAAATAAACTTCATATAACACGAAATTTCTTACAATAGCAAAGTATGGAATATAAAGAAAGGGTTTTGAATTTAAGAATTAGATGAAAATAAGAATTTTTCCTGTCTAAAAATTTATTTTCAATAAAATTATTCTCCTTTTTACACATAGCTATGTAAAAATATTTGTTTATATACATAAATAGATATATTAAATGACATTTTTAAAAATTTTAAGCGTCTACCTAATACATGTGTCTGAGAATCTTACTATAGAATAACGCCCTATAGAAAATCGTTCTTTATACTAAGAAAGAAGTGTAATAATCATTCCTTTAGTATGATTTTCTATAATAAGGCATCCGAAATCTACTCCAAAATAGTTTTTATACAATAGTATGTAGATATTAAGTTAGCCACTGGAAAATGATAATTTTTATTTACACAGGTCTAAAACTAGGATCTAACGATTTTTCATCAAAACTTTATTCGATTTCTATTTCATCACATGAAAATCATCACCATTCTATAGAAAGAATTTAACAATTAAACAAAATTATTTCCCGACTAAACAAACCCAAATTATGACCAATTAATTCTTTCAACAAATCAATGAACAACTCATTACACATAACCTATCAACCAAAGCACTCAAGACTCGTCGAAATACAAAGCTTCGTTAACAAACTGTGCAATCCTCTTACATCAGATCGAAACGTGCAAGTTGCAACGACTGTATGCAGAGAAACGCTGAACGTTCGTCCGAACAGAATGCATTAAATCGTCGGATACAACACCGACGAGATTAATACACCATTATATCATAATGTTCCCGGGAAATGTTAAGTTTGAACCGAAGTTGTCCTTAACGAAGGCTGTATGTGCACGTGTTTGTACATAGCGAGGTGAGCAGGGAACCTTAACAACTGTTGTGGCAGCGGTGCTGCATCGTTTATCCTTATTCGATTGTGTAATCAATTTTAAAAATATGTTCCTTACATTATACTTATGTTCATTACATTCAAATCTCTTTAAGAGATGTGCCTTTTGTAGAGTAGATGAGCTAAGGAGGATGTGTAATAATAGGACATTCCACTCAACAGATATAAAATATATTTAGATATTAGTAATCTTATAAATTTTTATTATGACGATATTCATCGTAGATTTAGGGTTTTCGTGGAAAATCGGTTTGAAATCATTCCATTTTCTTACTGATTTTCGTTCATGGGTGAGCAAAACTTATAGATTCGGACTATTTTTTTTGTGAAGGACATTGATTTCAGGTTGAATTAAGACATAGTAATATTTTAGGATCGTAATTAGTTCATTGTTATCAAATTCAAATGTGTTGAATTAATAGTCTACTCGTCATAAAAATTTGCGTATTATTCTTTGAAAGCTCCAATAGTCATAATTTATTTATCATTAGCATGAAGTTTAGACGTAATAATATTTCAAGTTCCAATTCAAGTTTTCTTACTTATCACATTAATCATAAGATAAGTACTTCATTCTTTACATAGAAAATGACAGTATTGATGTTCGTTCATTTCCAAACGCTATAAGATCTTAAATTTGCGGTCATTGTAAATAATGTTCCTCTTGGAAAGACTTTTTAAACTATCATATCAATTGAAATCAGTCACCAACTTAACCATTCTATCAATAAAAAAATACCAACGATTCCCACAAAATACTCATATATTTGAATAACGTGGATTTATATTAATCATATCGATATAATTGAAAAATAACAGAGCTTTGAGCCTCACACGATATATGACAAACTTGGCTTATGAACCTAATACTACTAAACGATACAGATATTTCCACATTATACGCACCCTAAGAGAACTAACGAAAAAACCCAAAAACAAAAAACGTTATAAAACCTTATTTTTCCACACACAGAAAAAAAATAATAAAATAAATCACAATCAGAATTTATTACAGGCCCGAGTTTACGACCTCTGCCTCGCCGAGACCATAATACACAATTTACGATCAAACTTGCTTTAATACACACCGGACGAAGCCGTTCCCGCCAAACTTTGAATTTCAAACTCGAAATTCGCGAACGTTTCGAACCTGCGTCGATCGCTTTTGAATTTGGCGCGCTTCAAACGAACCGTGCATTCGAAACGGCGGCAGTTAAATTTAACTCGAGTTCGTTTCGATTTCTCTTATTTTCGAGTTTTATCGGCGCCAATCGATCGATGCAGATGTTTCTGATCGATTTTATTGTTATACAGCTCAATTGCTTCGAAAATTTCATATTTGAATTGAGATTGTTTTTAGAATGCTCTATGCTTCGAATTTTTTGAATTATTAAAGGCTGGTCTTTTCGCTTTTAGTTTGAGAATAAAACGAATTTAAATCATATGTCCTCTTTCCAACTATGAGCTTTCAAACCAGCTGTTGAAAGAGACGAACATACTATAGTTCGTATAACAATACAGTTTAAATTTTGACAGTTGGTAGGTGAAGTCATTTTATTCTCAAATCAAAGGTGAAAAGACCGATTCTTAATCAATTTTCAGCTTGTTGCATTGAAATATTATGATGGTACTATTTTGTGTATGTGTCCTGTGTGACGTTATAGTACTGTGACAACTCATTAAGATAATAACTTCATACTTATGGCATAATTTAGTGTATTTGATGTTAATTTCAGTATTTTATGCAGACTCAACACTCGGCAGCTATGTTCATAATTCTATTATTCATGGACATTTTGTGAAATATTATACAATAATTGTATCTTAAGATAGTACTAGAGCAGTACTAAAGCTTTTATTTTCAAAAAATATCATTCTGATTTATATCGCTGTTTAAAATATGAAAATCTCGAATAAATCGAACGTTGTGTAATAAAATCATAGATAATCACGATCGAACAAACAATGCGTATTTTAATTAACAACCTATGCACTTCAAATGATTTCAATTAAAATCCTCGATAAATAACATCGAGTGTTACAAATCGAGCGCGTTGTGTCATTTTCCAATTCATAGCCAAATCAAACAATCGAATTATGTATGCACTCGTGAAATGCAATTGCGTTTCGAAACGAGCGTATAAATTTTCATTATGAATCGAATTAGCGATTTCAATTCTGTCGTTCGACGTTTCAGTTGAACATCGGAAAGTTGGCCCTTTCCACTTGTATTTAAAATATTCCGAGTAAAAAGGGTTTAAATATATATTTGAACTATGTTTTCTTGGTTTGAATATAGCTCACCTGATTTTGATTTTGTTGGATCTTTGGTCGATATAAAGGCGGTGGTTCCACTAATGAAGTTTCTGTTGAAAGTTGTGCGCTTTCTAAACTCGTATTCCTCATTTGTATGCTAGCTGAATAACAAAAAAAGTGATTTTCACATAAGATATTTCTTTTGTGTTTTATATTTTTTGGAAAATACTTACTATCTGGACTAGATTGAACCGAAGACTCTCTTCTATTTGCTTCTCTAGCTGCTCTCCTTCTGCCTCTTTGATAATAAATTCCAGCAAAAATCAACATATTCAGCACCAATAGAAAACACCCTATTCCGACAGTGACTCCCAAAGCAGCAGTGTAACTATCGAACAAAAGAAAAATACATTAAATTCTTATAAATATTACAAAATCTTTGAATACCCAAATAAGCAAGAAATTTTAGACATTCATTCAATTTTTTTTTAGCTATTTGGACTTATACTCTATGTAAATACTAAGATATATCCACTCGAACTGTGTGAAATATTGGACTTCGTGCACTATAACTAAGCGCTTGAATTAATAAAGACAAAAACACAAAATATGGCACCAGTTTTTTACTCTTTTTACTAGATTATTTTATTATTAAAATTATAGTGTTTATGCAGGAAACCTTCCAGATGTAAAAAGTTGTGAAAATAGTCATAAAATTCTAATAAATGGTTGAAAATAACATACAGTTAGTTCAAAGGACAGTCATTATTTTTTTCAAAGAACGAAGAAAACCCAAATTCGCGAGAAATTAATAAAAATATTTCAACGAAAGCCAAAACGTTCATCGCAAAAATAATCTTAATCCTGCGAAAAAACTAAAAAAAATTTTCAACCTGAAAAAAAGCAAACGAAATGCAAAAAACTTCAGTCCGTTCGTTCAGCTCTCTGAATATTTACTTTTGCGTTATGAGCTTTTTCGCGGGAAAACATTTTTCGTAATTAATACCCTCGTGTGGGATTTCGGCCGGAAATATTTTTCGCTTATTTTATCCGGACTTTCATATAATATGTGAGGGCTTTTCTTTTTTTCCCTTACATATTCGCTCACGCAAAATAATATTGTTTGCGAAATACGAAACGCGATGTGCGTCTCTGAATAAAATATCCCTAGGATTGTTTCGTTTCCCTTTTTTGCACACTCGAGCTTTTATTTCGTATAAAAGTGTGTGGGTGTGTTTTTCGTGGTATTTTTGCGTAATTAATTACTGTGTCCGGGACTGGATATTGTTTTGATTATGATAAATATTTTTATAATAATATTGTAGCTGACGCGTTATGCTGTTTTTTCATATCGAGTTACACAAAGCGCTTTATTATTCTTCTCGGGGGAAAAGTTGATTCGTTTTCAGATTATTATATTTTCATATGATAGTTTGCATATTGTTAAGTGGTAATATAATATTTACAAAGTAAATACTTTTGATATTATAGTTGACAGCTTAAAAATGTATGAAGTTTTTCATAAAAAATTATCATCTAAGTACGAAATATGATAAGTTCGATAGTAATTTTTAAAACTGTTATTAATATTAAAGAATATCATTCATATTGACACAAAAGTTAACATAAAAAAATCAATAATACATATGAGTATAGCCTCTGAAAATAATTCAACATTATCCCAATTTTCATCTTAAAATTAACTTCAGTCTAACAGTATTTGATCAAACTACACTTGTGGTCAATTTTTTTCTATAAAAAAAAGATTATGGTGTTAATAAACTTTAATAAAGCGATTAAAATACAAGTTTTTAAGTCATCACTTTTTGAATCGACAATTTGAATATCGAAAATGTTTTCAGCTTAAATATTTCTTCATATACATATTTATCGAAAGCGATGACTTCGATGTCAAATCCTTCCTATGGTGTAAATGTTAAAAAAATTTAGATCTTTGTATATTTTTCTAATTAAAAATTACATTTTCTTGAAACAAAATTATTTTTTATTAAAAAGAATTCAAAAATATATGAAAACACACGCTCGAATCGATAAATACAAAACAATCACACCCAAAACTCGAACTCCCCGGCACCGGACCGAAACTAAACTCGAACAGCGAAAACTACAAACACCCCATAGAACATCCCACCCCCACGATGGGACAACCCCATGGAACAACCCCGTGGAACAAGAGCACATTCTAGCCCAATCCCGGACCACAATAAAACATTACACGGTCCTAATAAACGCCTTGTCCCGCGGGACCTTCCGATGGTAATTGGGCCCCGCATTGTGTCCCGCGGTCGCTAAATGTAAACGAATTTTCCAGGGGTGCAAAAATGGACGCAAAGGGCGTTTTCGGATTCAAATTTGACGATTTTGCATACTAAACGAGCTGTAGGATTGGCTCGATTGCGTTTCGGGACCGTATGCTCGTTTTAAGGGTGGATGTGTGGAGGGTTTTTAATGTGTTCGGGGTTGATTGCATTTTTTCGAACGGGCGCTTGGCCTAAATTTTGATAGGGGTTTTAAATGTTGATTGGTATTTTGCTAAATTGTATTATTGTTCATTTTCGTTCTTTAAAATCTATAATGCTTATGAAATTCTATGTATGAAAAACTAATGTTTGTTTATTCATTTGTAGACTTATAAGCTGCAATCAAAATTTTTTACGTTGTTTCGTGAATACATTATAGAGACATTCAACAACATAACGATTCGAAAAAATACAAGAATTAATGATCTGACATTACACACTATGCTTTTGTTTTCATGAATTTGAATTTAATAATAATCTCAATTAAATATTTAATTATATGTTTGTTGAACTCATTTGCTTAGTTACGTCGAATTGTGTAGGAAAATTATGTGTGAGATTTAATATGAATTATTTTATGCAATCAAATTTCAAATTGATTCAATTGTCTTTTTTTTCAATTTTAAAACATTTCACAATCAATTTAACATCGATAGATTTTAGAAAAATACAAAGTTTAAACGGCTAATAAATATTTTAATTATTTCACTTACCTATAATAATGTTTGTTTGCTAGCTTTCGCAACAAATCAGCTTCTTTATCTGGAGGCAAAACCGATTCAACTTCTAAAGTTTCATCATCATCATCGTCATCTTCCTCTTCTACAGTTTCTTTAGTCGGTTGACATTCGGTAGGAGTAACGATTTTATTATTTGAAGCACCTTCGTTTCTACCGTAGATTAAAGTGAACGATTCTGGTCTAACGGGACCTAAAAACAATAAATAAAATCAAAACAAACTCTACATAAGTAAATTTGGTGTAAATTCTAAAAATACCTGTATAAAAGTTCGGATCGCGTTCTCTAAAATGATGATGTCTCATAGAAACATCTGAAGCTCCTGGTTGGTGAAGTTGAGGAATTAGATTCAACCAAAGTGCCATTTTATGACCTCTATAATGACTCTTCATTTTAGGTTTAAGACCTATGAATTGAAAAAAATCAATTATTTAAACAAAAAGTATAAACGTTTCATTGCTAACGAGCTTAATCAACTTTTCAGATAAAAATTTTAATGTCTTCAACTCTAATTAACCTAATAGAATTGTACTGCATTTTCCAGCATAAAACTGCATACGAAGACCGAATGAATTAACAAAAATGGAAAAAATCAAAACTTAATAAAATGCAGTCTGATTGCGTTTGCAAAGTTCTGCTGAAATCCGCATCCAGAATTCCCACAGGAACTAGTGAATCTCAGCTATTTAACAAATTAACTTTATCTAGTCGAACATAAATTAGTACAACTAGACAATTTCCAGTTGATATCCTTGAATTTTTGCCAAACGGAAATGTCGCGTAATAAATCGACATCGTGCACAAAAAAATTGCTTCGACGCTCGAATAAGCAAATTCATTGCCAATTTGATTTCGCATTTAGTTGCCAAAATGTAATCACTTTTTAGTTATTTAATATATTTAAGCCATAATCTTAACACGTATCGTAAAGTGGGAACCTCAGATGCGTTTCACACTTTCCACTATCCGCAACCACTCAAGAAACCCCGAATTGAGTATCAATAAACAAACCCTACACTTAAGAACCGTCTTAAAATTACCACACATAAGACTGTATCGCCAAAGTATTATCGCAAATCGGCTTTAAGATATATTTAGGGATTTATTTATATTTACTCTTAGTCACCAATATTGTACCCCTTAATGGTGTAATATTTTTGTTGTATTGCAAATTATCGTTCACATTGTTACTTTATTGTTAAACCCTTTAACATAAATTATAATCTTAATCTTAAATCACACATATATTTTATATTACATATGGAATTCTATAAGCTAAAGAGTGTATGTGATAAAATTTAATGACTCTTCTTGAGTTTTCGATTTATTGAATTACAGTGATTTTAATTATTTGCTTATACCTTTTGATTTCTAGAGCTTTCATATATAAAATGAGCCATAAATGCCAAGATAAACTAGTCATAAATAGATATTATGGTCGATTAACTAAACACCAAATATTTTCATGAAACAAAATCAAGTAATCACTGGAAGGTCAGACAACAACCGATTCTATGTACCTATTGATTTTATCGATACATAGAGACGATAATTGTATGACATAAGAGAGTGCACATCCCACTTTACCATTCAATTATCAATACGGACAAATAACAAACTAATGAAATCAAACAATCTTCGAGAACAATTTTCACGATAGGTTTCGAATATCAGAAAAACTTCCATGAATACTCGAGATTCGAATATAAAACATGCATAGAAACATTGAAAAAATTCACTTGAACTGCGATCGGATTTCGAAGCTAACCTTGTACCATCTCTAGGACACGTTTCGATCGAAAATCGAAAATTTCAGAGTCGGATATCGTTTATGATATTCTCGTATTTGCCGACAAACCAACGCCATGAATAATTCACGTACAGAACGGTGTACCACTAATGGTCGGACAATCCGACGAAGGCAAAGGTTTAACGAAGCCTTGGATCCTCACAAACCTTTGATGGTGAAAGCTGGGTTCGTGTACGGACCGTTTTATTTCTTTTGTACTCGTTTTTTTTTTCCATTTCATTCTAGTTTGCTCTGAGAATTGAGAGAAATGGGAGGCTCTAATGATTTTCTTTTTTCAAAACGTGCCTCGGTTATGTGGGAGTATTTGTGGATGGGAGGTAAATATTGTGGTCTCAATCATGCGAGTCTGTTAAAATGCTATTAGTGAAGTGAAATAGTAGTTTTGGGTTTATATTCAAGACTTTCAATTGAAAATAGTCTCTTCAAACGAAAAAAAATAGAAAGTGTTTTGTGTATTCGCAATATATATCAAGATAAATGAATAAATAAAGTTTGATAGCATACATTTAGAGCAAAGGTTACAAATAAGAAGAGTGTTTTATTATGGACCACCGTGATCTTTTTAGTATCAAATTTAAACCACCTGTTAATTTTAGATAAATCAACAGACTTTATACAAAATTAACAGGTGGTCCTAATTTGTTGGGTATTATATTCACGGTGGTTCATATTAAAAACACTGATCCATATTTGTCGCCCTTACTCTACAAATAGTATATTTTAATAAAATTATATTTCTATTTTCATCCATATATCAATTAACCTACTTAAGAAACACAATTGTAATGAAATAAACCCAAATAAAATATTTTCAATAAACGTATTCAAAAGAAGCTTTTTAATACAATTTCCATCGTATTTTTGTACAAAATCAAATCTTTATACATTATTTTCGACCTATCCAATATCTTCCGGCACATTATTAAATAAAAATCTCAGCTGAAGCGACGAAGCAATAATAAACGAATCGCGCAGCACAGCGAGAACAATAAAGCGAATACTTATCACCAATTTATGTAGTGTTGCCCTGAAACTTTGTCGATTCTTTACGGCACTTACGTTAATGGGGTCGTTGAAAATCTCGAAACTTTGTATATGCGAAAATGATTAAGAAACATTCGCATTGTTCGATGATAACGTTAGGAGTTGAAAGAGCCTCTCCGCTAAAACGGTTTCATTAAAATTTTAATATTGTTAACGACGCGTGGCAAGCGCGAAATAGATACGAAAGAGAGTTATTATACTGGTTGGCAGGGGTTGTCAAACTTTTTTTCATAATAAACCTAGTATCTGAATTAACTTAATCTAAATAATTGACATTTCGTGGTTCTTTGTTGAACCATGATTTTTCAATCGTACGTTAAGCTACTTAATGTTTTAATTTTTTGATCGAATATAACAATTGTGATCGTTTACTAATTAAAATATCTAGCCTGAATATGATGTCATTACATAGCTAGACATGCTTTACAACAATTTTTTCATAATTCATTTCTAATATGTACATCAAATTACTTCTCCTTACAATGATAAATTGTGTACCTTAGGCTACCAATTTTAACATAACTTGGCAGGAATGTGGCATAAATTAGATATAAATAATGTTGAACTGAAAAATCTAATTCACATAGTTCATGAAAAATCGAAAAATAATGTTCAGTATATTGCTCTAGAACCAATTCCACTGCTAAACCGTTAAACTAGTAGACATGTTAAGCTTTTCCTCATGATTTTTTTCAGTTAACAAGTATTCATGCTTATACTGCATTTTCACAAAGTTTTGTCCATAAGATACATAGGGTTTTCTCGTCAAAAAATTCCATTTAAAAAGAGGATGCGACCCCAAGTTTGAGAAGCAAAACGTTTCGTACTACACACGTAGGTTGTACGAGTGCTTCGAGGATATTTCTTCCCGGCTAGAGATTCCCGCCACCCCAGTAATTATGCGAGAGGATAAAGAGATTTAAGTATTTCATTAAGCGAAATTGAATCTGGGCTCACGAAGGGCGGCATAATTTCATCACACGCGAGCACAACGCCAGTATGAGATTATAAGTTATTAAAATAGTCCAAAGTGTAAAACGTATTAAGTTCAACGCGAAAATACCCCCATTGATACAAATTATGACCCACATATAAAATTCAATGTTCCCACTACGAATTTATTTAATTCATTTAAACGATTTTTAAAGTAATATAATAGAATTTGAATTTCTCAAAAATTAATCGTATACCTTCATACTAAACCGGAGCGCCGTTCCGACACCTATTTTAGTTGCCGGAACGCGTTCCGGTATAATAATTTCAAATATCAAAATAATATCGATGTTTCGAACACATTTGATTCCACAAATCTATACAATGGCAAATAAAACACATAAGTTTCTTTCAATTTTCTACCCATAAGGAATTCTATAACGACTTAAACTTAAAACTACACCACTGTTCATACCCCTTAGCTTCTAAGGTCCTCGTATATAAAACCCAATGTTCTCAAAACGAGTTTGTTCGAGGATCGAAACTATTCGAGACCGAGTTAAGTAAAAAATTTAAAGAGACGATCTTTTCACTCACCGAATGCCAAGTATTTCTGGGTCGACGGTTCGTAGGGTGGCCATTCGACACCTTTGAACTGGGTCCTCTCCCTGCCGTAATCTGCGTATTGTGGAGGAGCAGGATCTCCGGGTCTTCCATTAGGATCGCCTACTTTGGCGAAAGTTACTATTAAAGTCAAAAGAGCTTCGGCAACGGTGGCGTCCTGTCTTGAATAATTTGCGGGAAAAAAGGGTAATCCTCCGACCAGGGGTAAGCCGAAAGCGTAACTAACTTGCTCCCCGTGGACGCTACCCAATCTCTGTATAAAACGAAACTTTATGAATCCTTCGATTTTGAAAATACATTTCGATACTTCGGTGCAAAAGTGAGTTATTGAGGTCTTGCAAACACTAAAATTCCAACAGCAAGCAGTAAGAGGCACCCATTGTGGTCAACAATAGGAATAATGGAGTATGCTTCTAGGGGTTCTCATTATTCCCATTATTGACCAAACTGCCTGCCGCGTGCCTCTTCCTACTTGAAGTGGCACATAAAACGAGCCTTAACATAATCAATTTATAACCGATTTGATACTGATTGTTTCATAGAGTCTCAATAGCTTATACGAACGTGGTTAGGCAATAACCAACTCGTCAATAGATGGAATCAATTGTTGTCTTCTTGAAACCTCACTTTTGCACTTAGATATCGATATGTGTATATTTAATGAACGAATTACCTGAGGATAATCCCCGTCTTTGTTTTGGTAGGCAAAATGGTAGAAATAAGTCATAGCACCTCTTCTAGCGTGTAAATGAGCCACCCTCAACAAAGGAGCAGCAGTGTGACCATCGCTCAAAGCTTCCATAGTAGAATCTCTAATATTTATCGGATGCTGAATAGGTTTATCCCAATCCGTATACTCGTTTCTAACAGCGGCATAAATCTCGTTCAGGTGATAAACGTAACTGTTGCGTATGAACGTCCTTAACACCCTGTTTCTATAATCTTCCTCGAAACCGTACTGTATCTCAGAAGCACTGAAGTCGTAATAGCTTTCAGTTGTGGCCACACCTAGCATCAAATTGGATGTTATGAAGCTATCGCTGGCCACTTCCATAGCATGAACTGGATCCGTCGAATTCGGTTCTATGGGATGATGAGGTCCCCATCTTGAAGTGAACTTGGCCTCGTCTATCCTCACGTCGAGCAGAGCTTCCAAAGGTTTGTTCTGAAGGCACGCCGTTATATCGTCGTCGTCTATCGATAAGCCCTTGGCTTCGAATTCAATATTGCACCCCAGTTGTTCGGCCACGGTTTTCCGGATCGAATCCGGATCGTGGACCAAAGCCCACGGGCTTAAAGCACTGCCGCTCAACAGTATGAGCCTATGTATCAAACCTGAAAATATAATTTCATTCAAAGACCTGTTGCTTTCGAAATGCCTTATGTGAGGCTAAAAGCTCACCTTTCGCTTCGGTTGTGAGCAGAAGCAAATTGGCTAAGGCAGCTCCTACACCGTGTCCCAGAAGTGTTAACCTCGTCGGGTCACCTCCGAAAGAAGGAAGATTGTTTCTGGCCCATCTTAGAGCACAGGCCAAGTCCCTTAGGGCCAAATTGCCTCCGGTGTTACTGGCTTTGCTACCGGACCTCGTTTTTAAAAAACCTATTCACAGAATTAATTAAGAACGTGTCCTTGTATATTTTGAGCTTGATTAAAGTAGACCTCACCTAATAGACCTAATCTGAAATTAATCGTAAGTACTATAACGTGACCGTGTGCTGCTAATACGGATCCATCGTAAGGATTTCCAGAACCCCATTCATAAGATTCACCATGGATCCAAGCTAGGATCGCATAAGGTGCTTCAATTCCACGACTTCCTATAAAAATCATCAAATTATTCATTTAATATTTATCTTAAACATTTCAAATAAAATCTTACCACTCGAAGGAACGTAAATATTAAGATATAAACAGTCTTCACTCTGATTAGTCAATAAAGGAATCATTTTCTTCAAATGCTGATAACGACCTTTCGGCATTCTCATAAGGGCTGCAGTTCTGTTGAAAACAATAATTAACATTTATGATTCGATATTTTTTAAGTAGATATTATCGAGACTTGCCTGTTTGATAAATCTGGATATTTTTGTGGGCAAACGGGGCCAAAAGAATCGGCAAGACGAGTTCCTTGCCAAGGCTGGGGTGGTTGTGGGGGATGAAGTCGTTCTGCATATCCATAAGGAACTCCTAAGAAGGCTTCGACGGGTTCCAAATGCCTCGAGTTCGGTTCTAAAATAATCCCCCTAATAGCACCTAAAACGAAGAAAAACAATATATATTCGCATGGAACGTCTGAAAAGTTGAAATTGATGACCCGTAATAAATTACCATTCGACGGATGTATGAATAGAGAAATAAATGTGTTGATTGTAGACGTTCTGTGTTTGAAAAGTGAAAAATATTGAAATATCGTTTCTCTCTATACGAACCTAAAATACTCTAGAGTTCACTCGAACGCGTTACTGATTTATGAACCAACAGAAAAAAATTATTCTCCGTTCGCACATCGACAAGATAAACTTTCGCTCGATTCATATTTTATTATTTTTTCAATACAGATATCATTTATTTCCATTTCAATGTAAAAGCGAATATTGAAAAATTGCCATCTCAATAGAGACATTGAGACGACCTTCTGTAAGAAACATATGTGAGACTTGAAAGCTTTTTTACTATTTCGGAAAATCGATATAATTATTTTTAAGCAGTTATTATTTTCAAAATACTTGCAAAGCAGACTGTTTGTATGACACCAATGTATTTTAAAGCGTAAATCAATGTAATTCAATTTGA
The DNA here is from genome assembly GCA_024721215.1 of Cheumatopsyche charites. Lineage (NCBI taxonomy): Eukaryota > Metazoa > Arthropoda > Insecta > Trichoptera > Hydropsychidae > Cheumatopsyche > Cheumatopsyche charites. Next base: position 1,510,946 of record CM045583.1, on the reverse strand, counting down.
ATTGACTTGAGAATTATTAAAAATGCTAACCTAGTAGATGTTACTGAAAACTTAACCAAACCGAATTTAATTTAAGTTGATTTGAGAAAAGTTAAAAATTATTAACCTTGCTTCATTAATAACTTAATTTAACTTAATTTATCGAGTCTCATGTCAATGATTTTCTCTACATGTGAAATGATTGAAGCTAGAAAAAAATTACTAGCTCATCAACAGTCGTGCATAAACCTTTGCGTTTAATTAAGTAAAAATCATCGTAGAAACGAAATTCTTTTTTTGAAATTTCACAAAAACATCCCTCTTTTCATCACATTTTTTCGAAAATTTTCAAACGTCGAATTCGCGCCGAAAACAATGGTCGTCGGCGCAAATACGCGCGCGGCCGGAGCGCAAATACCGAACGCAAACACTCCGCGTAACATTTGCATAATAACATTATTCCGGACGCCCGACCGAAAAAAAATCCGCCGAAACAACGAAAAAACAAAACGGACGAAATTAAAAGAAACCCCCCAGTATGAAAATATCGAGAAAAATCGCGGGAAATGCCATTTTCCGAAATGTTTTTCGAGCGACTCGACGCTAATTCCAATTACGACGCCGCGTCTACGGCAGACGCCGCAAAACGACGTCCTATTTACCTAAGCCTGATTCAATTTAGTTTTTTTCTTCTCTTTTTTTCCATCCCGAGGACTCTGAGTCTATTTATTTTATTTTTAGGCGTGTTTCGTTCTTTTTTTTTTTTGGTTTCGTTTGAAATTTGCTTTTGAAATGAGTGATGAATTTTTGACGCTTTCGGGCTTCGTGTGTTTTTATAGCGTATGATTGTATGTGGATTGGTCAAAATTCAGAAAATTTTCACAATGCATAAAAATTTTGACATTATATAATATCCGAAAAACATAGTTCGGTACAAATATTATATTATATTAAACCGAACTTCCCAACGCCTCCTGTAAAGCGTTTCCACCTACCGACGTCAAAATGGTGTGCAACATAATAATAATACAGCCTCGAATTGAAAGGACGGATGATTGATGAGAATATTCAAACAAAGTTCCAGTCCTTCGGGGATATACAATTTGATTTGACGTCACCGGATCGTCCTGAGAGAGATTAACGCACAAAAACCCATATTTCAGCATCGAATAAAAAAAATTGCCATAAACACAAAGCCTTCGTCTTTATATCGATCCGTTACATTGTTTTGATCGTAGCACTTGAGATTTTGACGTTAAAAGATTTCAATAGACTCGTCGAAGATTTCTATTAAAATATTATTTTAAGTGAATGTAACAAATTAGTCAGAAATTAGAATAGATGATAGAAGAAATGATGATCAAAAAATCGTTTAAGTGAAAATTTAGGCAAGAAAATATTCGATGAAACAAAGATGTCAATAAATTTAATTGATTGAAACAAGTTAATAGATCGATAAACTTGAGATTACATTTCTTAAAATATAACATTAATGCATTTTTTCGATCAAATTAATTATTCAAAAGAATTAATCAAGTCTTCATATAATACTAATCGATCGATCCAACATGATTGAACCCAGCATAACGTATACATTGATCTCGACACAGTATGAAAAAAAGCTTATTTCAATACTTTAATGACTTTTATCGATACAAAATGGAGAAATTATCTTTAGAATTAAAAGAAACATACATATTAAAAGCTAATCAACGCAAAAGCACAAAACTTCTCGTCATCCTAAAAATACCTTTTTCGTGGTAGCTTCACATAAGATCGTATCAGTTAAAAATTTCAATTGATTTATCAAAATTATACATAATTCAATATTCAAATTTGAATATTTTAATATAAAACGATAAATTTTTCCACTAAACAGACCAAACATACATAAATGCCAAAATTTAATCAGCGCAAAAGAACAAAACTCGCCATCCCGGAAGCCCCATTTTAAAATCCAGATTAATACGAAACTTTGACCATACGAAAGCTCAATTCATAAAGCCTCTCGTATGTATAAAACCTGGCCTCATTTTACACCGAATTACACGTGTAGAGAGTCACATTGTCGAAATGCACCTAATTGAGCAAGTCGCACTCGAAAGCCAAGCAGGCTGCGGGTCGCACGCAAACGTAATAATTATTACCCGCTGAAAGGCACATTTCTGTAATTACAGTTTCAGCAACAAACTTGGCAGCTTTGATTGCGAAACCGCAAAATATTAGCCCACCGAATGTATAATGTGTTGGGTGTGTTATTATGTATGTGTATGGGTTGTGCGGAGAGTTTGCCGGTTTTGCGATGAGAGTTGACGCTAGTTTCCGTGTTCATTAGTATCAATCGTCGGTGCAGTTAATTATGAGCTTTGAGAGTCGTTTTCATATGACAACTGAAAAGGCCAAGGCGTGCAAGTGACTTTGAGAAAATCTCGCTCAAAGTTGAGCATGTAATCGGTGGAGGTCGAGAGATTTGATGATGTTTCTCATTGTCAGTACACGTTCCAAGTTCATTTATATCCTTTTGCCACCAAATTTATTCTCAATTTATCCACTCATTTTCGGCATTAATATCACTTGTACCCCTTGGCCTTTTCAGTCGTCGTATGTGATGTGATTTTGTTATTTTAATTTTGTGAGATGATTTGAATTGCGAAAGCTGTGAATTGCTTTTGAGATGTTGAAAAATATTTTTTCAAGTGGCATGAGATGTTTTTTTGTAACGTAATATCAAATCAACCTATAGTAAGGAAATCGAATTGTTATTTTATTGCAAAGTTTACTTTTTATGAAGAAGTAAATTTGTCATAAATATCAGAAATAAGACGATTGAATATCTTTAAAATAAATTTACCTTCATGTCTTACTGAATAATGATGAACGTATCGATACACAAACGTAAAACTTTATTATTTTCATTTGCGCTTATATTGCATCAAACGTTCACATGAACTGCAATAACCTAATTCAGCATTAAGGTATGAATATGACGATTAGAATTAGTTTTTAAAATCAGTTTAAATCTCATATTTAACTGCTTTTACAATGAGCTTTGATACGTTAATCCAATTGTATTACGAACTACAAGCATAAAGATCAACGAGTCACATGTTTGTACTAGATTCTATTTCAATGTTTGCTGATCCTGCCAATTCTAACCTATCCTAAAACTTAACCTAACCTTTCTTAAATTATCCTAAAACATAACCCAACTTAACTTAACCTATCCTTAAACCCAACCTACACTATCAATCATAATTCAACTCTCAATCCCGATACATCCCCGACAACATCTCGCGCGTCCCTCGCATAAACTTCGCACCCAAAACGCACAGTAAACTACCGATTCATCATAAAAAAAAATCTCAGTCGTTACGTCAAAACGAGGCTTTATTTATTGCGTCGACAGGCCGAAGTAACTAATCGCACAGAACGACGATAAAAGTGTTGAAAGACGTGAATAACGGGCGCCGACCTTTGGAAGTCTGAGCGCCACTTATTTCGGAGCTTTTCCGACTTTTAAAAGAGAAACTTTTCCCGCGCTAGCAAAAAGTCGATTTTTCACGGCTGCCTCTTGCGAATTTTCCGCGAATTTCGCTCTAGTTGTTAGTTCCAAGTTTGCGCTGCTGGGGTGTGATTACTTTCGGCTAATTTAATTTTACAGCGTGTCTGATAGTTTGGTTTGTAGTGAATTTTAATATTTTACTTTACATTCGAATTATGTACACTACTAACAATAGTTTAAAATATTTTGATTTAGTATTGAATTATCAAAAAGTGCACTTTAGAGTGGTATATTTGGAGTTTATTTATGATTCATTCTATCCAGGCAATAATACGGTATTGTATTGTGTATGAGCGTAATATATTTGGCTCAGTGTTATTATTATGATTCTGAATTATAACCCTAACAATAGTTCTGTAAAGACCAAGGGGTGCAAGTGACTTTGTGGTGATTTCGAGAAAAGTGCGCTCAAGTTGAGCATATACTTACATGTATTAGGAAGATGTCGAGAGATTTGATGATATATCTCTTGGCCTTTTCAATCTTCACATATCGTTTTTTACAATTGACATGCATTCTCGATCGTTTCTATCGAATATTTATATCATTTGATGAAAAAAATGTAATCTGAATAATAATTTTCAAATCTCAAAATCGGACAACGTCTCAAAAGCAGTACTTAGTCACAAAACCTAGTTAATAATCAAACATTGCGATATCTTCAAACCATATTCTTGTACTTCTAATGCTTGAATTTGTGACTATTTCATTTAACGATCGAAAAGGCCAAGAGAAACAAGTGACATTTTTGCCAAAATTGAATTATGCACAGGAATCGCTTCAATGCACGTTTGTTTATCTGATGGCAAAAGGATATAAACGAATTCGTAATGAGTGCCGAGATATGTATGTATATCATCAAATTACTCGAACTCCACCTAATACATGGTCAATTCGAACGCGTTTTTCTCCAAATAACCACGTAGTCACTTGTAGCCCTTAACATTTTAAGTCTTCATTTACATATTGAATCAATTCTTGTGTAGTTTTACTAAAATACGTTGTTCAGTTGATTTTTTACGTCATTCGCGTTACATTCGAGATTCAATCGTTCTGAAATATTTCAGGCAATTCGGCGCGAGAACACGACACGGCCATTTGGCCTAAAGCTCTCAGATAATGGCCGAATGCCAAAATTAATTTGGGGTCGCCACCACGGGTCGTATAACGCATTCGTCCGAACACACAATGGTCCAAAGTCAATAGTCGCGCAATCACATTCGAACAGACCGACCCAGAAAACTGGACCGAATCTAATATACTTTTTTGGAAACGAACGATGTTTGCTCGTCTGCGAATGCATTTTACTCTATCGAACTTACAGACCTTGATTTGACCTGGAAAAGACAATGCCCAGAAAAAAACCCACGGCTGGCGCAAACGAAATCTATCTCATATGATAGGTATAACTGAGTAAATGAACATTGCATAATAAAAATGATCAAAATCTATGGCGAAGTGCATAAAACACCAGTTGTAAATACGTGAAAATGCCCCTTATGCAATTTTTATTTACTCAATTATTTGATCTAGTTTTCATTACTTAGTTATTTTTCCATAGAAAATGGGCATTGACCTGTATTATTGAATTTCGCTTTAGGTGAGCTGACAGGCTTTTAATTCAGTCAACACATTTGCGCCTCTGTCGTTTGAATATTCATAGCCGACATGCGTGTATTTAAATATAATCTAATCCCTGTTTGCATAATATCGAATTACATATTTGATGCCACATTAGGGGATAGACAATCACATCAAACGGCAATCAAAGCGCGATTAAATTTTAACGACCGAACCCGAACAGTCATTACGACGTTGGACTCCCAATCTGTGGTTCGAATCTATCCATTGAATGGAATTGAATTTTTGTGTTTAAGTAAAGTATAATACAAACGAATTGTAAATATTTTATGTATCATTTCGATTTTTTGATATTTTAATCAATTTTATAACAAAATCGATCATGAACTTATAATCTAGCCAAGCTTTCCGAAGATGGCCAGTCAATTCTCGAAATGGTATTTATTCGAGCTTTAACTTAAATAGACATAAGATATAATATATTTTAATACAAACCTGATTCAGTATCAACAATTCTAGAACTGTATCGGGGTCCAGCTGCTGCTCTAGCAAACATCAGCAATATCAGCATGAACCCACAAGGAAATGACTTGACCGCCATGCCTCCATCATCGGTTTTCTGGAACACACCTCACCTGGACGCCTAAAACAACAAAAAATCATAATTAATCAATTGAATAAAAAAAATCTTTAATAATCCTTATAATAAATTTTCTAGCTTGTGTCTGCTTGCCTGACTGTTGCATCAATTGCATGGAAGTCGATAGTGCATCGAGTGTAATGATCGATTTTTATAACTGCTTTTCACCAATTCTATACTTCATATTGAAAATAATTAAGTTATGACTACATGTTTTGAAAAAATCGTTAAAATTTAATGATATTCTATCGATTTACGTATATGTGTTTATTTAAACGCCAGATTGAATTGACGTATCCATTAATATGGTGCGGTTCGCTTCGAGGACATCGGCATACATTATTGAGCCATCATATGCGTTCGATCAAATATCCAAAGTCAATAACAATGTTGTATCCGATGATGACAAATGTGCTTGCCAACAGGAGATCGAATGTATAATTTGTAATAATGAAAATTGCTAATATATCAAATAAAATTTAAATGAAATTATTTGTAAAGAAAATATTATTGTTTTACTGTACTTGTGAAATACTAAATAGAGAGCGTAGCTTGTCTATATATTAAAAAGCTTCAGATATAACATTGAAACTATATATTAATTTGTTAGGAAAATGTCAATTCTTTGGTGAAAGACTCATTCAGGATCTGATACGTACTTTGTGGATAATCTCATTTTGATATTTTCTGTTATTTTAGACTGAATCGGATTAGATTTTAGGTTAAGTAAGCAAATATCAAATTCAATCCTTACCAAATGTTTCAATTCCCTAAATATGTATTCTATTATTGCATTCAGCACCGTTTGTAACTTATATAGGGGTGGGATTAATCTTGGAAACTTTTTGATACATTTTCATATGAAAATTGTCCTCAACTAATTTCTTCACTACACAATAATTCATACAATACATGGGCTACAATTTAGTAATATGACCTTCCAAAACGTACATGAGTCGAAAAAAGGTCAAAAACCGCTAAATTATAGCATATATATTTTTTTATTATGTATAAATTTGCATTCTATTCTCATAACGTTTATTTATATTACGCCCAAAAAATATACATACATAACGAAAAAATTCTCTTTATAAGAAAACGACCGCTCCTCTCGAGTCTCCCGCCATAATTCAAAACTTTTCCCCGAGAAGGCAGAAAAAACAACGCTCCAGGATATGAATTCACCGCAGAAAAACGATAGTCAACCGCACAATTTCCTCGCTATACGACTTCGAAACCGAAACGAGAGGAAAAAAACGGCTGAGGAAAAGCGCGTCGGGAAATTGCCTATTATTTTCCCGAGTGCGTTTTCCTCAAAGCGCAGAAAGTAATTTCGGCGTCAAACGTGACGAATCGAAAACAATATTAAGGCGTCTAATCGAATCCGTCCGCGTAATCCGGAGTCGACTGTACCCGGTTAGGCCGAAGGGGGCTGCCGATAGCTGTCTTAATCAGATTCCGAGTCGCGGTTGAGGAAGGCTTTCGAAGAATCTGGGTCTTTTAGGGGGTTTTTGGGGAAGTTTGGGCGAGTCGAGGTTCACCTTGTTATTGTAGTAAATATGAAGGATTTGAGGTGTTGGTTGAGGTTTGTTGACTTTGAGTGCGTTCGAGATGTTCAGTGTTATCAAAAATAATTGAGTGTTATTTCATGGAATGTTTCTAATAAGAAATTGTTATTTCTGAAATAATTTGATTATGCGATATTGGGATTAAAATATAATCCGATTTTAATGTTTCATATAAAACTTTATCAATGATATGTACCACTTTTTCAAGATTCTAGTCTCTTAATACATCAAGGAAAAATCTAATGAAAATATTATTTGAATTCGACGTTGCGACGAAGAATTCACTAGAAACGCGCCTCGAAGCGATGTAATTCGCGACGTTCCATAGTACTTAGGTTTGATTTTTGAATGTTTCGACAATAGGTACAACTCTTTCAACATTTTAGGATCCTAATACAACAAGGCATTATTTATCAAAAATATCATTTGAAGCCAACATTTCGATAAAGAATTCACTCGATGCAATTAAAACCTATTGTAATTAATTACACGGTCAACTTTGAGCGTGTTTTTCTCAAAATCAACTTCATGTCTTTTGATTCTCTTGGACTATTTTGTTGTCATACATCAGAACAATTTTCTATTGTCTACTATCTATTGTCTGTATTTCTATAACTAGAAACTCGTACCTTTCTCGTTATTAAAAAGCATTCTCTCATAAAACCCATCTCTGGATAAGATACATTAAACATATAACTACACATTTCCGACATAAAGAATCAATTTATAAAAGCTCAAAAAACCAAAACTCGACATCAAAAGAGCATCGACGGAAAGAACAAAACACAAACTTTCCACCAAAACTAAACAACCCTCAAACAAATCATATTTGACGACCGGAAAGACCAAGGAGTATAAGTGCCATTATTGCCGAAATTGAGTTATGCACAAGAATCGCTTCTATGCACGCTCATATATTAAGGATATAAACGAATTCAGAACGTGTGCCTAGATATATCATCAAATCACTCGACCTCCTCCTATGTAGGTACACAGTCAACTTTGAACGCTCTTTTCTCGAAGTCACTTGTACCCCTTAGTCTTTACGGTCATCATTTAAAAATAGATAAGACAAAAGATAAGATAAAACGATCGATTTTCATATCGCGAAAAAACCGACCTGCTCAAAATAACTCGACGTCTCTTCAGTACATCCTCGATCTAAATGACATATCGGAAACTTTTGAGAAGCGCTGACATGCAGAATCTCTCCTCATACGTTTCTAGTTCAGTCTTGCGTGTTTAAAGTGAAATATGTCGTTTGTTTCAGGCGGTTGACAGCCGAAATCTGGGCACGTTCTTTGCGCGAGAAATCGCGACCTCTCCATTTTCGCCGATTGTTCGCCGACCCGAAGGGGGAAATACGCGAATCGACTTCTGAACGAGAGCAGTCTTCCGTTCTCTACGTATCTTCGGTTATTTCTACGTGTATTATGTATGTGTGTTAGGGGAGGTATAGTCTGAATTTTAAGGCTTTCTGGGAAACGGAGCGTTTTGTTATATAGCGCGAGGAATTCCGCGTATTTCATATTAGAGTGCGTCGCGTCGTGCGGTATTGTGTCGTTGGATCTGCAAGTTTTCTTTGTATCTGAATTTGCTTTATTATTTTATATCTATGTATATGTAACTGCTTCTAATAATAGTAGAAGGAAAATCAGTATTTCAATGTCAGTTTATAAGTATGTAGTTTTCATTGTGTATGTGTATCAGTCAGTTTATATGTAGCTCTAATCATTCTTACCTCTTAAGTTCTTTCTAGCTGAATAAGCTAGGTTCGAATTTCAATGTAGTGAAAAACGCTTATACGAAAGGATATAGCCATAAGTTTGCTGATCTTAATGAAAAAGAAAAATTAATAAAAAACAATACCTTACTTATTCGTTAGAATTTAACTACTCCATAAAACCTAATCGAAATCATAATTTCATCCACGAGTTCGTAACTCGTAACTAATTCACTGAAGTTCATTATCGTATGACTTCATTAAAACTAAAATTTTACTGCAATAAACAATATACGACCGTAAAAAATGATTTTCACTTAAGTACACCAAATATTTCATACCTAAATCTAAACATCATAAATTTCCAAATCGTTTTGAATTCAATAACCTACAATTTTACGTGAAAACATATCAATCGATCCAATCGAAACATACTTATTATATCTATATATGATTCGAAACATTTCGAATTGTCTCATCTCGAAAACTAGTATAAATAGAGAAACTAAGGTTTCAACTTATGTCAGATCGGTAATCGAGCGTCCGATTCGCTCAACTAAACTAAACAGTTCACATCGATAATACAATTTGGAGCCGTCGAAGCTTGATTAACCAATTCGGAAAATCGGATGAAGCCAACTCTATATTATCCGAATTATGCGAACGTCGATAGAAATTCGGAGCCACGTTCGCTACTCGGATAGACAAGCCGCAAAATTGCATCGATATTTCGAAATAACAAATCTATGTACTTGTATCTGTGTAATATAATATATTTTTTATATGTTATCTTAAACTGCTCATTTGATTTTGATCGATACATTTTGGGTACCGTGACAAGCAGCAAGCAGCATGCAGCATGCAGCGTGGTCAACAATAGGAACAATGGAGACATCAAAAAATAGACTATCGTTCTCAATTTTAAACAGGTGACAGCAGGTTGTTTGCTATTTGTCATGGTACGTAAAAATAGTTTAACATTATGAGTTAAACACATGTTAAATCTATATTATAAATACGCTAACGATGCTCGAAATTTTCAGCCACAGCCGTGCCTCGAAACCCGGGCGTTCAATTTATTAGCCCGTGCCTTATACTCCGAACTACGCGTCGTAATTACGAAACTGCACCGCTTAATGTATATAAGGCGTAAAATATTTTTTTTATTTCACACATAGATGGCAATAAACACATCCGTGGCGATACGAAATTTGATTAATTCCGAACTATTTTGATACACATCTGTGGCACTACTAGTATAACTAAATTCAAAGAGTTTTTATTTGGATCGATAGGTGTTTCGAACTTTCAATATTTGACAGTAATTTTCGCGAATTTAAACGTGTAAACATATGAATTACGACATATATATTATTCAGTAATTCAACGAATAATCTGCGTTTCGTTCATGAATGTAATATGAATACTATACAATAATTCACAATCACTTAAAGTCCATAGAATCTCGAGCAACGCCAGGTCACAGAAACTTCTCAAAAATGAAAAATAAACTTTCACATGATATAAAAAAAGTATTTTAAATATTTTAATTTCGAATTCGTATTTAATTGAAAGTATTAATTCACGTTGAGCGCATTCGGCGTCCAATTGATTCGAGCGCTTATAGATCGTTAATTTGTTCCAGGGCCGCATCCAGGGGCGGGCAATAAATAAGAAGGGTCCAGATCCTTCGGCCAGGGGTCGCGAAAGGGGTTGGAAATCGATATTCGATTAGAGGCCAACCGACAAGAAATATCTGACCTGGGCATCGGTGCGAAAAACATTCCGCATTGGCATATTGCTGGAAAACCCATTTCGCAAGTGTCGCACAGCCCAAGCGGAATAACCCCCGATAATTGCGAGAGGGGACGCTTTTAACTTTTTTTCATTTCTCTCTCAGTTGACAAATAATATAAATTTCAATTTCTAGAATTGAATTTTTAAATAAATTGCTATTTTTATGTTATTCATTCTGATATTTGTGGAACCGTCGATATACAAATTGAGATTAGGTTAGATTTTTTTTCAAATTAGGCAAGAATTGTTTAGGTTATGGATTGTCCCAATGGTTTGCTTTACAATTGCTTATATATTTTTCTTTTATTTTATTTTAAACAGGTAATTTCTACCCAATTTTTTATATACACACCGTGTATTTTAATCGGTCATAAGTGACATTATTATCATTCACTTTATATAGTAAAGACAAGACTTCTACGAGTAGAGAAGTGCACACATAGGTGTCACTAAATAGTTCGAATTAATCGAACATGTGAAAGGTGTAGGTGATGTGATATAATATTATATTGTCTTTGACTTGTAATATATTTTTCGTATAATATTTTTATATCTATTTAAATAGACTCTGCTATGTATTGACTTCATATTTACGTGTGAAAAAACATTTGATCTTTGATACTTACTATTCGTATTTAAGGTAAATTAGGTCAGCTTGTTTTTATTATGCTCGTATTTAGTTTATTGTTTTTCGATCAATCATTGCTCAATAACCTTATTTTTTTGATAGTTTAAGTTAAATAAATATAACAAAGAAATAATACTGAAATGTTATGTATTATATGCTCCAGCTCTTTTTCATAACATGACGTCACAATAGTAGATATTTGGATTCTCAATCAAATTCATTTTTATAACAATTTTATTCATGAATATCAATATTTTATATTATAAAAAGTTTAAATGTTTCTATTTTCGACTCAAACTATCTACCATTACGTATTTTATATACGAAACAAAAAAAAAACATTTCCTTTTCATAAAATTTAATACTTAACTCCGTCAATGTCTAGCGATCTCAAAACTGACATCTCGCGAAGGGCTTCAACCGCGAAGAGCTCTCGAAAAAGACGCCAAAAACGAAAAAAACAAAACACTTTCGAAAGGGAGAAAAAAAAGATTAAAAGACGAAAATTTCCCGAAAAATATTTCCAGTCCGAATATTTCCGTGAAAATTTTCCGGCGACGAAAATCCGTGAAAGCCTTTTAAAAACACTTAACACGTACAATGTCCACACTTTCGCAGACGTATTTCCCTAGGACCATTATTCGTGATCCGAGTGCCGAAATCACATCTTCAACGAAGAAAATTTATACGCGAAGGCAGCCTCCAGTTTCGCGAATGAATTTAACTTGAATATAAATTACCCCTTAAGACCTTCGTTGCCTTCGCGTTTCGAGGATTTCGTTATGCGTGCGTATTATTTTATTATATACATATTGTATTTCGGAAATTTTCGTATCTGCTCCCTTATAAATATTGCACACATGCAAAGTTTCCCTCGATCCCGGAGCTGTTTAGTATTCCGGATGCGAGTCCTGGTAAGTGGGTGTTGTATAAAATGTCAATTTTTTAGACGGAGTCCTTTGGAAGGGCTTTGGATAAACCAATAGTCCTTGAAAAGTGTAATTTCTCGAGATGAGTCCGCCAAGGTTTGATGCGACTTCGGGAAAAGCGCCAAGGTTCGGAAAATAAGGTAGGATTTCTCGAAATAAAAGTTTTTTTATCTGAAATGTAAGTATAATCATGTTTTTTCTTATAATTTTATGAATATTTAATATAAAAATCTGAGTTTTTGTGTATCTGGTATGATGCTATATTACTGTTGCAAGACTATTTTCAAATGAAAATTTCATCACTCTTAAATTTATGAATTAAAAACAACTTGAAAACTTTTACAATGCCTTGATAATGACAATGCCTTTGACAATAAATCTACTTGAGAATAAGAAAATAGCACAACAAATATGCGTCGATATTCAACAGATCGATTATTCGTTTAAAATTCAATTATTATTAAAACTCAACACGACATTAAAATTATTGAAGTTGAAATAGAAAAGTTGTATCATTGGGTATAAAAAAAAATCGATTTTAACGTTTATTCAATAAAAAATATACGACCTATCTGAAATTTACAATCGTTTCATTGTTCAGTCGAAACGACTCTTTTCCTGTCAAACATCGTTATGTCACCAGAACAATAACTTTCATAAAATTTGACAACCGTACACGTATCTAGATCAGTGTTTTTCAACTGTCAAATCGTTCAAAACATAAATATTATATCGACTTTCGTCCAACTTTACATACCTAGCTATCGATTATATTTCATACTGTCATGTTTCAAAAATGTTTCATACAAAAAAAGTCCTCTATCAAGCTACGTTCACACTGGACTGAAAAGTATTATACATATTATGATTTGTCTTTCATGATCAATTAATCTATTTATTCTACTCTATCCCATGAAGTTTAATATATAAGATATATTGTAATTCATACAAAAAAATCAGATTTCGTCTTTTTGTAAGAAAAAATCATTTTCAATGGAAATTCTAGAGTATGAATAGTACCAAATGAATACAAATTTTTATGAATAATTTAAATTTTTGTATGAAAATACTTCAATTGAACACCTCTGATTTACGCTTACGTACATTGCGCATAAATCGGCTGTACATTTTCGAAAAGTCCGTTGTTCGAACGACCATCGGCCATATTTCATACATAGCGGCCATATTAAATCGGATAATTATTGTGCGCGGCCATTACGCGAAACAAACGCATAAATCGTCCCCCAGAAATTTATTATGTACGGCGCTAATTCATCTGCGATTAATTTGATTTTTGATTTGTACGTACATCTGTAATGAATACGTCCATCGTTTAATCGGTTCGATTTAAATTTAATTTATAAAATTTGCATAGATGTTAAGTTTTGATTTATGGGTTATTTTTGCGCGTTTTTATCAAGTGGGGTTTCGTTGTGATTCTGGGTGAAATATCGCGCGGCTCGCTTCTGTTTCGCGCGCTTTATTTAAATGATACACGTTTTATGGCGATTTTTAAGGTGGAAAAACGTCGTTAGAAAAAAGCTCAGGCGGATGAGAAATGTTGCAAAAACGCAATGTTGAAGATTAAGCTGAAAAATTTTCACACAAGAGCACCTGTCACTGTCATCCCTCGCGTCACGCGAACTTATTATGATTCTGTGCAAACGAAAGAGATTTATTCGAGTTGTGTTTTCATTTTTGGCCAGACGATAAAGCTAGGTTTTGCGTACCGCGACGAGCAGCATGCGGCACGCAGCACGCAGCGTAGTCACGATGGAAAAAATTGAGTAAGTTTCTTGGGGTCTCCATTGTTCTCATAGCTGACCATACTGCGTGCCGCAAGCTGCTTGTCGTGGTACTCAAAACCTAGCTTAAAACAAGTTTACATGCTGCACCGAGCTTTAGTATCCTTGTGATGCTGGATTCGAATCTTTTCAGATCCTGGCAGGAGTCATATGTCATTTTTCATAGTTGATTTGATGACTTCATTAGTGTCTTTTGAATATTTGATTTAATAAAATTGTTAATTTTTTACTTTACAAAACAATTCCTAAAAAAGGAATCACCTGACTTATCTATATCGATTGAATTTGATCAATTTCAGTCTCATTTTCCGAGTACTGATAACTATTTAACATTTCTAGCACTATCCAATGCTTCTTCACATTACTAGTATCTATTTTATTTAATAATTATATACTTTTTTTTGTATTTTCAGCTAATTTTCTCGTTTCTTCGATCAAACATCACAAGTTTACTTAAAACATTTTATCTAATTCAATCGTTATGTGGTTCTATCCAATTTATGTTCGAAGCCTTTGTATCGATACGCACCCACACAATATAACGTCTGCTTTCGAACGTTTGCCAACTTTCAAATCAAATTATGCTCTAACGATCGGATCAAATTTCCCAGTTCATAAACGAGGCACACTCAACGTTTGCTAACAGTTCTAGTTTATTGCAGTTTGATTTTCACTATTGCACTACGCTCATGTGAAAAGCTATTCGATTTTGTTTGTTCAAGCGCACTTGTGAAATTGCGAATGCAATTTAAACTACTATAACTTATGTTTATATGTATAACGTATCTTGTTTTTCATTTAATTATGTGTGAATCGCAATGTTTTCAGATTTGGCAAAAATCCAATGAGATGACATGTAATTGCTTCAACTTAACGCTTCAACGATTTTGAGTTGTAGGAAGAATGTGAAGTTTGTAAATATGTTTATTTACATGAATGTCACAATAAAATCAATTCTAAGTAAGAAATATGTGAAATTAGCTGTCTATTTCCAAGATCTGATTTTATATAATAAGTAGATTTTTTTCAAAATTTCTTTGAGATATATTAGAGTAGCTTAATTTATCTTGATTTCAGATTCAATTGAGTTAGCAAATAGTGAAAAAGGATCAATTTCAAATGCATGAATCAGATCTTGACAGTATTTACATTTAGCAGTTGCCATTGCCTTTCTTCCTTTATTATGTCGTTTACGCTATGCAACAAAACATTGCACTTAACATGTCATTTTTGCTTCTTTTTCGTTCTAACATTTATATTTTTCTCTCTGTTGTACATGCGAGAGAGATTAAGACATTAGAGCAAGAAAAATACGTAAGTGAGATACATAGTGATGAGTGAAATTTGATGGCAGTAGCAATAGCAATATTCGTATGTAAAAGCAGCATTTCAGTTACTAATGTCAGATCAATATCTAAATCCTATACACTTCAATCACTAACCTAACATTTATAAAACAAATCCATACATCAACCCAAACTTTTCCCTCGAAAAAAAAATCACTAATCCCCAACAATCGACTCATCTAACTGAAAAGGACACGATCGCAACGAGACACCCTATACAAACAAATCAAATTCGTCTCCCGAAACGAGAACTACACAAACAGCCCCTAAAGCCTTCCGTCCCGAATTATTTCGGTAGAACGCGTGTCCCGAATTTTCAGCACACTTTCGTAGAAAGAGCATCGCACTACGGCTACGTCACTGTGCCCCCTCGATATTGGAACGGGAATGTTCGGAGGCTTTCGTCGAAACTTCGGAGCCCTTTCGGAGTCGAAAACCCTTATTAAGTCAACGAGAGCACTGCCGACACTGTATTGTTCGCAAATGAGCTCCGACAATGGCGTGGAAGCCTTCGCGATGAATAAATCCCCTTTATGATCCACCTGAGCTTCGGGGAAGAGCTGGTCGATTCTAAGAGCTGAGCTTGGGTGTGGATCTTTATTTTTTTTCGAAAGAAAATTCGATTTGATCAATTTGTGAGCTTAATTATGACAATGGTTTAAATCTTATTTGTTTTGTTGAGAAATATGTATTTAATATCTGCAGTCTTGCAGTTCAATTGCAAGTTGCAATCGTGCAGTTCACAGTGCATGTGTATTAGATTTTAACATTATTTTTCTGACCTGTTGCTGGATTTATTTTAACATCTCAATATAATACCTATATTTAGTTTAAAGAGCTGATGTATCTAAGGTTTCTTTGATTAATATTATATAATTAACTTTTGAAAACTATAAATTGAAACATAATCCATTTTACGAAGATTGTTTGAAGTTTAGATAATGTTTTATATAAGAATCCTTAGAGAAATTATATTCATCAATAGTTTGAAGTTAAAGTTACGTTTAAATTTAATTTAAAGTTTCGTTTATGATGATAATTAATTCTAGTTTAAGAGAGATCTGATACTGAAGCAATTGGAATTGTTAATATTAAAGTAATATAACATAATAATATCACAAGGTAAAATATGATATGAAAGAAAGCAAATGTCAAATTTCATTATATACATATATAAAATAGAAACCATTTAAAATATGTATCATTTTTTTTAATCAAAACATTCATAATGAATACACACGTATATTTTTACATATTCACAAATGAAACATTTTTTCCTAAGTTTACGAGTTCCACATAAAAAACAACACCATTCTTATATCTTATGCATTCATACTCTCATATAATAAAACGCATAAAATAAAATAAACAAAAACATAAAATGCGTAAACACTAGAACAAAATTATCTCTACTAAAAGCAGACATCTAAATATGAAAATCTATATAAAATCTGAGAAGAATTTCCCAATTTACATCCAACCTTAAGGAATCCGACTCTATCCATCTCCTGCGAAAAAACCTTGACAAATATCCGAAAAAATTCACCCAAGAATTCATTTGTCCCGAGACTCGGAGACGATCCCGGGAATTAATCGAGAACAATTAATCCGCCCGCGATGATTAAGCGAACTCCCCCCATAGTCCCTGCTTCGAACGAATCGAAATTTATATTGTTACTATGTGTTGGTGGAGCGCTCTTTTGAAGGTTCGCAGCACTCTCAAATTGAATGAACGACATTAATTTTGTTTTGTTATGCTAAATTAGCCGTCATAGGCGCAAGGGATAACTTCATTAGCGAAGGGCGCGAGTGAGTTTCGCGGTTGGGATGAAGCGATTTTCAAGCCTTGGTTTTATTGTGTGTATGTGATGTGTTGAATTTTTTGGTATTTGATTAGTTTTGTGGATGATTTATATAAATTTTGATGTTTGAATCGATTGTATGTGAAGATGTTGAGAGTCGATCATTTGAAAGATCAACATCGTACGAATTGATTGAGAGATCATTTGAGGATGAAAAATTATGGTTGGTTTAATTACGATATTATTTGATTAATTAAGTAAGTGATTAAAGAGGTTTTTGATATTTGAATCGATAATGTATGATTGTGTTGAATACATTGTTTAAAGTAGCAGTAATGCTTTTATGTATGGATTGTGAATATGACTACGAATCGCAAGAACGTGTTAATTTAAGTGTGAATGGTTTGAAATTTCATAACTAGGTCGATTTCAATAAATTTCAATTAGAGTTTTATTTTACAAATAACTAAAGATAAATCAATGATATTTTACAAACATAGGATGTTAATAAAGCATTCTAAGTACAAAAATTTGAATGCGAACAAATTATGTACATTCAAAGTCTAAAACCTTCAAATCCAAATCCAAGCTTTCAAATGATTTAGCTGATATACTAATCGATTAATTTAATTAACATTTATAATTTATGAATCTTGATTAAGAAAAATATTTCACCGTTCAAAACAGTTCAAATTAGAACGAAATTCTCGTTCGAACAAAGGATCATAATTAACCCGAGCTTCAGGAAATGTAATCGAAAATTGTGTTAATCCTATTTGCAGATCGTAAACGGAATTAAAACAGTGTCTGTCTCTAAAAGGTGAACAGTGAAATTTCATTAAATACGTTTCACCTTTTTTTTGTGATTTTTCAACAAAACACATCGGGTGACTCTTAATTGGATAGCATATTTTTTCTATGTTTGCGAGCTTAAAAGCTCTCCCGAAAGCTTATTTTTCATAAAGCTGCCTAATCTGTGTCTTGTAGTGCAGTATTTTTCTAAATTTATATTTCGTAGAGAACGAGAGGAAAAAATTGGATGCGGTGCTTAAATCGTAGAGCTTTTGCATTTCGTTAACGATGCAACGTAAAATACTGAAAACGTTGTCAGAAAACTCACAAGTTTTAATTATTCACAAGATTTTTTCGAATACAAATTGAAATTTATAGTTTTAATGTTTCAACAGTATATTCTCATTTTTAATTAATTAAAAAAAATATTTTTATACAACGATTAATAAGAGTAAAGTTCGTGCTAAAAACACGCTCTAACTATACATTATCTTTAATCTTTAATCAAAAAGTATCGACAGAAGAAAAAAACGTGTATTCTCTAGATCTTTGTTTTCGGCAATCTTTCGAAACGAAGATAAGCTTTTATATGTTTTGATGCTACACAATCTCGAGGCGCACATAAAAATTTTCCGAACGAGTCAAATCGACAAAAATCTTTCTTTATCTTTACAAGTTGTTGCCGACGAAAGTTTTTCATGTCACAGCAAGGCCGTGGAAAACTTTTATTTTCCGAGAAAAAAGAAAAACATTCGAGCTTTCCCATACAATAATTGACGAGCTACAAGTTCGGACAGAGGAAAATTCTCTTTGTGAAGATCGTTTCTGAACACTGTGTGTCTGTTAGATATAAATTATGTATAATATATGTACAGGGTTAATTTAAACCTTTCAGAATCGGCACGTCCAATTACTGCGTCGAGTTCTAGTTAAACGAATTAAACTAGGAAGCCACTGTTTAGCCCTTAGACCGGAAAACTTAAATAGACGATATGTGCTTAATCACACGTGGTACTCACTAGAGATTCTGGCTCACGTCTGAATACTGCTGTACCTAAATACAGACCTGTACTCAGTCGTATAATCAAACTAAATAAATTATAAACCAATTTTAGAATTTAAATTTAGATGATAAAATTCATGTAACGAATATTGTAAAATACTATAATTATTTTCAAATTTAAATATCGCATTATTTTTCGATATCTATCTGAAATAAACTTACATATATTTTAATGAAAATGCGCACATATGTGTTTCTTATGCATTATTTTCTGCTTATCCGATCATAATGAAATTCTCCATTGTTAATATGTCTACATATATGAATATTTCAGTATCTATACAATTTCCATTTTACAATCGATAGCATCCTAAACTTTTGGTGTTTGATTCTATTACTTTTTTGCACCAATTTGTAGGAATGAACTTAAATACATATGTCCTACACACACTTAGACAAAAATTTTAATGTTTTAACAAACATTTTTCATTCCATTTGTTTTGAATCAGCTGTAATAAAGAATCAACTATAAGTTTATAGAATCTCAAAGAAACTCGAATCACAGAATATATTAGGGAATATATTATATAATATATAAGAGAAGGGTAGAACTAGAAATACCCAAGGAATTTTGTTTCATAAGAAATAAGTAATTTTGTAAGAAAAAGAAATAGTTAAACCATATCAAGGGTATAATTAAAGCATCAGGTACTGTGCAACTTTGAGAACCATTTTAATTACTCTCTCAACGACGGTTAAGAAAGGAAACAACCTCGGAACAACTCACCCCCAGAAAATCTAGCCCCATCCTCCCCTACCATATATTAAGTTAATGTTAGTTTATCGATTGTGTACTACTGTTGAATGTTGAAAGTTTAATTTTCGAACTTCTTACAAATTTTCTTGGCCCTCTCCCAAATACGGTCCTGCTTTCGAGTACATGTAATATATGTGACGACCAAACAAAGCGAATCCGAACTCTAGAGTTTAGCCACTTGTACGACGCTTCTATTTGCCTATTTACTTATAGATATATCTATCTTTCTGTCTGTTTGGTGTTAGTACGTGTTCTCACTTCGATTGTAAATATCAAACGAAGATTTGCTTGGGAATTAACACCGTCTCAATTTAATCCCAAGCACTAGTAATTAATTCAACGATTAGATATCAGATTTTTAATTAGATAAATATATTATCGTAAATTCTCCGAACAAAAGTATCATCCGCCCTTAAAAGAGACACGACACAGTACAGGGTCGGACATAGGGAAAGGGCTCAAAATAAACACGACGGTCACAATGGACAACGACATATGTACGAGAAAAGCTTTCACGTTTTATATGTAGGTACATTCACACAAGGTTTGTATTTTCTATTTGGGGATAAGGGCAGATGTTCAATGCAAGCGTTCCCTTATCGAGCTCGGTGCACGTTTAGCCCTTCACAATGGGGCGACTCGTTTTCGTAGAAATGTATTTTATTTTATACGATTCAATTTCATTTTTAGGAGTTTTCCGATGCGATTGTGCGATTAACTCGAGTTTTGTGCAGGGTTGAATTTTTTTTTGTTCGGGAAAATATTATATTCTTACCTATTGGTCTTTCTAAAGTGACTCTATAGTATTTTGATTGGTAATTACTTCGTATTAATGTTAAATTTGAATTTTGAGTTGTAGCGTTTTATGCTGAGTCAGTATATGACAGTTATGGAAATAAAAGCATAAATAAAGGAATATATTTATGAATGTATGTACCTGAGAATAGCTAATGGCACAATGCCAAAACGATACTCGAAGGCTGTATGTATTATTCGTACCTACAGGTAGGACTAAATTATTATTGATATATTTACTTATTTTGTTAAAAAACAATAAACTAGAGAATAGGGACACTTGATCCTACCTTTTTCTTTTTTCTTCTAAAAAAATCAACATATTCAAAATTTAATAGAGTTTTCTTGGTGCTGCCTATTGAAAATAATTTAACATTTTAGATACTAAAATATTTTATATAATAGGAGTGCTAAGGAACCTAGTATCCACACCCTCCTCTATTATAACTAAACGAATCTAACTATTTAAATGCAAGATTAATTTATCACCATAATTGATTCCAAATTTTCTTGTATTCTTTTATAATATGATTCATTAAATTTGATTGACAAAACATAAGATTAACATTACATAAAACTATATTAACAGCAAAAATGACAAAATTTCACCAAAATACACCACAATTATTCGAAATATCCCATAAGCAAAATATGACATCGACACTCAACAGATAACAAATACATTTAGAATTCAAATTCAAATTTAAATAATATTAAAACGAAGCTCATCCAATTACACAACCGAAGATTTTCAAATATTTACAAATCCAAGTCGCTGTCAGATAAACGTTTCGAAGTTCCATCAGGCGAAATCAAAGTTTTGACGCTTCGCCGAAATATTCGCGGAAACACACTTTTCTCGCCGAGGAAAAACGACGTCGTAAATCATAATTTGAATTTTATCGCATTCGTTCCGGTCGAATTTTCCGATTACCCTCGAAGAGTATGCGTATTTAACGACACGCATGTCGTATAAAATCCAGCTTAGAAAACCACTTTCGCGACACTAAAAACTCCCTTTATGGCGTCGTAAATAGAAGCATTTCATACTATCGAGTCATCGGTGTTTTGCATATCTCGCATTTCGATAAAGCGATAGATTTTTTAAAAATACTTTTCGTTTGAAATAATCTATATTTGAGATACTTGAACGATTTCGTCGATTTTCTCGAAAATTCTTTAATACAAACTTGACATTACGATCGAAGACTTATATTATGATCTTTAATTAGAAGCTTAAAAGTCAGTCGCAGAAAATTTTATAGAATCGATTAGAACTGAGTGCTCAATTACTAACTAACAAATAAAAATACAAATGTTTAATCCAATTAAACATTCATATATATCTACCTATACAACAGGATTTGTACTAAGCTTTTATTAGAATTGTACTGAATATTGAATTTAAATTCTTGAAACGTTATATGAATCGAAAATGCTTTGTTTTTCTCTAATCAGTATTTAAATCTAATAACAAGTATAAATTGTTCAGTGTTTGAATCCTGACTTCCCAATTCGTATATCATATAAAGTGATATTTGAAAACATACTAACCAAAACAAATATTCAAGATATGTGCTTTTATACTCATTTATACCTATCATCGATGTTTTTAAAGTGATCATTTTGTACAATATTTTCATATTGATCACTTAAGTAAAAAAATACCAATCGACAATTAATTATTTGAGTTTTTGCCATTTAAATTTATACGAAAACAAATTTTCACATCTACACCACAAAATCAACCGAAAAAATCGATAGATAGCATATGATTAATACTCCCACTTACTTTTATTGAACTCATTGAGTATTCAATGCCATTTTGCTTGTTCACTTCACCGATATAGATAAAGCTCTTCAAATATATCGTACATCGTACATAAAATATATATAGAAAAAGAATAGGAAAGTTTTGCCGCTCTCGGCAAGGAGTCGGTATTGATTAAGTTTGAAATTGAATTGGCTTCCGACTCTGTTATCATACAATCTCATTTCGAAAGGTAGAACTTTTTATTTAAATATATATGTATCTGGAGTCGAACAACATGCGAAATCCGCTTTGAGAGTATCGTGCGAGATTTTCCTTTGTGAGGCTTAATGTCGTCGCAGTTTCCGGGAAACGAGTTTATGATAATAGACTTGAAATTGCCTATGTTCTTCGCGATATGTCACATCGCAAAAATGAGTGACTTTTCATTAAAATGTAATCTATATGATGTGTAAGCCACCCGATATATAACGTTTGTGCGTGACGTTTCGGGACTCAGTATCCTCTTTATGTATAATTCAAGTACCTAATATTAGATTCTAGTGAGAATCACATGTCATTTTTCTTGAATGATGTGATGATTCAATTGCTTCTTTCGAACATTTGATTAACAAATGTTTTAATTTAACGGATTATGAAACATTTTCTTAAATTGGATCCCAGTTTTGTTTGTGACAATAGAATTCGATTGTACCTACATTTTTCGTGTATTGATTACTCTTCAAAGTTTCTAACCTCAACGACTGCATTTTTATTTTACAGCGAGTGATTGATTGAATTTCTTTAAATAAAGAGTATCAATAGAGGATAGTGAAGTTTAAAATTTGAGGGTAAGTTGTTCTGAAGCTGTTTCGTTACTTAACAATCATTGTTAGAGTAATTAAAATGGTTACCAAAGTTTCCCAATATCTTTGCTTTAATTATGTCCTTCAATATGGCATTAATATCTCTTTTTACAACTTGGGAACAACTTACCCCTATAACATCCAGTCCCAAACACCCCTACCTATGAAAATGAATTAAATGTTGAACACGATAAAATCAATCGAACGGAATGTATTCGATGTTCAGATACGTCCATAAATCGTATTAGATTATAAATTTTGGAGTAATCCATCATTCGATACAATTGACTCAATAAATTATCGATATATACAAATTTTGCGGCTTTCGCTTCGTGAAAAGCGTCGATAAATCAAGAGCCGCACATAAAATCAACACGTACCTTTGGGTGAGAACGCGATTTTCCCAATTTTCACAACCGGTAATTAACTCGGAAAATTACTCACCCTTGTTAAACCCTTCGCGAATGTATTTTCGTGTATATTTTTCATTTTCACAATGCGAAAAACGAATAAAAGATCATTCTTGAACACGAACTTCGGCCGCATAAAAATATACAATTCAGTGGAAAATCTTAAATTGTACGATCTAGAAATATTCCTTTTGTCTAATTCGCTTATTATATTCAGAATAAATTGAGTCTGAATGTGGAAAAAATGATCCTCGGGCTTGAATGGTATGAAATTCATGTTTGATACGAACCATCCTAACAAATATAGCTTTTTCTCGTCTCCGAGCCGAGTTTGCTTTATTCTTCCTTTTATTTCATCGCGCCCCTGGCTATGTTATTGTTATCCAAAACCGGGGCGAGAAAAACAAATATTCCATAGGTAAAAATAAAAAATCAACTGGGAAATTCGCGATTTCATACTCTCGAACAATGGAAGGCGAAAAAGTATTTCATACCCTCCCATAGACTCGGCTTTATAATATTTGCATTTTAATCGAAATTAAAATCGCTTTCATTATAAAAATATATCGTAATTGTTTATAATCATTTCTGAGAACAATAACGACCCATTCAGTTTAATTTATTTCTATTGTTTATTGCCGCGCAGTTAAAGCTTATAACGATTGTGCGTAAAATTCTTAAAAATTTCACGCGAAATAACGACTTAGGACAATTCGACGTGATTCGCATTCGAAGCTGTACATTAATACAATTTTCGTTTAAAATTTTGAAATATTCATTCAAAAAAAATTCTATTCATGTTCTGTGTTTAATATTAACGATACTCCACGACACCGTTGTACGAACACTCATTAGCAACAAAAAGGCTTATTTCAAACAATAAACCGGAGTCCAATTAACGGATGCACACACGAGTGCACACTAGACATGAATGCACATCGTGATGCATCGTTCGAAATGAATATTTTAAGCGCAATCAAAATGCATCATTTTATTCAAAATATCATACCATGACATCATTGCTTCATAATTAATCAATAGCTAGCCAATAGAATAGCTTATAATCGTATGTGTATACCGTGTAGGGCTCAAGTGTTCTCTTAATACTGAATTCAAACTTTGACAAATTCTGGCGAGAGTTACATGTTGATTTCAATTGATTGATGATTGATATGTAGGATCTATTTTAACATTGATTGTATGAAATTTCCAAGAAGCTTAGATTTGTTAATTTTCCATCAAATTTAGATTTTCTTGTAACTAATTTTTTCCAAGTTTTTTTTTTCAAATTTCCTCCAAAAAGCTTTAAGAGTGATTAGGATGTTGCTATTCAAAAAACACTAGTTAGATTTGTGTTATTTCGATATAAAAAAAAAACTAATTTCTTTAGGAACTTTAATTGTAGAAATTACAAGTGAAAGCTTTTGAAAAATTTAATATATCTATGTAGGGGAAAACGAGGCTGGAACTTCCAGGGGCAAGTTGTTCGAAGTTGTTTCATCACTTATTGTCATCCATCCATTTATCCATCAAAGTTGTGCAATAATTAATCTTTTAACTATACCCTACCCATAGAATAACTATCTCTTTTCCTAAAAAAATGATTTTTCAAAAAAACTAATATCCTGAACTTCCTGTCACATGCTTTCTTATCAATACGTAGTATGCAGTCTGGTTCAAAATGAATAATTTCACACAAAATATCAAACTATAACTCAAATACTTCATATCGAATTCATTGAATTCACACCAGAGATAGTTTAATCTTTCGACGATAAATGGAACAAAAGCCGAGGTGGGTCATTTCCCTAACTGGGATAGATAAATCAGGATTACTGTGGCGCAACACGAATGCAATGGCACACAACGGAAGGCATGGTCCTTCCCATTCGCTGTTTGCAAAGTGCATATCTCGAGATGCATTCACACAATCGGTGCACGAGGGACGTTTTGGAAAGGTACGAGTTTCGTAATTGCTTAGGTGGCTTAGGTAGGTTTGCGCTGTGTATGTGTAATAGAATTAGGACTGTTAAGTGTCAAATTACTTCTGAAGTATTTAGGAATAGGCGATGTGTGTTAATTTAGCGCTTCTTGCGGTCGAAACTTTTAGATGAGGGTCACTTACTTGTAGTATAGATAGTGTAGATTTTTTGATGTTTTATTGCTTCAAATTACTCATTATGTTAAATACGAATTCGAACATTGAATTTAGCATGGATAACATAAAAAAAGTCATACCAATAAATGGTTTAAGTTCGTTGGATTCTAGAAGTCGCCATTCGAATCTTTCATCAGTTTTTCATCAGAAGTTTCAATAATCATAATAATCAGTTGCATTTTTTTTCGATGAATGACAACCTTATTGTGAAAGTTTTCAAAGAATTACTTTTTAACTTGATCCCTAGTTTTTTGGAAATAAAATTGAATTCACATTGATCAAAATATCAGCGAATTTCGATATAGCACAAACTTTTATCATACAATAATAATGCATCACGTCGAATGCATCACATGTTACATATGACGATTGAAAAGGCCAAGGGGTACAAATGACATTTTCCCTGAAATTGAGTTATGCACAGTAATTTCTTCTATGCCCGCTCATTTATTTGGCAGCAAAAGGATATAAACAAATTCTGAACGTGTACAAAGATATATCATCAAATCACTCGACCTCCTCCTAATAAATATGGGTACATGTCAACTTTGAACGCGCTTTTCTCTAAATTACCGCAATTTCACTTGTACCCCTTGGCCTTTTCAGTCGTCATATGTGAAAAATTACTAACAGTTACAATAAAATTCTTCCTAAAATATATATTATTTCAAAAATAAAATCAAAACGAAAAATTCCACACAGCACAACCACACCGCAAAGAGCGAAACTTCCTCCATCTTCGAAGTTCGTCCATAAATTAATTCAGCACATTTCCTCCTATGGTCTCGGAGATTATTTACTGCGCAGCGCACAAAGAATCGCAATCAATCCGCACAGTTTGAGAGCCTGTGGAACGGCCGAACTTTCCAACTTCTGATGGAATAACGGATCGTCGTTACGCGGTGGATCTCCCGGCCCCGACCTCCCCTTTCGCGAAGACACGCAGTATCGCCGTTTAACAGATGTAAAATAAGAAAGCGCCGAGAGCGAGACATGAATAAATCATAAAGTCCCTCAAATTTTATATTACAAGTCCATGTATTATATGACGACTGGAAATGCCAAGGGGTACAAGCGATTTCGAGAAAAGCGCCCTCAAAGTTGGACGTGTATTAGGAGGAGGTCGAGTGATTTGATGATGTATCTTGATACGCGTTCCAAGTTCGTTTATATCCTTTTTGAGAGTATATTTAAGCAATTTCCGTGCAATACTTAATTTCGGCAAAAATGTCACTTGTTTCCCTTGGTATATTCAGTATCTTTCGAGGGGTGTCTGAAACTCATGAGCGAAACGAGTGTCGAAATTGAGTTTGCATGAATTTTTGCAGCGACTCGTTTTTAAACGATGTAATTTTTTTTAGGAAAAAAAATCTTGTTTCGTGATTTTTCCCAATATTTTTGTCGTTACAAAATTTTATATCGAAAAATGTGTATGTGATTCTTCGGAAAAGCATGAAATGTGAGTGTGATTATTTTTTCAATACTCGTGAACAACAGTACGATACTCAATGGGTTATGTTAAGTTAGATTAGGTTATATATTTTTTCATTTTCAGATTAGGTATAATAAGTTTGATAATGCAATTTGATACAAATTCGACACAATTTGACCTCATCTAATCTACATAAGTCATATTAAAAGTTTATCAAATGGTTCTAAAAGTTGTTAAAAGATTCTATTCACGCATAAAAAATATATTCTGCACACAAATTAGACGCACAACTTGTACATTTATGAAAAGTTAAATCTTGCTAAACTTATCGCATAGAAGTTCATCGGTCAAGAATTCACTTCTTTATTTTTTCCCTCCTTCAGAAAAGTGTCGAGCGGAAGTTCGCAAGATAAATTCTCCAGATTTCAAAGCTCCGCTTTTTTTCCGTTTCGCAGTAGAAAAGTCGCCATTTCGCAGAGCGCCAAAGGAGGGAAAGTTCTCAAAATTATAAATGACTGCTTTATTACGTTAATTAAGGAATGCGAAACTTTTACGGGCGAAAACACTCGAAAACATTAAGTTTACTTTGTAATCGGACGGAATTATGATTTGTCAGGCGGGCTGTCGCAATTCATTAAAATTCAACTCCCAAGACTAGGATGTTTCCCGTTTTACGCTTTTTTTTATGCATTGAGTAAATTTGCAGTCTGCGAATCTAATTAGCTGTATTAATTTTTTTCATAATTCTAGTTAGGGCTTTTGTTAATTTAAGATGGGGACTGAAAATAATCAAGTTATTAATAGCGAAATTATGGCAAAATATTAGGATTATATTCTAAATAAATTGATATAATTTATGAGAAATTTAGTGATCAATGTAATCATCCTGACTTTAAACCCGAATCCACCAGTATTCACAATTTAAAACAATTTTCATACATATTCATCCACACTCAGAGCCATTCTTTTCACTACTTTAGTTGATTAACTGGATATTTACAATCATCCCTTTCACTATGAACTGTCAATAATCTGCGGAACATTCATACTCAAATAACTAACTGTAACTCTCTGGTAAGTTAACTAAAGCAGTAAAAAGACCAACCCTTAAAAACAAAAGACAATGTGCAGTTTTCTGTGGCGAAAAGACCTCTCCTTGAACACATGTGAATTTGATAATAAATAACTTATTATGGTAGTAAATATTTCTATGATCATAGAGTACAAGTGACATATTATCTGAAATTGAGTTATGTACAAGAATTTCTTTTATGTACTCTCATATATTTGGTGGCAAACGGATATAAATGAACTTTGAACGTGTACCGAGATATATCATCAAATCACTCAACCTCTACCTAAAATATGTAGGTACACCTTTAAGCGCGCTTTTTTCAAAATCACAGCAAAGTCACTTGTACCCCTCGACCTTTTCAGTTATCAAACATACATATCGATTGAAATACATTTAAAATCTGTTTAGTTGAAGAGTCCTTCAAAAAAAAATCTGAAAAAACCTTCAAACCCAAAATCGCCATAGCACATAAGCGAATACCCAGGCAAGCCAGCAAGTGGCAGACATATATACGTCTACACACACACACGTGACCCTAGGGGCCCTTTGATGTGTGCTCGCTCCCTTCTGAATCGTGTGTGTAAGTAATACGGCACTCGTGTCCGTTTGAATTATTCCCGCGGAAGATGACTGGAGGTGTGCTTTGAGACTTTCGGCTTTTGCCCTTTGTTAGACACGCTTCGATGGATTTCCGTTTCGTTTCGTTTTCCTAAGTCGACATATTATTATAATATTGTATGATTCGGTAGGAGAAATGATTGATCTTTCGTTGGGTTGATAGTTTAAAGTTCATAAGTTTAATCTGTCTTGATTTGAAATTCGTTTTTTATAAAATAGGCCTACTTATTTTACCTAGAAAGCGAATTTGATGAACGAGACATATCTATACGGTGATTTAGTCATCTCTCTTCCTCTCAGAAAGTGATGAATGTATCGTTGTATAGTTGTATCTCATTCGTAAAGTTCGCTCGATTCGCTTTCGTTGCAATGAGATCACCGCTTTTCTCAAGATTCGATAGATTTTTGATATTTTGCTACAAATTTGTCCCAGAAAGTCAAGCATTATAAGTTACTCGTTTCAAAATCCTATCGATTATAAAATTAAACGATGGAGAAAACCTCCCAGATGTGCATACAATGACTCTGAAAAGTTTCATAGTAAAAAAATAATGGTAAAGGTAGCGTAGAGTACACACCGAGTTCATATAATCTAGTATTCGTACTCAAACCGAGTGTATATAATCTAGTATTAACATAAGATACGAATGCATATAACCTAGTATTTGAACATGAGTGTGTGCAATTAACCACATCTACATATTAATATTTATCTATTTGCGTGTTCCTTGTAAGATCATTAAACATGAACGTATATTTTTCCCTTATTAACCTCTCAACCATTTATCTGATCATAATAGCCAGCCGATAGAGCAGCGGTATAAAGCGTTTGTGCATGCCGTGTCGATTCAGCATACTTGGGATGCGTGAGTTCGAGTCCTATCTTGGCGAGTGTCAAAATGTCGTTTTTCTTAATTGATAAAAATTGATATGGAGACACGGTCGTTTCTTTCGAATGTTTGGATTCATTTGATTCTAAAAAAGTGTTAATTTAACGCTTTACGAAACGGCTCCGCAAATGATCACATCACCTACACCTTTCATATGTTCGATTAATTCGAACTATTTAGTGACACCTATGTGTGCACTTCTCTACTCTTAGGAGTCTCGTCTTCACTATATTAAGTGAATCATACTTACTATTCAGGGTTATCTGTGTCACTTGTGACCTGAAATTACCTGTTTAAATGAATAAATAAATAAATAATAAAACTCCCCAGATTTATATCATACACATCTTCAAAAAAAACTGCATCATTACATTCACCAAAAATAAAAACTAAATCAATCCCAAATCCAACCATCTAAAAAACATCCCTTTCGTTCGAACGAGAAAAACCAAGCAGCAACAGCCTCCACGAAATTCTCCTTTCGCATGCACACAGCGTAGCTTCAGAAGCGCGTTTTCCCGCGCTTTTTGACTTTTTCGAAATGAAACAAAACGAAATTAGCGAGGCCATAAAGTTCGATGGGGCCCTTCGTACGCTCCGCGAGGCCATTAAGCGTAATTGACCCTCAATTCGAGCAATATTTCAACGTGGAGTTTGTGGAGATTGGATTAAAGGTTGGCGTCGTATATTTTCCTTTTTCCCTCCGTTTTCATTTTATTTTTTCGTAATTTATAATATGAGGAAAGACGTATTTTTTTATTAAGCCTCCGGTTTTGAGGGTGCGCTCGAAATGTTTACGTTTGTTCATGACTTTTGTCTAGGAAAATTTAATAATGTGTTTTTTTCTTAATATGAATACAAATGCTCGGCTCATTACTTTCTGTTTCGAGAAACGTTTTGAATAAATAAGCTTGTTTTTCGGAATATGATAATAAAATATAAACATGTAGCGTGTTCAAATAAAAATCTCATACGTGTTTGCTTTATAACTATATTTTTTTCATAAAAGGTTCTATTTGTATTTGTATAAATATCATATATTTTGCTAATATTTGTATTCGCAT
The DNA here is from genome assembly GCA_024721215.1 of Cheumatopsyche charites. Classification (NCBI taxonomy): domain Eukaryota; kingdom Metazoa; phylum Arthropoda; class Insecta; order Trichoptera; family Hydropsychidae; genus Cheumatopsyche; species Cheumatopsyche charites. The sequence continues at coordinate 1,479,916 of CM045583.1, read as the reverse complement.
GTATAAATGTTTATTTTTCAATACATACAAAAATTTGATGTTTTTTCAATATATTTTAATAAATAAACTGAATCGCCTTCTAATTTGATTTTCATAAAGTCAATATTGATGCACGATTTCACTTTGATAAAAAGAATGAATTAAACAGCATTTTCATTTCATAAATAGAATGGACTTCTATCTGAATGAGCAATCACAGTAATAGTGCGTTTCACATATATAAAATTAAACTATTTTTAAATAGCATACGTATCAAAACCAAGAAAATAAACCCCAATTTAATAAATTTCCAGACATGAAAAAAATCCACATTCTCACATTTCCAACCGAAAAACCCATACAAAATAACGACACAGAAAAAAAATAGGAAAAACCGGACAAAACGAATTTTCGTAAATCGTTTTCAGAACACAAACGCGACGCAATTTTTCTCGGACAATGTACGTGCGCCACCTTCTCCTTTTCAATTAACACGACAAAAAACCACCCCCTGAGGGTGAAAAAAGGGGGGAAAAAACCACCCCCTCATACACATAATATATCACATTTTTTCAGCCTCGGCTCGATTTATCAACCGAGGGTTTTATCTACGGCCAAGAACACCCCCTTTCGAGATGATGAATAATGCGGTCGCAATTATGTCCAACCCCCATACCTTCGTTTTATATTTTATTTTTCAATTTTTTATTTTGAAAGGGGGTGGTTTTTCGTTAAACTGAGACTGGGCTGTTTGACGGCGTAATATTCGCAGAAAAGGGTTTGCTTTTTTTATAATTGCATTTTTTTTTGTTCGAGGTTTTTATGTTTTCGTTTATGGTTTTTTTTTGGTGCAATTGTCTCGTTTTAGGGTTTAGGGTTTTAGATCTGTTGTGAATTTTATAGGTTTTTTTATTGCCGTTGGGATTGTGAAAGTAATTTATGAAATTAATATTATAATAATAGAATGAAGATTAGAAAATGACTTAAGTTAATTTAATTCATTTATATGCTTATTTTAAATTAAAAAAAAAATTAAAGTTCAATAAAAATATATGTTATTTTCAGTTAAAAAATCATTAATATTTTTCTATTTTTGTAAAAAAATTACTCGTATTGGTAAATTTTACAACCACTAGATATGCCAAATATGTAATGCAATTTCATTGGAAATGGAAATTATTAGAAAAAAATATTATAATTAATGTTAATGAAACGTAGATTCATTTTATAATTCTTTCAGAACCTTATTATATTAATTCAATAAGTTGAAATAAAAATCACAAAAATTAAGAAAATTTATTGTATTATTATATATTTTCAATCCCTCAATCCTTGGGTATGTATATTGTTAATTTGCATGGATAAAATTATATCACATGAATTCCAAATTTTTATATCTATTTTTATACGTTCCAAAAATCTCATATTTTTTTACGATAGAATTGTAAATTTTTATTACATTTTAAATCAAATACGAGAGAACCCCATCAGAAAACGCTCTATTGACTCTTCGCGCTGTTCCTTTCCCACCCCATCCAAGCAAAAATTTATTTTCCCTTCTCTGAATTATCGTCGATCCTCGAAAACCGTTTATTACAAAGAAAATTTTGATACGCGGCAATATTTCAGCTTCGTAATACCCCATAAATTTTTCCTAGCCGTGGCGAATTTTCGCGATCGCATTGTACTACAACGGCCAGGTCTTTATCGTGTTTATTCTGGAAAAAAAATCCCTTTTCAATTTTTCCCCGCGAAAATCCGTCGGTCGCATTTCTACCCTTGTCTGGTCGTAAAGCCTCGCCGGGGGTCGTAAGAAAATATGGGAGGGTCGTATGGTGAACTTTATCAATTCAACTTTGCGCGCAAATATGGAAAGTGTGCGAAGATTCGAAACTTACGAGTCGCATATTGTGCTCCGGCGATATTTTGAATGGCATCAAAGGGGAATCGAATATCCGTGAATATAAATATTCAACGCGGGAAAATGTTTTTTGAAGATGGGGGAGTTTTTCGGGAATTTTCCGCGAATTTTCCGCGCTAACGTTCGCTCTCTCGGAGAATCGATTATCCGAGCTATTGCCGATTGAAAAGTTATTTTTCGTGAAGAATGAATCGATTGAAATGTTACTTTTTCCAGGGATAGATTATCGAGTAGAACGATTTTCGTTTTTCAGTAAGAAATTCTATTGATTTTTCGCTCTAGATGTGATCACTAGAGCGAGAATGGTAATAGTTTCTAGTTAGAAAAATAAAATGTTTTTCCTCAAAATTTATTTGTATAAATATTATGTATGTAAATAATATTATCTGCATGACCTAAATATAAAAAAGAAATAAGAAACCTAACCCAATCCGACGAGTATTGTTCTAGTCAACTCCATAAGTAGCAAAATTACTTTTCTGATATTTTTTTGTTTTTGACTAGAAGAAGTCTGAAACTTTTTAAACAAGAATGACACTGACAAAATGTTCAACAGAACAAAGATAAAATCAATAAGGACGCGATTATACAGATTTTTATTTTAATTTAACAACAAAAAATTCATATGTAATAACTTTTCTGCGCATATTTGTTTGATTTAACTGAATTCTATCTACCACTATAAATAGTTGAACTAATTGTACAAAAGCTTTGGCAATAATTAGTTATCCAGTAAACAATTCACTTGACTTAACCAAACAAAAAAAAGAAAAAAAACCTAACCTAGCTGGATAAAATAAGTCCCCCACCAACATAGTATAAAGTGGCTTTCCTTGAATATAATTGAATAACCTATAAGCTACTTATATTTTTTCTAAATTTTAAATTTTTATACAAACAGATAGTGTAAACGATGCCTTAGAATGTGTGGGAAGGCACTTTCTGAATCCCAACAATCTTTAAATGGGGAAAAGCGTGTCGTTGACACGACCCGATTTGCGCTTTTCCATAGTCTGTCGTTGACTGCTTCCGGAAAATTTTGCTAACATCGCTTTATTTACTCGTTTTCGCTAAAAGATGTCATATTTTCGAAATAGCCTCCATTAAAATGAAATTTTCAACCAAAAAAGACATCCTAATACAAAATTCTTAATCGAAAATAACTCGATATATAAACAATACAATTGTACACTCGAACATCATCATTCAAATAGAACTCGCTTCGCATCCATTTGTTTCCATTTCTTCCATCATTAATCATTCGCAGAGTAAAAAGGGATTATCCTAAAGATAAAGAAACACGAAAGCTTTCAGATAAAGACGGAGACATTGAAAAAATCCGCATAAAATAAAACACTTTCTAGTGGTAGCAAAAAGCCATCTTCTCTCCCTAGAGCAGGTTGACCCTTCCTTTCTGCGAAGGAATTTAATTTAGGCATCGTCGAAGGGTCGAAGGCCCTTAATTAAAGCGAAGAACAGAAAACAAGACCGTCATATTTGTTTTGCTCGAGTTTTATTCAAATCAGCGGAGAGGCATTGATTTTCCGAGCTAAGGAATCAATATACATGAAAATGTTCATAAGATGTCGTGGTATATTTTGATCCCGAATATATATTTCTTGAAAATATCTTAATACTATAATATCGCTAATTTTCTAATATGATAAAAGCACTTATCTGTGAATTAAATGTAAGACTTGGGTCACAATTTAATCTACAATGCTGTTATGAAGATTGCGTAAATAAAGCATTGGTATTTTATTTTAAGCAAGCGAGTGAAACGTATATTATTTTAATATTATATAAGGAAATTTTAAGTATTTCGAAGGTAAAATGAGTTATTCTTGAGTCAACATTCAATATTCACCCTTTAACACTTGTAAACCTTGATTAACGACGCGTCAAATTATATGCACGTGTATAACGCCTCGTTAAACATTGTTCAATCTATTGTCCCGAATAAGAATCATGTAAACAACTCAAAGCTTATACAACATTGTCGCACATTCGAATATTCAACGCACGATTAGATTTTCGCAACTATGCAATATATATTTTACATGGAAAAATCGGTTTATAAATCATTAGATAACTAATATATTGTTTCATCATTGAAATGAGAATATCATATTTAAAAAAATATTTTAACGAAAAAATATCATTAGTATTAGATATATGGAAAACTAGGTTTTAATATAAAAATAATAACTAAATACATAAAAAACATAAAATAATGAAAATAGATAATTTGATTACTTACCTGAATGCTTCAATTTTCAACATTAAAAACAAATATCAATTTTCAATAATTTTTGAATAAATTGGTAGATACATGAAATAGTTCTACATGATTAAATAATCATTATCATTATTTAAACATGAACTATAAACATAGGTTTCTTATTAGAATTAAAATAATTTCCATTTCAGGATGAATGATTTAGATTTCAAATAAAATATTTTCTCATTCGATTCATTTATTTTCTTATTTTCGGAAATAAGCAATTGATTTCAGATGGAAAATTTTCAAAATGAAATGAAAATTATTTGGTTTTTATTTGTTACCCTGTCAGCACAATTTGGTTGAGTCAGATTTGAGGTTAGGTTAGGTTAGGTTATGTTTCCTTCGCTATTTTCATATAAGATTATATTTATTCTATGTGTTATCCTGTCAGCACAATTTAGTTGTCATATTTTAGGTTAGGTTAGGTTATGTATTCGCTGCATTTTTCATATTAAATTATATTCATTTAGTTACAGCTACATTTTGTGCTCGATTAAATTAAATCGAACCTCATACTGACAAAATAACACTCAACTACAAACAATCAAATCCAAAATCATTTCCAAAAAAAAAAACACATACCTGTTCACAGCGAAACACACCATCCTCCCTGCACCGAAACGTCATAGTCCCTCGACAGTAAAACCGGTTAAAAAAAACCGGACTTTTCCCAAAAACCGGAAAACGCATCTCACACACACAACAGTTCCCCACACACGTACCAGTGTTATGCTCGCCTGATACACGCACCGCGCGAGCTAAGCCCGGGAAAATCGATCATGCCCGGAAAATCGATTTTCCCGGCATGTACGTCGAGGGGGGGAGGGGCAAACGAGGCGAGGCGGGGAGGGGGTCGTCGGTCACGTGGCACCAGGGGTGGAAAATCAGGTGGGAAAATCGCGTCGGAAAAGCGCCGCCTTTCCCGGCCAAGGCTCGCTCGCAGACTAACCGGCGTCGGCGTCGGAGCCTGCAACAGGGACGGATAGATTTTCCGGACATACGGTCGTCTTTTTCGGGCGCACCCTCTACTCGAACCGAACTGGGGGGGATTCGGGGTGAGTTGGACCGTGTGAGGAGGGGAGGGGGGGTGAGGGGTCGTTTTTCGCAACGCACGTGTGTGTGTTTTTGTTTAAATATAGATTCATTTGTTTGTTTATTCGTACGAGTTCTGATTTTTTTTTTTTGATTTCTGTTAAATTTTTGCCTTAAGATCAGAATTTGATAGGGCAATGATGTCCGACGTGGTGTGCACAAACGCCTCATACTGATATGTTAGCAAATAGCTTTAGATTTTCCGGACAGAGTCGTCTTTTTCAGACGCACTCTCTACTTGAAACGAAAGGGGGTGGATCGGGACGTACGTGAAGGGAAGGGGTAAGGGGTCTTTATTTGCACCCATGTATGTGTTTTTGTTTAAATATAGATTTGTTTGTTTATTCGTTGATACAGTTGATAATATATTTTTATTATTTTCTTCGTTTCATGTGTTTATCTGTTTCATTTGTATTAATTTCTTGTTTAGAATAAAAATAGACAGGACACTTGAGTCCGTCGCTGCATGCACAGATGCTTCATGTGGTCATCTTTTTTGGGCGCACCCTCTACTCGAACCGAACGGAGGAGGTTCATTTTCCGCACGCACGTGTGTGTTTTTGTTTAAATATAGATTTGTTTGTTTATTTATTTTTGAAGGTACTGATATCGATTTTTTTTATTTCTTTGTTAATTTTTTACTTTAGGATCAGAATTCAACAGAATAATGATGTCCGACGTGGCGTGCACAAATGCTTCATACTGCTATATTAATGACTAGCTTTAGATTTTCCGGACAGAGTCGTCTTTTTCGGACGCACTCTCTACTTTGAATGGGAAATCGGAGTGATTTGGGACGTATGTGAAGGAAAGGGGATGTAGTGTCATTTTCCGTAAGCACATGTGTGTGTTTTTCCTTTATAATATTGTTTAGATATACATACATATGTATGTTGATTTGTTCGATTGTTAATTGTTGCAGGTTCTGGTATCGATTATTTATTTTAATATCTTTGTTCATTTTTCGCTTTAGGTTTAGAATTCAACAGGACAATTATGTCCAACGTATAGTACACAAAAGTTTCAGACTGCTTTAATAGCGACTAGCTTTAGATTTTCCACACAGGGTTGTCTTTTTCGGACGCACTCTCTACTCAAGAAGAGAGATCGGGGAAATTTGGGATATAGGTAAAGGGAATAGGTTTTTGGGGGTCATTTTTCGAATGCGCATGACCATAATAGAATTATACATAACATTCCCCAATATCCGACAGGACTTGAACTCACAATCAGCATCACGAGAACATTGAATCCCAATAGATATGGCATGCACAAACGCTTTATATCTTTATGCTATCGGCTGACTTTAAATGTTGTTGATAGATTATCCGAACATTTTTCGGTCGTCTTTTTCTGACGCACTCTACTCGAACGGTAGGGGAATTGGGAGTGAGTTGGACAATGGGTAAAGGAATGGGAATTGGGGTGATTTTCCGCACGTGTGTGTTTTTGCGTTTTGTTGTTGTTTTGTTTTCGGTGTCGAGTTGATGGTCCGTTTTATCGATGTGTGTGTGGATGATGTTGAGTTGACGAGTTGATGAGTGATGAGTTTTCTGATCAAGTGTTAAGGTTTTCGAATTTCATTGAAAAAAACATAAAGGCTGTATATTTTCACTGAAAATAAATTCATCATTTAATTTGTTATATATCTAATTTCAATTGTTTTCAACAATTGAATGTGAAATATATATTAATTAATTATAATGTCTACGAATCATCGTTGAATGAAAAACATTTGAAGTTTAATATTATATTTGTATGATAATCGACCTAACGTAAACATACCTAAATCGTAGCCCAGCCTAATCGTATTTTACATGATAAAAGAAACGAAAAACTGAACCAAACTTATTCCAAATTGAATATATTATTAAAATTTCCGAAAATAAAAATAATTTATATACATTAAAGCGGAAAAACTATACACGAAAAAAACCTTATCGCGACAAAACTCCCAAACATCTCTGTATTGCGGCCCACAATTTTCCGGAAGTCCGCGTATGTTTCGCGCATTTCCTTTATACTTTCTAATTTTCCGTTGACTTTTCCCTTTTCCTCATCTCTCCCATAATAAAGCACACGCTCATTTATACGTGCGTATGGAAGGAAACGAAACGAAAATATCCTCGGAGCGGAAAATTTCCAGTCGAAATTCGATTTTACGCAATGGGGGCGTTTAGCAAATAAGCGCCGTCGCGCCGTAACAGCCTTAAATGTTTACGCAATCGTTTATTCGTTATTTTTTCCCTTTTCGGATAAATTTAATCAGTATTTAAGGGGAGTCGATCGATGCGATTGACGTCCCCTTTATGTATTGATGAAAAAAATATTGTTTGCGTCATGCTTGGTTTGGATTTTTCGATTAATATATTGTTAATAGATATCCTTAGCTTTGTGTTTATATTGCCTTGTATTTCTATTATAGTCAGACTTCTTATAATTTGTTTTTATTTAATACAGATGTCGTTAAAGATATAAGAAGATAGTTAATAGTGATTCAATATAAACTTAGGTATGTTAGTTATCTCTTTTGAAAATTTGATTGATTAGGCGAGTTTATCTATGTATGTCTAGCTTACGCAATTCTACAATAGTTTATATTATCTATTTTAATACTTGAAACTAATATTATAGATATATTTATTATTTTTAATACATTGTAATAAAAAAGTTATATATTTTGTCAACAATTTTCAATAAATTGAAAAACTTCATACGAACGACAAAAAAATATGTACATTTCTAATGAAAATTCAAAAACTTGTACTTATCTTGTGAAATTTACTTTTAAACAAATGAAATTATTCATCCAAAATGGATCCAAATATAATTCAAAACATTTTGGTATTATTTTTTCAAACTATCTTTTCAGATATTTAAAACAAACAATTTAGACCTTCATGTAATCATTAATTTATATCTGATATTTATCTCAAGCTGATCAAAATAAGAGATCTCGTTTAGCTAGCAGTTGACATAATTCTCAAAAGATATGATAACATAAAATTGAATTTAAATTCAGTTTTTCATATAATTTTCAACAAATTGATAGATTAAATTGATTTAAGTAACATTTTACGTGAGCTTAGTTAATCAAAACCAAACATCCAGTAGTCAACAACTCTACAAATACCAGATAAAAAAACGAACAATTCCCTTCAAAGCAAACATTCAAACTTTTCCTTCACTACACCCACATATATAAAATACACTACGATAAGAGTAGAGTACCGCCTTTGCACGGTCGACCTCGTAAATTTAACGATCGACAAATTTGACAAAACACAGCCTCAGACCGCGCCGTATCTTAACTGCTGGCTTTTGCCATCCTCGGCAAAAACGGGCCGATATTATCGGACGGGGCAAAAGGTCGCCTTTTCATTAGAGTGTTTTGTGACGCTCTTTAAGCACCCCCGACAACCTGAGCTCGAATTTAAGGGCTGGAAATTCAGGGGGTAGGATGTTTGGGCTTGAAATTCTAAGGCTGGTTGCTTTTGGGGGGCGAAACTTTCGCCCGAAGTTGATTAAAATGCATTGAGTTCGACGCGTTTCTTATGCATTGAGGAAGTCGGTTTTTTATTCAATTTGAGATTGGCTATTGTGTCGTTGAATTAATCAGGTTCTTAATGTGGTTTTGGGGTGATTTGATTCACTGTTGTGTTGTGTGAATAGTCGATTTTGAGTATTTTCTGAAAATGTTTGGTTGACATGTACTTGTATACTGAAAATTAACTATGGAAATTAATTGATTTTTATCGATAGAGACTTCTTTATTTTAACATTCTTTCAATTTTCGAATAATGTGAAAGTAATATTTTTTCACCATAATATTTCTTGTTTATTGAAATTTCAGAAGAATTAAACATAAAATATTATATAAGAAGTTAATGAAATACAAGTAAAATAATCATTACGATAATCTAATTGCTGCATTAACTGGACAACACTAATTGTAAGCAGATTTAAAAAATATCAGTCAGTATTTAACAAATTGAACATCTAAACCTTAAAATCAGACCTGCATAAATTGTATAAATCTGATATACATATTTTCATTATATCAGCTTTTTTCCCTTATTTAATTTTTCATGTTATAATTTAAGACTTATGATTTTGCCAAATATCTTGAATTCGATAAATACAAATTTTACCAAATTTATTTATCGATAATAAAAAGACTCGTTTCATCCTGAAAATGAGTTATTCATTAAATGTTGTGAAGAAAATATCGTATGAATTGAATTTAATGACGGATGCAAAAATAAATTAGGACAATTTTCTTGTTTACGTTTGGATGAAGAAAAGGCATCGCACTGTGTATATACATATATTTTAGAATAATTTTAACGTTCATTCGTCTCTTACCCTTCTCAGCATCCTCTTATTATGTAATATTTCGAAACGAACCATTTTCAGATAAAAGCGAATTAATCCAGAAAAGCTCGTACGTATCTTTGTACCGAACGGTGCGTCATACTAATTGCATAATTAAAGACCTTTCGCTGACAGAACAAACGGATGTACATAAAGGACACAGGGGTTATACGAGACACAAATACATTTTATCTTAAAGTATCACATAAAATTATGTCATATTATATGACAACAACGAAATAATTAAGACACGTAGTTTAGATTAATATTTTATAATTCTTAGAGTGATATTTGGGAATTCTATGATGCTTCAACTGAAATATAACAAAATTGATCCTATCAAATACATATAATACTTAAAATAATATATGTTTTTCTAGTTTTCATAATACATATCTTCTAACTGTATAATAGCTCTATTCTGTGTGTGTGTCTGTGTGTCCATCTAACACTCCAAACTGCGTTACTATATTCGACGGGTTGTTATCTAACTATAATAGCGCTAATTTTGTGTGTGTATATGTGTGTCTATGTAACGCTCCAAAAAACTGCATTGATATATTCAACGGGTTGATTGCTAGTTATTATACATGTATCGAACTTACGTTTCTCAATCGTTTTTTTTCTTCAAATATTTGGTTTGTTTCATCCGAAAATAAAATCAAATATTACTAAAAATTTTTGTCAAACTCTCTTCAAACTGGTCTTTCGTTAATATAACATAAGTGAAGACAAGGCTTTTTTCTCTTCTGACTCTTGAAATACTTTAGTACATCTGTAGACGAAGTTTTTCTCTCTTCTGATACTTGAATGAGGCATAGTTTGATAGAATTTTGTTCGATGAATGAAATATAAAGACAAAAAGAATGGTACTTGTGAATCAGATCATTAGTATGACACTAATGGATACTCAATTTAAGTTAGTTTTTTGGTTATACAATATGGAATTTTAGTTTAAACTAGATTATTTTTAATGTCAATCAGATAATCTATTCCAAAAATTCAAAAATAAGCTATTCAATTAATCAAAAATATATTTTTTTTAATATTCTTAAGTGTCTTAATGCACCTCAGCATCCTCACAGTGGCGCAACCGAATCGTTGTGCGAGTACAAAAAAGGCCTCGAGCCCTTTGCGAAGTGTCAGTTTTAATTAGAGCCTGCAAAATCGTAGTGCTGTTAATTTGCGAAAGCGACCCTCCGTCAAAGTCGTCGTGAAAATAGATCGAAAATACCGAAATCCCGCGGATCAATTACGCGGATTCGGCGAATTTTCCGCAAACGACGGACGCGACACGGAAAAGTGCTGAAGGTTCGTTTTTCCTCTCTCCTTCGGCCTGATGATGACGACGAGGAATGCGAGGAAAGATCCGTTTCCGCTAATAATAGGCCTTTGTGAGCTCTATTATGTACCTACTGTGTACTTACTCTGGGATCGAGTTGATATTGTTATATTTTATACATTTGGATTCAAGTGTATATTTTTTGAAAATTATTTGATGATATTATTTTTTTTTATAAAAATATATTTATTTAAAATGAAGACTGAAAATGTCAAGGGATACAAGTGGCTTCGAGGTCATTTTGAGAAAAGCATACTCAAAGTTGAGCGTTTACTTACATGTATTAGGGGAGGTCTAGTGATTTGATGATATATTTCGGTGTACGTTCTAAGTTCGTTTATATCCTTTTGCCACCAAATATATGAACGTACATAGAAGCGATTTTCGAATATAACTCAATTTCAGCAAAAATTTCAATTGTAACCCATTGCTTTTTAAGTCGTTAAATGTCAAGCATGTGAATAGAGATGCAGAATTAAATAGAGATGCGTATTTTTATAATATTGTGCAATGAATGTTTCAAGTATAGAATATTGTGTAATATCAACATTTTACATTTCAAATCGATTTGTGGATAGAATCATTTGTTTGTTTTTTGATAAGATAAGATATAAGTGAGGTTTATAAATCACACTTGATATTAAACGTTTCGATATGAGAAATATTCGGTAGATAACAGTCTACATGAATCGATTTTCAGTTACAATTTAAAATCTGACACAAAATTGAAAATATTCTTATTTACACTATTAAAAATGTAATTAATCCATCTAAACAACCTTATTCATATTGTTTATATAAAAAACATAGAAGTTATATGAAAAGCATAGTGAAATGATTTTATCAAGCTCTGCTTATAGTTAAACTAATTGTGAGCTCAAGGAAAATAATTAATCAACTCGACATAATTTATTTCAATTTTCCTTAAAAGCACTATACTTACATCGATTTAAACTCTTCAATCGTATTTCTTAACATATATTATTTATAGATTTACTATTTAAAATAATATTTTCATTTGTTTGCCTCAGGAAAATTACAACGAATAGAAAATCTTCACCCAAGGTAACCTTCAACTCAATTTTCAAACCATAGACTCTCAACATCTCCTAACATCTTCCATCAAATTTCCCACCAAAAAAAAGACAATATCAACCACAACCTACACATACAACCTTAACATCTTCACATCGAGATGAAAAAGTGAAAGAAGGCTCAACACGACTAACCTTTCCCATCGTTAAACACTTTATCTCCGGGACGTAACCCTACCACCTTCTCGCTTCATTTGTCTAGATTACGAGCCCTTCCACTATACGTGTGTCCCTTCGAAGTGAGATGGAAGGAAAAAGAAGAATTCGTCGAAAGTGGGCACACATTCCCCCATATTTATTTATTTGGCCTCGGGCGTATTTATGTGAAAACTTCACGGCCAATTGCGCAAGATAAATGCTCGCGCTTAGAAGTGAGCAGTCGGAGAATTCGTGGAAATTTATTATTCGCGGTGTGTCGGCGAATTATGAATGTATTTTTGCGTATTTCTGTTGAGGAAATCAGTACGGGGAGACTTGGGAGGTTTCGATCGGTTAAGTCGAATTGGATAAAAATTATTTATTTTAGTTGAACGCTTTGGAATTTGTATTGAAACACGATAAAATCAACAGGGAGGACGATTAGATGAAAGTTTATTTTTTAAGAATGAATTTGGCGAAGTGTGATTTCGATGAAATTTTAGAGAAATGCAATGAATGTCTATACTTTTACTATGTTTCATACTATTTGTCCTTATACGTTAAAATGTTTTCCAATATTTTTTTTCTTCGATTCAGATCAAATTTTAGTATATTTGTTAGGTACTTTCACTAAAACCAATGTACACTTTAATATATTTCTTCAAAGTTACATCAAAATCAATGTGGACAGGTTAGAACTTTCTCTTTCTATCGTAAATTACAGTGAAAGTAACAAAATCAGATTTCTCAAAATTCAAATTATTATATTCACACATACACAGTTATATGCTAATTTCTACTTCAGATTAAACAAAAGTTATTCTATTAAATACCTAATATTTTTCAGGTCAATTCAAATAATTTTCATTTAATATTCAATTGATTTGTTGTAATATGTTGAGAAAACAGAAAAAAATCTTTCAACCGAATGAAAATATCATAAAAGTTGTTCACCATAAATATTCAACTTATATTTACAAAATGAACCAAAAATACAATCCAACATCGCATTTCATTTCTATAAATTGAACAAATCGAATTTTCCACTTCAACTATTTATCTATCGATAACAAGTCTCACACGAAACTTTATCTTCAAGTCGAACCGTAAACACAACTATGAAACACTCTCGATCGAAACTAAAAAAATAAACTCCAACTCTGCAAAATTTTCATCATAATTTCACATTCAAAATCAGCTAATTTTCCCTATAAACACAGTGGCACTCTGTACTAGCAATTTTGTGTATATAATTTCGTATAATATTATGCGGCTTGCGGTTTCGAAAGCCTCCTGTGCATAAATTTTCATACAGGCCTGTAGATGACGCATAAAGCGAGAGCACTCTTTAATGCACGGCACATTAGCTCGAATTGAATATTAACCGGAATTCCGGATATTCGGTATAATTCGATCGGCACGTCCTTAGAGAGGAGGAAAAACTCTCGAACGAAGAAATTCACGCGTCGGTCGTAAAACCGAAATGTGAACCGTATAAGGAAGTTAAAGCGGTTCGAACGAGTCAATTTAAATGCAAAACTCGGTTCAAATCCTCATAATATGTGTGTATGTGTGGAAAACAATGAAATTGGAACTGTTTAAAAAGCAGCAAATTCGCATAAACGGATTCGATTCGCAGTTTCTGGGGAGGATTCGTAATAAAAACTTAGTTTTGTGAAAATATATTGAATTTATATTTGACGACTGAATTTTACAAATGGCACACAAAAATGGTTCCACATATGTATATGACGATCGAAAAGGCCAAGGGGTACAGTTGTCATTTTTGCCAAAATTGAGTTATGCACAGGAATCGCTTTTATGCATGCTCATTTATTTGGTGGCAAAAGGATATAAACGAATTCGGAACGTGTGCCGAGATAAATCAACAAATCAGTCGACTTCTTGCTAATACATGTTGGTACATGGTCAACTTTGAACTCGCTTTTCTCGAAATCACCTTAAAATCACTTGTACCCCTTAGGCTTTTCAGTCGTCATATATGATACAGAACCATTTTCTGAACTTAATTTGATTGCGATAAAAAAGGTTACTTGTGCCCTTTGTGAAATTCAGTCGTCATTTGATATCTGTATGAATAAAAATTGATGTGTGTGTACTTTATATGCTCATTTAATGTGTATCTGATCACAATGAAATTCAACAGTCATTTTTTACACATTCATATTAATTAACAATAATCATACAACAAATTTATTTCAATGTATTGAACAAAAATTAAATAAGTTCATATTGAATCAAGTTTCAATGGATGCTTACAGAGCTAAAATTAGAACAACATTCGGCTCACTTTTTCTCGAATTAACCTTCAATTCCCATTACTTAACTTAATCGAATGTTGAAAAATATTTAATCACTAATTTCCAGAAAAGTTTAATATGTCGAGAAACGAGGAACCCAACCTTTTACATCCTCAACTTTCAACATCTGAAAATTTTCAATAGCGAATCAGCGAATCGCAGAAGTCAACCGTAATGACCGAATAGAACGATCGACATGCTGAAAATTTTCACCATACAATGGTCAGAGGAAACTCTGAAACTGAAGTTTCAGACGTGTTCATAAAACTTCATTAAACGATCCGGTTACGTTGTCTGGTGGTTCAAACAAATTGCTGATATGGAAAACCAACCGTGACGGAAAACCTCCATTACTAACCATAATGCTCGATAAAGCATAGTTAAGTTTAAGTATCGTATAAAATGAAATAGTTTAAATAAATTAGAATAGGGAAATTAAAATTTAAGAATAATATGTTTATTGTCTTAAAGTGTAGATCTTTGTAGATTTACTTGAAGACCGAGAATATTATAATATATATTTTTGAAAAGTTTATAGTATGAGCATTGAAAAAGACATTGTATCCAATTATTTCGACACTCATACATAAAAACATTCAATAGATTTCCAACAGAAAATACAATGGAATTTAATATAAATGACTATAACCTTTTCAGGTTATCCTAAAATTAATCAATCTCGAATACATTGGATAAAGTTTTTGATTTGAAACAAACCAACCACGTTTTAACGTTTCAATAGGAACTAACATATTATAGCAAAAGACATTGAGAGATTACTCATTTTATTTTATTTTACAAAACTGGACAAGGTTATATAGCCATTTACTTTAATTATTTAACTGAACCATTATTTTGTTAACGCTCACACTATAACTTTTCCAAGTTTTTTCCAAGTCCTTAGTCTTAGTCCAAGTCCAAGTCCTTAAAATATTTTCACATAATTACATAAAGAATCCGATCAATATTAACGATTGATTTTTTTTCCTGTGAGAACTGCAAACAATTTTACTCACAATATCAAAAATTTTGATCGGTATACAAGTCATACAATCGATACAGCGGATTCTTTGATGTTTACTTAGGTCTGTGTCAATACGAAAAATACGATCATACACTTCAAATATTGAATTTTCAAAGACTTAAAAAACGAAGACAGCTCCATTTACACTCAATAAACTGTATATTTACCAATTTTATCGCAAGATAAGCTCACCTATATATAACCGTTATCATACGTTGAAAACGTTCATTTTGTATCATCGATTTGTAGTTGAAAGAACACATTTTCGGAATATGAATTTTGTGCAAAAATTTATAAATTGTGATTCGAAATATTGTCTAGAAAGGTGAGTTTTTTTCAATATTCTGTAAAATTTCTTAAATGCTGAAATATTTAATGTTGTAAAGTAATGAAGTTGCTTAAAAAACATATTTTCATTTTACAGAATATTAACGAATGGCCTCGAGACTTGGGCTTTAGTTCATAGTAAGTGTACATAACTACATTAATTTTCATTAAATTTTATTATCAAAATTAAAGAAAATGTTTTATCGCTGCTGTAATTATTTCTAATTTAGGTTTTTATTTCTTATTTTCAGATAAACCATTGAAAAATTGTTCATTTTGAAGAAATGAAGCAGACGAATTTGTCGACGTTGTATTTGCTTACATTAAAAATAAAAATCTTTGTATTCTGATATACAAAAGACATTACGGATACAGAAACATTTTAATGAAGATTTGGAAGTTAATTTAACTTCTGTATTGGGTTATAATATAGTATATAGTGTAATTTTTACGACGAATAAAATTATATTCCAAAAATTTTATTTACAAATATTTTCATATGAACGAACGAATACCTTTTGAAACTTATCAATACACGTGCAATACTTTAATATTTCATATAAGATTTGTACTTTCCAATCCAAAATACATCACATACACTGAAAAATACAACATTCTCACCTTTAGCAAAACTGAAATACCTTTTTCGGATCGATATAAAGTCTCTTTTGAGCGTTTTAAAGAAATAGCAATCTCGACGACCTCAAAGAGGCGCTTTTCCATTAAACTACGACCCAAATTGAAAAATGAGAATTCCACAGATTCCCAACACCTTTTAGCTGCATCGAAGTCATTTCTTTCAAACTGCAATATAGAATGTGCACCTGAATTCACCTAGAATTGAGCTACAATGAGATCGAAAAGAACGTCGAAACATCTGGACAAAATTGCACCAAAATATTTTTGCACCGAATTTTATTTTTTTATCAAATTTATTTTAAAATATTCTATGACTATCTTTGTTATGTCTTCATAATCAATTTATATTACGATGCACATAAAATTAAGCAATGGTTTTCTCATTTGAACCAAGTACTCTTATATGACACATCTCGAAATATATTGTGAATTTAACTATACTTTCAATATTAGTTTGTATTATATTAAACATACATTTATGTTTGTTCCTTTATTATTAAAAATTGTATAAATGGTAGAAATAATATTTTTTGTTCATTGTTAGAAGAAAGAAGCAAATATTTTTTCCTCGTTCATGAATATGCCCCCATTATGAGGTTCGTGTCGTAAATTCTAATTAGCCTTATAAACTTCATCAAATTTCAGAGTTGTGTGATGTTTGGTGATATATGAGATTGTACACATCTAAAATATTATATCTTTAATTGAAATGTTCAAGGGAAACTTTGCTAATGTAAGGAATGTGTATATGAAGTCATTTAAGATGTTCTTATTTGATCTATTTTATATTTCTGCAATTATTCTTTTGAATTAAAAATTAAAATAATGCGGTTAAACATGATGTAATATGCGGAACAAACGCGGATTTCACATTTCATAATCAAATATAAGTGCAAAACAAAGTCTCGAAAGGTAAGAATGAAGTTTTTTAATCAAGAAAGTTGTTTTAATTAAATTTTTCAAAACAAACATTTGCGCTGCGAGACAGCTTTTCTTTGTTTGAATTTGCAGAAAAATTCTTACAGTGTTTCCATTATTTAATTATCACGTACACACAATAGGCTTTTGATTAGAAACGTGACCTATATTACGACAATCATTCAAGCCTATAATTAAAAATAATATCCAATGAACTATCGTATAACGATTGAAAAGGCCAACGGGTACAAGTGAAATTTTTAACGAAATTGAGTTATGAATAGGAATCGCTACTATGCACGCTCATTTATTTGGTGGCAAAAGGATATAAACGAACTTGGAACGTGTGCCTAAACATATCATCAAATCACTCGACCTCTTCCTAATACATGCTTAACTTAGAGCACGCTTTATAAAGTAAATTGTACCCCTTGAATATGATCTAAAAAGCAGATTAGAAAAGTTCATACAAAACGATAGTATATCGACTTATTATGAAAAAATTATGATTTTCCAGGCAAGCGTTGATTACTTGACGAGATTTTTTGAATTTTTTAAAAATGGATAGATTCGCAGCATGTTGAATAATAAATTTGCGCTTAATTGCATTCGCAGCGATCCAAATTGATGGTGGATCGCAATTGGCATGACCGGTGTCGTTTGTTGTACTCGAAATAAATTTCCATGCACTTCTCCGGCAATCAATTAGCCGATTTAGTTCCGTACACCGACCGATGCAAATGTTTTAATCGAATGCGAACAACGACCGAGGGGAGACTTGGCTTGTATCGGAGTATACTCCATAAATGATAGAAATTACAGCACTCATGTATTTTTATATCGGAAAGGTACTTGAATTCAAAATAATACTCTAATTCGATGTAGGTAACTTTCCTTAATCTAATCCTTTAATCTAATCTCTCATAAAAGGATAATAGACTTAAAAGTATCAGTAGTTTTTATAGTAGAAGTAGGAGTAGAGGAAAAAGTATTAATTTAAAATAGTTTTTTGTTCAAACAAACATAGAATGAATGATAAAATTTTGATTTTTCTTAAATTTCATATCGATGTTGTTAAAATCGATAAGCTTTTGATTTCTTACTATTGTACAAATAAAATCGATGAATTTCCGAATTATCCGGTTTATTTCTGTACTTTGTCTCACGTACTCATTTTATTTATGTGATTTAATTAATATCACGAAATTTACTGAAATCGACTGATGAATATCATTTTTCTTATTCGAAGAGAATATTTTTGATTAAAAATTTAGATACGTCTAGAAAACGATTGTAAAAGCTTTAATATAAAACAATTAATGACAATATGATTTATATCAAATTGTAAAAGGAAGTATTATGGCTGAATTAGAATATTAATACAGACTATTTTGGAGAGAAATTTAATGAAATTCAAGTTCAAAGAAGAAGAAGAGAATACAATGGATGCAATAATACAATATAATCCTCATTTTTACAATTAATCGATAAAAAATGATTATAATTCTTAAAAATATATTAAATTCCGATATTATACAAACCTCCCTCACTTTATAATATGAAACATACGAGAATGTACGTACTATACAATTGCATTCGGAAATGTTCAGGACAATTCGTTTCACTGGTAACCACATTAGCGAATTCGATTCTTGCAACAGTACAAAAAAAAAATGATACAAAAAATGCACATATTCGATATGCGAAAATTCCATCGATCCGCTAATTGAACGTAAAAATGGAAAAAATCGAATTCGCGATTCGATACCAAGTGTTCCAAAATAAATTTCGAAATTCTATCTATCAAATGCGTATGTTTCTCTGAGTGTATTGAAACAAAAAAAGTGCGTATAAATTGAAAAAGTTACCGCACTTCTCTTTCGAGCACACATTTTTATACGTTTCTATAAAAAAAATGTTCGTAATCTGATTTACGCGATCACCTCACATTTATCTACTAACCTTTACACTGCCATAAAACATCCGCCATGTTGAAAAAAATATATTATAACACACATGTGGGAAAAAAGTTTCCCATATCCGCAGAGTATCGAAAATCAAAAAGCGATAGATATATTTTTTACCAAAATACCACCCCCTTTTTACAATAAGATATTGAAATCATATAAATCAAAAATTAAATGTCAAAATAAGACATTTACTTTCACTCGTTTTTGGAAACCTAAAAATCCAATTTTAGAATATTTGAAAATGTAGTTTTTTTTTTAAATTCGTTACATTGCAGCACCCTGTATTTTGTAAATAGATATGAATGATAGAGGAAAATGCATTCTGTATGCAAAGGTTGCATCGTAAATAAAACAAATGTCAGAGTGACGTATGTCTATTGCCAAAAAGCCTGTTAGCAAAATGAAATATAAGTTTTCAGATTGAATCGTATTTACAATTCAAATTCAAAATTCAAACGTGTATTGATTTTTTTTTGTATTTAACAGAAATCCTGAAAATTTAATAAAAGGACTAAATTAATTAGAAAAAACAGTTTATTTTTCAATAATTGTATAATATAAAGATTTTTAATAGGATTTAAACATTGATTCACAAATATGAACATTTACATCTCCAAGAGTATGAAATTTCAATTTAATATCGAATAAAATATAGAATTTGGACAAAATCAAATTTTGCAATACATTATAGATACGTCCACACCAAAAAGTAAACATTAGATATATAAATTTTCTTAACAAATAAGAAGCAAATAATTTATGAACTGGATAAAATTTAGAAGAATACTTGAAGTTTTATCTACATGAAAGTTCAAATATACTAACCTACTTAAGATTAATAAGTTTTGTATAAAATCTGCATTATAATTGAATACTTTTCGAATACAAAAATATATTTTCTCGGATCCACGAATCGACTTCAGAGCTTCAGCCGTTTAATATCTTCGAGTCGAAAGTCGCTCCTGAAACAATAAATAAACAAAATCAACACAATTCACAAACAACAATCGATTCGAGAAACCTTAAAAGATACAATTAAATTTCACGAAACACATCAAAGCGTTCGCAATCGCTCTACAAAGAAAATCTTTAGAACGTTTTTCGCACAACATTACCGATTTATGGCGCATTAATAAACATGAGTATCGCGGGTCAAACGACAGCTCGCATTCGACGAAGGACCTCAAAAAAATGTAAAATGGTAAAAAAAAAAGGTAAAAGACAGTGAAACGAGCCCAGATCGGGAACAAAGGGAAATAATCGTAAAATTGACGAGGGATAAGGGCGACGAAATAAAACATTCGACAGCGCCGAGTGTTTGAGGAAAATTTTGTATTTAGGGTCATTTTTTTTCATATTGATTTGGAAAGGTTTTTCAATCGTTGGTTAGAAGTTAAATAGTCAATTATAGCTGTGAAATCCGTGATATCGACATATTTACTGAACTGATTAGAGTAATCGCTACAGCAGTTATATTAATGTTAAGAGTTATTGGAAAAATAAATTTTCGATCGATCGATTCTTTTAACGATAGTTAAGCTATTTAATCATGGCTTTACATATTTTTCAATATCTATAGGTAAAATTAACAGCTATAACCAATTTCATAAATGTTAATCTATGATTGAAAGATCGGGTTTCAATAAATTTCAAACTATAAGCTAACAATTAATAAAAGCAAGTCGTTGGTAAATAGATTAACGAGACGCTATTTATTAATGATGTATTTTTGAATTGTCAGCTAACAATTTAATAATCAGTTAAAACTGTTAATCAAACTTTAAACTGTCAATTAAAATATTAACCCTAAAACAAAATAGTTTAACTAACATATAACATTAATACATTTATATCTATCTGTTTGTAATAAGAAACTTATTACTATATTTTAGAATTACCAATCTACAAACTGAATTATAATTAATTTCAAATAATTCAGAAATCTTAAAAAGCTACATTTTTAAAAGACGAACGAATAGAAAATTATATTATTTACAAACGAAGAAAAAAACAAGTTGCAACACTTTCCCAACGCTGAATAGTACGTATTTATCTTTCGGTTGCGATTCCTTCTCCGGTTTCGAATCGATGGTGTTCATGTTTTTTTATCTGTTTCATATCAGTTTTTTTCCCCTTCTCGGGTGTAAAATAGCAGATAAAAATGTATAGTGTTGAGTCAAATGTACTGTGAACTGTGAAATGCTGAATCTCGAGCTGAAACGTGACGTATATCGAACGATAGATCCTTTCAATACATTCCTTTCATAAATGTTTAAAATGAAAAGATTCCTTTGAGACTATAAACAATCGAATTTTTAAGTTTATTTATTGTTTTAAGTACAGCTTCATGATCATTTTTTGAATTTCTCAAATAAATATTCAGTATAAAATAAAGTTGCAGGCGCTAGGATTAAGAAGTTTGAAGAGTAATTAGCTAACGAAATATGGTGCTAATTAATCGATTCTTTTTTTATTTTTAGGAACCCTTTTATAAAGCATCAAATTAATACTTTTTCGAATCAAATATTCTGAAAAAATCAATTGAATCAACACGTCAATTAATGAAAAGTACATATGACTCTCGATAAGACTCAAACCCAGCATCACAAAGTCGCTGAATCCCGACGCGTCACGCACAAACTTCACACTATAGGCTTGCTAGAATCATTTAAACATGATACAAGATAAGATTATTTTCTAGAAACGTGTCAGAGTACACAATTGCATTTCCTGCACAACGTCGGAAACAAACGTTCCTTTATCAGTCCTCAGACAGGCAAAGGAGCGAGATTCTCTTTGGCTCAAGGCTCCCCATATTATAGCCTGCGATAGCTTGGGTTATCTCATATGCCCTTTGTCTACTAAATAATAGTGCAGAATTCAGCCGGAGTGGTGAATTCAAATTTACGCTATATCCTCGCTCGATTTCGATTCGAATTTTCGTTTTATTTCGGGCAAAAATGCGATGAAAATTGAACGGAAGCTTCGTGTGATTTATTTTTGATAAAACGAATCTCTGCGTCTACAGAAAATATTATCTAGGAGAAGTCTCCATGTGGCGCACAGTATTTCGAAAGGTTTAGTAAGAAAACTCGGCCAAAAAGGTTAACCGTGTACTGCTCGGGAAAAACTCTGAGATTTTCCGACGCGAAGCCTTAAATGCGTTCTCTTGTATTTCGTTAAATTTTTGTAGAATTTAAAACCAACTTTTCTGGATGTTTCCAAGACTAAAAACACCTCTGTGAACTTTTATAATGCATGAAATTTTCAATGAAATATTCTTGAGGATGGAAAAGGAAAATATTGAAAGTCTACAATTATTAACAAGAAAGCTTCTATCTTGAGTTAGAAAAGTTTCTAAGATAACACGAGAAACGGAGAAAATTACAAAAAATAAAAGGGATTATAGAAAGTAATAGATATCCTGTTGAAATCTAAAAAGGTTTCAGAAAGCTGAAACAAAAGGATCTCACCTTTCTGAAAACGAACAAAAACAAACGTTCCCGAACCGATACGTTATTTTCTGAGAAAAATGCGAGATTTTCTACGTAAAACTTCATTTTTACAGTTACACATAGATAAAGCAACGGTATAGAACGTATATGCATGCTGCGTCGGTCTCAACTTTCTCATAATGCTGAATTTGAATCATGACTAAAGTCACATGTATCTTTATAATTGAGCCGATCAGTGCACAAAGTAAACTAAAAGCTTAGAAAAACAATAAAACAAGTTTCGAAATTTTTTTTTCATTATTAATCCAAACGAAAAACATAATTAAACCTCACACCTAAAAAAAACTTTCTTTTAAACGAAAAAAAAATTCAAATAAGAAATCTTGGTTCGCGAATCCCACTTATGTAAAGTGCTCCGTATCCTCGACAACCTGCAATTGGCTCGGGGAGCCAAAAAAAATTCGCCAATAAAAAAAAGGTTGACGAAGTTGAAAAGAGGCGCACATCTCGGTTTATACGGCGAGAACGTGCGGGAGACTTCGTACATATAACACATTCTGTATAAAATACATATATAACGTTATACAGGGTTAGTTTATATTTCGACGAGCGGGGGGTGTCGTAAAACAAAAACTTCCACCATATAACTTTTCGCGATTATCCGCCAAAAATCCTCCTGTCGGTTATAAAGCGGCTGGAAGGCTAATACGAAAAAAATACATCGTGCTTTTTTTCTTAACCAGAAGTAGGAAAAAATGTTACGATATTGAGGCAGTAGCTAATACGTGCGACAAAAGAAAATTTTTGGATATTTTTCTAATAAAAACAATTTTTAAACTAGAAAATTTCATAATTATAATGCGTGTTTGAAGTTTAAAGGAAGAATCTTTGAAGCTCAAGTTATCGATTTTCTTGAATTTCTGTAGAAATTTAATAAAAGTATTGACATAAAATTATTGAAAAATGAAAATGCACTCTCAGTACTTTTCTAGTTATCGCAGGTCAAAGTTCAGTATATTTGCTAAGTAAGATAACAAAATAATGTTTTGTACGAAATTTTTCATATATTTTATTCAATATACGGTTATATTTACAAAGTTATCATTTTCTGTTTAACTCAATGGTAAAAATGCGTAATATCAAACTTTTTTTAACGTTGATACTTAACATACTATTTAATTTATGATAACTATACTTAAAGATGCATTTTTGTTTTCTAACTATTTCATATCTACACACATACTACATTTCGACAAAAGCTCAAAGAATCTCTTTGTGAGTAATATAATATCTATAGACAATTGACTAGAAAATCGACATATGTAAGCAATTCATATGAAAAAAAATACTTCAAATCAATACTAAGTTTACAAAAGGAGTAAATAAAACGACAGAGAAACAAATGAAATCATTCGAACCACATTGAATACTTAGACCTTGCATTTTCTCAAATATAATTCATTCATTCTCAAGTTAAACTTTAACCAACTAACAACAAATTCTAATCATATAAAAAAAATCAAATATGAAATTTCTCATAAATAACGATCGAAACGTTGTCATAAATGGTTGTAGAGCAATCGGACACAACGAAACGTTCGCCGCAGTCTGAAAGTGGCGTTTTCGCATCGAAACCCGCAAATTGAACTTGACATGGACGTCCAACTTTGTCTACGATGAGATATATTTCGATATTTATCGATAATTGCGTCTGACACGGATCGAACTTTGATTTAGTGAAACGACGATAAACTTCGATGAGAAAACGCGACGTTGTTACGTCGATTCTGTACAAGTTTCATTAAAACGTTTTGAAAATAGGGAACTTTGCGAAAGTCGAATAGAGTGGCAGGTCAATTTTGTATAATGTAATATTGTGCTGATAAAATTCAGTGACGAGGAATAAAATGTGATTTAAAAAAATGTATGGGTATAATAAATAAATGGATAGTTTTAAAATCAATTGTTGTTGAAAGCGTTTTTAATTAAAATGTGCCGAAGCGAACAGAATTGAATTTTATTGAAAACAATACACATGAATCTAAAAATAAGTTATCTATAGAATGATTTTTAGTTTATTGATTGTATTTCGAAAATTAGACCTAGTGAAAAATATGATCGAAAAAGCTCTCGTTCTTAAGCAGAAGCATATTGCATGTTTTTAATTGAAATACTCAATATTTTTGTTGACTTCTGAAATGTTAATATTAGTCGCACTTATCCTACTGACCCTTTAAATTGTCTTTCGTTTTATAAATTCAACCTTAATTTTCGAAAACAATTAAATTTGCAGAACTAATTCCATCTTTGAAAGAATATCTTCAACGATAAGCCGATTCAAAAATATGAATTTGTTCAGATTTTTTTTAAGTTCAAGCTCAAGATTGCTTTTCAATTCAACTGATAATATGACAATGCTTTAATTTAACTCAAATTTAACTAAAAACATCTAATCTCAAACAATTCCATACAAAAAAAAAAATATTCACAAATCCATCCAGATGTAAACAAAACTCAACAAAACCCTCAAAAAACACACTCACATTCCTCCAGAGCTGTAGATAAAAAAATCGACGTAAGTCCACGGGCAATACAGAGCAATAATGAACGGCCAACGGCACCCATGAGAGCCAAAAGGTTCTCTTTATATCCGCCCAGACGATTGTTAGGACGAACCGCGCTATAGAGCCTTAAAAAAAGCCAAGTTCACACCGGTATATAAGTGAGGTGACCATACGTCCGTTTATTCGAGAGGACAGTCCTTTATTTCGACTATATGTCCTTTAACTTTATTCCTTTTCTAAGATTGATATTTTTGAAAATCAATTCTAAATGTGAAGCTTAAAATGAAAATGTTTTTATTATCAATTGTTGATTGTTTTGTGACATTTATACACAGCTGTTGTCATTCGTGTTGCTGTTACCTTTTTTGATCTAAGGTTTACATCTAGTTCTGTCTTACTTATACTAGAAAGAATTAAATGCAGAATTGAAAAAGAAGGTAACATTTATATGTAAACGCTGCATTAAGTGTAATTGAAAGTACAAAAACATATTTTCGAATGACAGTCTATATTCGATAGGATTTGATGTCATATGAATATTCAAAATCTAAAGGCTAACCATATCTAACCGAAAGAACCCATAATTAAGAAATTGCAGAAAAGTAGAGGTTCAAGTTCTTTCCAACTGTCACATTATTGAAAAAAATGTGATAATACATATAATAAATTTTATATATGACGACTGAAAATGGCAAGGGGTACAAGTTACTTCACGGTGATTTCGAGAAAAGCAAGCTTAAAGTTGAACATATATTAAAAGGAGGTCGAGTAATTTGATGATATATCTCGGTACACGTTCCATAATCGTTTATATCCTTTTGCCACCAAATATATGAGCATACATAAAAGCAATTCCTGTACATAACTCAGTTTCTGCAAAATATCACTTGTACCTCTTGGTTTTTTCAGTCATCATATGTAGTAAAGTTTTGATTGTGCTTGAGATTTTACTAAAAGTACGAGCTTTCACCTGCGACTTTTTAATTTGAACATCGATTTTCGTACTGAAAAATCGGCATTTAAACGAAAATATTATTATAACGGTTTATTTTATCATCATCCCCGATTTCTCACGAGAAATTCTAGAATTTAATTTACTTTCTCTTCAAAAAAAAAAATATAGTCACTGTAAATATAAGGGTATCGCACATAAATCCGACGCGGGGGAGGCTGACGCGCTAAATGTATTATTGTTCTCGGGGGTTGGTTCGAAAGTTAACCGTCGGCGGAATAATGGTCGAGGGAAAGTTTTTAATCCGCTTAAGACGAGGGTCTTCTTATTCGTCTGCGGAGTTTTGCACCGGGTTCGAGTGTCGAAGGTCGGAAAATCTCGGCGGTGGAATTTTTTTAGATGGAAAGTGTCGCGAATATGGACGAAGCCGCAAAATTGTAAGGAGTAGCCCTTGGGGTGTACAGAATTTAATTATTGTATTGTTAGTATTAAAGTGAGTTGTTTTGACGAGTTTTTTTTTAAATATTTGTTAAAAATGGTAGCAAAGGTAAGGTACTCATAGATTATTTGCTTAAGTGACATTTAGATTGGGTAGTTCATCTTGCATCGGTTTCAGCATCTGATTGCTTTGAGGTATCAATATGTATGTTAGTTCTTATTAAAGGCAAAACTTTCTAATTACCGTAAAATAGTCTATGTGTAATTAGAAGCAATCAAAGACTAGAATCAATGATGAAAAAAAATACAGACTAAGTAATCAACTAAAAAAAAGCAGCCATATAGACTTCAGAAAAGCTTAGATTCGATCGAATCATAGATATTACATACATATTATTGTAAAATCATTACATATTACATCAATTTTATTAACTAATGCCAACAATCCACTATAAAGCGGAGCGGAAGAAAAGACACCTAAACGTGGACAGCTGGCACAACTTAAATTTTCAAACAGAAAATCTTATTCAACGAACTATTTTCAAATATTTTTTTAAAGACATCTATGCTCTAACAGAAAAATATAAATTCACCAACATACATACATACAAATAATACAATATACGTATATACACATTACGTGGAAGTCGATTGAAATTCTCCCCTCAATATTGACTGATGCTCGCACGCGAATCACTCTCCTTTTGTATACTTTCATCATGCGCGCTTGTTTGCTGACGTTTCAGCCTCGGGGCTGAAGCGAATATTAAACGTATAAAAATACAGACACACATACATATAACGAATAAAAAAAGCCAAAGGGTACAAGTGACATTTTTTCATATGTGCAGGAATCGCTTCAATATATTTGATGGCAAAAGGATACAGACGAACTTGGAACGTGTGCCGAAATATATCATCAAATCGTTTGACCTCCTCCTAAGCAAGCTCAACTTTGAGTGCGCTTTTCTCGAAAGTTACTTGTACTCCTTGGCCTTTTCAGTCGTCATATACAATATAGAAAAATAAATTTTATATAAGCTCACCTGAAAGAGCATCTGAAAGGAGAGGCATGCGTGCGAATAAACTACCTCCGACACTGAGCAAATGTATCTTTCAGAACTTTTTCAGATCTTTGATATTTTTTTTAGTACTATAGAAATTTTCATGAAAAGATGTATCGGATGTAATTTAAGTGATGAAATTTTCGAGATATACGAGGCACGAAAAACAAAGTGAATTTTTCCTCATGCGCATTAATATGTTTTTTCAGCGAACAAATTTCATACGGCACACAACTATTCGCATAAATACGCTTTTTTCGCCCGACGATGGAAAATATTTTTATCGCAGCGCCGAAACTTTTGTAATTTTATAACCGTGGGCCGCGTTTAATAACGGACCATACTTTTCAGCAGCCCCCTGCACATTTCAACCCCTTCTGTCCCACTTTCAGAACACTCGATAACCGAATAACACCTATAGATTCTCATCTGCATATATTTAGATGTCCTAACCTGAATTCTCATTGATTTTTTTTTTTCATATTTACAATAAATATATTTTTACACAATTACCCAATCTATTATATTATCATTCAGATGGATAATGTACAAAAAATATATAATTCAAATTGATCTATAAAGTAAGAAACCAGTCACGAGAATTAAAATGAGGAAACACACGTAAGTCACTGCGTCTCAGACGTCATAAAAAAAAGAGATGGAGTAAATCATTCAATTCTTTGTATGCAAGTGTGAACCACGTTCTTAAATCTGATGAATGTATCAGAAGAAGAGCTTAACCGATAGACGCCACCCAAATTTATCGACAAACCTGAAAATTTACGAGATTTTATAGACTGAATTGAACGAGATTCAAGAGACATCGAAAAATCGAAAATTCCGTTTGAGACAACTTTTTTCTCTTTTAAATTACATCTACTTCAAGACTTCAAACGAAAGCTGTTAGAATAAGACAAACTCAATTCATAGCCGAAGTCTCAAACTTAATAGGTCTAGCTCTACAAGCTTTCGTCTTATAAACACCAATCATATAAATCAACGACATTCGAAACGAATCACCATATCAAGAAAAACGACTTCGCCAAAACCCGAACTTAGCATCAAGAGAACACTAACCCGACGCGGCTCGCACAAACACCTCACATTTTTCTCAAAACGGAAAACATTAGGAAGAAAGCACACATAACATATAGATCCAGATAGGACAAAGTATCGATCATTTCCACGGCCTTAATGTATGTGAGGCAGTTTGGCCCGTAGTGTAGTACGTCAGCGGAAACTAGGCGTCCGTGCCAAGTTTTAAGTGCACCGAGAAAAACAAGGTCGGACCTACACACGCCAGAGTTATCGTCTTCGGGACGCCGCAGGAACGGGAAGCCCTAAATCCAACTCCTGATAACCCGTTTTCGAACCGGTTGTTTGTGTGTGTGTATTTGTGTGTGTGTGTGTGTGTGTATGTGTGTCTGTGTGTGGTAACGCTTGGAAATTGAGAGAAACGAGCTTAGCCTTCGATACGCTTTGTACGAGTCTACTTTGCTAACGCGATCGATTCGTTTGTGGTTAGGAAGAGATCTGGGTTTTTTTTTATTGGTGCTTGTCTCTGATTGCATTGCTTGTATGTTTTAATCGATATGTTTTCTATTAAAAATAGAAATTACAATTTTATTTAAATTATGTGCTTCTAAGTAAGATTTGTGAGCAAGTGGCTAGATATAATTAGTACACACTGGGCCCATAACCTATTGAAAAATCGAATTCAATTTGAAATTCCAATCTTTTCAACTCTGGTTTGAGTTGATAAAACGAATTTAAACTACACACGTTCCCTCCAACTATGAGCAATCAAACAGTCGCTGAATGAAACAGACATACTAAAATTTGTACAAAAATAGATAAATCCATCTTCCCCCCAGATTTTGATAGCTCATAGTTGGAGAGACCACGTGTAGTTTAAATTCATTTTATTCTCAAATCAGAGGTGAAAAAATCGGCTCTTAAACTTGGTTTTCTTTATTTACATATACTATTCTGAAATTATGTTAACTAGCCAATATAACAAAAGTGTATCCAAATATAAAAGGAATATTAACTTGAATAACACAAGGTAAAAACAAATATGATACTTTCAATAAAATTTCAAGCACAATCGACACATACAGATAAATAGATTAGCTTTACTACACGTGACGACTGAAAAGACCAAGGTGTACAAGTGACATTATTGCCAATTGAATCGCTTCTATGTATGCTCATATATTTGGAGGCAAAGGGATATAAACGAACTTGGAACGTGTGCCTCAATATATTATCAAATCACTCGACCTCTTCCTAATACATGTAAGTGCATTTTCAACTTTGAACGCACTTTTCTCGAAATTCACTTATACCCCTTGTCCATTTCAATCGACATATAAAATGATAATACATAGAGTGGGTACGCATTATCCAAATATGATTAATACCCCAAATCCGATATAATCCGATCCGATACACGAAGATTCGAACCGAATCCCGTCCTCGGACTAAACAGTCAAAAATTTGTCCCAGAAGGGCGAGCCTCGGGGCGGCCATTTATCACGGCTAGATTGGGAGAATCCCGAGAAATCCCGGGAAAACGGGAAGTGGCCACTGGATGAGGGTAGAATCTTGCGAATTATATCGGAGACGCGTGACGAGAACGAAGGTCGTGCAGGACGAATAAATCTAGCACGAGTCTTTGGCCGCAATATTTCCGTTTTGGAAACTGGAATTATCTTTTATCTGGAATGAATCTCTTATGTACGATGCTTCCTATATCCTGGGACAGTTCTGTGGTTAAATATATAAATATAAATACTTATAAAAAGTGAATAAAAGCAGCGGTGGAATCTGAATCCAAGTGGGACTATGCGAAACGCAGATATTACCTATCTGAAGAAATCATGATGTAATTGAAATTTATCTTCAACTAGTAGTGCCACAGTTCGGAATTAATCAAATGTGTAAATAATATTATTCGGAATATTGCCATCTACGTGTGAAATAAAAAAATAACGAAAAAATATCCCATATATACGTTAAAAGTTACAATTTCGTAATTACGACGTGTAGCTCGGAGATAAGGCAGTGGGCTAATAAACTGCACGCCCGGGTTCTCGAGGCACGGCTGTGGCTGAAAATTTCGAGCTTCGTTAGCGTATTTATAATATAGACTAGCAGTAGGCGCATGTGTATCAAAATTGTTCGGAATGAATCAAATTTCGTATTGCCACGGATGTGTATATTGCCATCTATGTGTGAAATAAAAAAAGATTTTACGCTTTATATACATAAGCGGTGCAGTTTTGTAATTACGACGCGTAGTTCGGAGTGTAAGGCGCGGGCTAATAAATTGAACGCCCGGGTTCGAGGCACGGCTGTGGTTGAAAATTTCGAGCATCGTTAGCGTATTTATAATATAGATGATCGAAATTGTTTGGACTTCAATACAATTATGAAATGTTGTATAGAATATGTTTAAATAAAAATTGAATCTATATTATAAATACGTTAACGATGCTCGAAATTTATTTATTATTATAAATATTAATTATTAACTCACCGCTTACGCTCTAAGCCACGGGTCGTAATTACGGAACCACATCGTTTAGCATATTTAAGGCGTGAAACCTTTTTTTATTTTACACATAGATGGCAATACGAAATTTGATTAATTCCGAACTATTTTGATACACATGCGCCTACTGCTAGTTCTGTATAAAATCATCACGTATGTTAAGCAATTCACAATATTCATTCACAACAAACATATAAATTTTCAATCAAAGTAATGACAATTCAAATTCATTAACTTAAAATCAAAAAGCATGAAATCAAAATACAAGCTAATTGTACTAGATTACTTTTCCTATCATACAATTTCAACTAAAATTTGAATGCAATGAAACAAAAACCTTTCCAGATGCGCACAAAACAATTCTCAAATGATGAACGATTTTAAACAACACACAATACAGACAAACACATATTTTAAATAGATTCCGTTCTAAGTAAAATTCAAACGATTCAATCTCTCGAAATTCGAAGCACAAACGGATTTCGAAGGAGCAAATTTCGAAACGAGACACTCACATAGGTGCGGAAAATTCGTTCAATCCAATTCGATTAATGCGACAAAGAAACATACAATCAGACGAAATTCGTCACGAAAAAAAACTTAATCCGACACCTCGTGTACTACAAGTACCGTGTACAGTCGACCCCCGTTTAACACGGTTTTTTTTTCAATAGAAATGATAAATCTTATTACTTGTTATCGCGTATATGCATTTTTTTCGGAAAATTAAGGTGTGTAGTAATCGCGTTAAACGGGGGCCGACCGTACGACGAATTCAATTCAAACCAGGCTCAAATTTTATTTCGTCCTTTACAGCTGACTCACAGTGGAGTCTTTCCATGTTTTCCTTCCTTGTTTTTTCGTCGGTCCTTTTACGATTCTGTTTGGCTTCTCTCCATTTTCGTTTTTACACTTCTTCACGTTTCAGCCCCGGGAAAACAAATACGGCCCTCGTAAAGCACGGCTTCGATACACGTTCGACTTTTTAATACTTTCTTTTATTTTTTTCGCTCTTCTTTTTTAATAAAACGCGTGATGTATGAGAGAAAACAAACGCTATTCAATTTCCTGGGAGGAGATAAATTTCGCGCGCGCGTAACACGTATGCGAATATGTAGTGAAATATAGTTTGGAATCGGCTGGAAAAAGTGCTTTTTTTTTTGTTCAAAAGTGGATTCGGATAAAATAACAGTGATATACAGTTGTATTTATATTCCGGGACAGAGCTAAATTCGAATTCATGAAAGCTTAATTGAAAATTTTGGTAATAGCATCAAAGATTCAAACGAAATATTCTTGATGTATTTGTGAGAAATAGTTTATATTCAAGGATGTAGAAACTTCATAATACAATCATACATCTATGAAATATTGAAGCGATTTAATATTTAAGCAAAATTTTCTACAAAATAAATGAAAAACAACATAAATAACGACAGCTTTTGAATTGATGATGAACCTTATCAACTCTTAGCTAACTTAAAAAAAGAAAAACTAACCTAACATAAAAAAAAATATGTTTGAAATCGATCACAATCAAAGATATTCAGTGATTTAATTTGAAATTAAGTTGTCTAATATAATATAATCTATCCAAAATGAACAAAAAACATATAAAATATCGAAATGAAATAGACAACAATCATAGATTCTAGTCGAGCGAAAATCGATCTTTCGGCGAACTTATCGTTACACATACACGAAAAAATTAAATATTCCATATCGATTCGAAAATTTTCATGCAAAAACAACCGATACGACTTTGCAAAACAACAAAAAGCCATCAGACCGAAACATACCCAGTACGGTACAAGATTTTAACGAGAGAAAATCTCGAGAGCAGCACGTGCACATAATCAAGGATCAACCGTACCGCATTCGCATCGTATAGCCTTTTACGAGACGAGAAATCCCGGGAACGGAAAGGCTCGAGCGTTTCCCGTCTCGTGGAGAGGCCGCCCTCCATTTTCCTGAATATCCAAAGGCCAGGATATCTTATTTTCCGGCAAGAACAATGCACTTAATGCACTCGCTTATTGTTCGCTTTTCAAAATCTCCTTATTATGCATTTTCCATTTTGTAAAGTTCGCCGTGGAAAAGCCCAGCTCGTTTTCCGGGATTTTAGAATGTACGGTGGGCTAGCAGTAATCCGAATCGTTAAAATCGCATACAAGGAATAGATTTTATGTAAATAAAAATGAAAATATATCGAATCAGACTATAAGCGTTGCGCTCCTTTTGAGCTCTTTTTTGGACTACACTTCATTGACCGCGCAACTTTATTTAATACAACTGTATTCCTAGTCTTCGAAAATATATATTTAGATGTTGAAATTTCATTTTTATGTTATGTAAATAAAATGATATTTAACCAGTCATTTGTTAAAGTTCAAAATGGTGACTTTATAGGTATCAAATTGAATTGAAACATCAGTTTTCGCCAATAGGATATATTACTTATATGCATAGCGTCGATATTAAAATAAGTTTCACTATACTTTTAGCGTAATTGGATGGATTATCGATATTTGTTCTTTCTCCTGTAGAATAACTTTCAGAATTAAAGTCAATTCCGAAGAACAAACTACGCGATGAAAATTTTTCGATAGTTCTTCGTTCCGCAGTTTTCAAGCTTGCAGATCGACTTAAATCTATAAAATTGCATATAAAATCCAAATGCACTTTGAAACTCGACTCTCAAATCGATTTTTAACTTTTCAAAAACTCATCAGTTCAAGTTCGAATATAAAATTCAAAAACACGCAGGTGCGTCAAGGAAACAATATGCGAACTTTTTATAGAAAAAGCGAAACTTTCCCGATCAAAAACTGACCAAAATCGATTTCAATCTCACATAAACTTATATGTACGACGAATAACAAACGTATATAAGAAAAAACCTTTTTCTTCCATTTTCTATGTCACAGGAGAGCCTGGCACTAGTAACCGTCCGCTTATTTACAAGTCATATCTTATACCTTATTTTCCTTCGCGAAAAGTGCGGATTTGTTTTATTTATTAAACGCACACTTATACACCCTTATATATGTATTATGATATGTATATAAGAATATTTTCATATATATTTGTGGAAATGTGTTGGAACGTTGAGGTCTGGCAACTGGGTCGTATCCCACATACATCAACGGACCTAACGTTTGTCGTATTTTTCAAATTTTGTACATTTCCTAAATGTTCATATGAATTGTATTATATCTATAAATATTTATTAATAAATTAAAATTAATTTTCGATTGTTAAAAAAAAAAAAAAATTTTCTCAATACTTTGTATATATCGCTGATTTGAATGAAGCTTGGTAAAAACGTAGTTTTAGTATTAATATGAAAATGGTGTACTGGGAAAACGTAACCTCATACTGTGTGGAGGGCGTAGACCCCCAAGTGAAATGGGGGCCCCCTTGGGGGGCGCAGCCGCACAATTACCAGGTAACGGGTGCGGCAAGGAAAGGGAAACTGTTCGCTCCTTAGTGGAAAACCTCTAGAACCGCGATTGTTATTGCTGTAATGATCTATGTCGGATTCTACAAACTCAAATTCTAAATAGAATTATAGGTGTTGATATTGAATAAATTTTATTAAAATATTAAAAAGCTGCATAGTTTTTGTAATACAGAATTCGAATCCTATCGAATCTTATTTTAGTGAGAGTTAACGAACGCTTTTCATAAGTAATGTGCATTCTCAAAAGTTTCTTACAATAAATTCGAAAAAAATATACGAGCTTCAATTTAAATAATTTCTATTTAGAATTCATTTGTTTTCCTTTAATATTACATTTTAATGAAAACAATTGAACTTGATTCGAATAAACATATACATGTAATCTGGTCCTCAAAAATGAACATCATATAAAAATTATTTGATTCGAAGTGAAAAACTTGTAGATAGATATATTGATTTGACAATTTATTAAAAGCTTTATCAAATGAAATTATTTTCATGTCGTAATTAATTAGATTGAAAAACCTATTCAGATAAAAATCAAAGATTTTTTCCGATCAAATGTAATTTTCCCAACAATATGGACTGTCATTTCATTAAGACCCAATCCTTCTACAATATCATGTAACATCAATACATTACTACACACTCGAGTAACAAAAGATCGAACCCAAACGATATTAAAATCGAGCTTCAGCCTCGGCTCAAAAAGCCAACACGCACAAGTCAGAATGTGGGGAATTTTCCTAATAATAAACGCGAACATCCGATAGCCGGCTAAGTCGTTAAATTAATTTGAACCGCGTCAACGTCACCCTACTGACGTCGTCGAGTGTTAATTCCTGAATTCCGGGAATTCGAAAATCCCGCCGAAATTGCTGGCGTTCATTCGAAATGTCACCGCGAAAATGTCACACGCGTTCAATACGCACGAATTTATACGACTAAAGCCATGTTCACACGAAAAATGTAGTAGTAAGATTAAATTTTATAATAGTACTGAAGATACGATGTATTTCTCTTATGTTTGCACGACTCTTGAAAGTTTGATTGTATTCGGATGAGCGGTTGAAGAGAACATTGATTACAAATATAGCCTAATACGTTAGAACATATTATAAAATATATAGTTTTCTACTTTTCATACAATTAGGTATATATGAAAAAGTGCGAATTTTATTTGAAAAAGTAAGGATTTGGAGCGAAAAATCTTATGTATTTGATGAAATTGAATAGATTTAATGAGGTCAAAAAGCATATTTTCACGGTTGAAAAAATGTTGGTTTCGTTTAAAATTAAAGGAAAAGAAAAATGTTAAATTAAAGCGATGTGGTTAAAAGGTATTTAAACGCAACACTGCCCCATTGCTGAAATTAATAAGGCTCAAATTACACCAGAACGTCTTGAAAATCTCAAATCTTAAAACGCACGCCTTCGGTGCAACTTCAACGCTAGAGCTTTAGATACATTTGAAACAATCTTTAAACCAAACAATTATTTTTTCATATGAATAGCTTTAATAAAGAATCAACTAAATGCCTAGTTTTAACAAATAATTTCCTAATTGATTTAATGAATCTTTAACTATTGACACATCAACTAAATTTCAAATGAATATGCTTGACGCTCGACGTTTATCCTTGACGATTTCTCATACAAATCCTGCAACAGACAGATACATTCTAGCGAAATTATAATAAGGATAATACATTATTACATTACATTACATACATTAAAAAAAAAACGTTTCAAAGATCGACCCAGATGTGAACACAGATTAAAATCTTAACCTAACTACCGTCTGGTCGTCGAATTAAGGAGGCGTGGCTCGAATCAACGGGTTTATTTGCGAAAATTCAAAGCGCGAACAAAAGGAAAAAATCTCGCCTAAAAAGAAAAGTAATTAAGAAAAACCCAACCCAACCTAAAACACCGCCCCCCTTTAAACTCAAGGGTGAAAACTCCACATAATGCGACACGACGAAAATAAGGGAGGCTTTTAATTTTTTTCTTCGGCCGATGGTCGAATTAATTTCAGGCGTTAAAAACGGAGATTGGAGAATCGCTTTGTTGCTTTGTGTCCTTTGTAGGTGTTTCCGTTTGAAAAATATAATAAAAATTAAAAGCGAGCCTCGATTTTTTAGACTTTTTTCTTTAAACTTGACGAAAGTGTATTAGGATTTAATTCGACGGAAAAAGTGCGAGAGCTCGAACGTTTAATTAAATCCGAATTTATGGAGTTTAAAAGCTTCGATTCGATTCGAAGGTGAGATGAAGTTAATTTATCACTCGTTCGATTCAATGTGTTTCGTGAAAGGTTTTACATTGAGTGATGAAGTTGTTATTTAGTAGATCGTGTAAATGCGCCTTTAGAACGCTAATCGGTTTACTCGTTAAGAGAGGATCGGCGTTCGATCGAGTCAAAAACCTCAAAGTCTATGTACGGATTTTGTTGCTGTAAATTTCTAAATATTACGATATTATGGATTAGTAAAATATGGAATGAGAGTATAATTTGATTGAAGCATGTAAAGCTTTCAAAATTGAAGATAAACATCGAGAAAATCCATCTTCAATTGACATTGTTTTTAAGAGATTCAGATTTCTCAAGAATCGCCATGAAAATTCCTATGAATTCTCGAAAAATTTCGAGAGATCTTGAGAAATCAGAACCATTGACTACACTTTTAAAAACATTTAATATTTCAAATTGAAAAATTGCTTCAACTTTCGATACAATTTTTCTTTTACATTCTTTGAATTTCATCAAAATTTCAGTATTTTACTACTGACACATTTCAGACATTCACGATAACGTATCAATACCCTTTTCCTCATAAGCGGAACTTTAATATTCATTTTGCATATATGCGCAATTTTCACCGTAAGGCTATTATGAAAATTTATAGACACTTCATCACAGACGCGCAGATTTAATTATCAATAAAAGTGTCGATTTTCTCAGCGGTGTCAAAATTTATATAGAGAACGTTGCTAAAATGGCAAAAAAAAACCCAGAGCATCATCGTGGTCGTTAACGACTCCATAAACGTGAAACTGAACGACATTTCTTAGAACCACCTCAGAGTAGGTAATTTTTAAGTCCCATTCAATGGCGTGGCAAAGTGTTGCAATCAAAAAGGATGGTATTGGTTCATATAACGCTTTTCAATATAGATATTTTACCTTAGAGCGAGAATTTGTCTGACTTCTTGAGGAGTCAGTCTCCAAGCGGCTCCGGCTGCCCATTCAGCAGCTTCGGTGGGTTTTTCTACGGCTAATAACGCTGCTGTTTGAGTTAGTCGACCGAAGCGGTCTCTCGCTGAGAATGATGATAGGTTCCCTAAGTATGAACATAATGTTCTCACCTCTCGTTCCACGATTAAGCCTCCAAGCTACAATTTAAAGTAAAATTAGATCCAAAATAAACTGGAAAATGTCAAAATAAGCTTCTTACCCTATTAAAAGTAGATTTTAGTATTAATTTCTCCCATCTTTGGTTGCAATCTATTGTAATTGATGTTATAAGAGCATCGAAATTCGATGGAGTCAGAGAATTTTTGAATGAATTCAATAATGTTTCTAAATTCACTATCAATGTTTGTGCAAAATTTTCTTCCGATTCATATGCAGCAAAATCGTCCTGAAAATAATAATTGATGAATATTTTGGAATACGTGTAAGTATATAAAAATTGAACAAGAATGATCATTTACCTCACTAGGATGATGATTGTATTGATTAAATGCATCAATCCATGGATTCAATCTAGGTTTAACAGCACTGGATAGTAATAATCGCAAACCGTATTCAGTAACACTTTTCAAATTTACAGTAACACCCGATAAACCTTTATAAATTTCAACACAGTATTAGACTAATTATACCAAAATCAAAAAACTACAAAAGCTCACATCAATTTACCAGAAAGACAACTCTCAACTTTCCCTCTATCGCTTTCACTCATAGATGAATGATGCTGAATAATTTCAGTCATCATAGACTGACATAAAGTGTCCACATATTCAACACTAACATCACTATTGTTCAAATGCGCCTAAAACGAAAATTGATTATTTACCGCACTGCATTCATAAAAAGCTTTCTTTTTAAATATATTACCAAAAACATTGCTTTCTGAGTTTCTGAATCACCCGGTTGTAACCTTCCTTGCTGTATAGTTGTATGAATCGCTGAATAAGCTTGAGCCAAATCTAAATAACCACATGGATATCCTAGTCGCAATGCTTTCTTCAACGCTCCACACACAGAACCTTCCAAAACACCACTCGACATATTAACAACCGCACAAACACCATCAACGCTGCCAGTAGATGAAGCTCTCCTGAAAATTATTATTTGTTACAATAAATTTTTAATAAAAAACAGACAAAATATATTATACCTAATGCATTTTCTTATAATGAAAAACACATCATCAATTAAACTTGTCGTTAATTGTCCTTCCTCCAAAGAATCGAGAGCTATGGCCTTTTGGGCACTCTCTTCCATAAAATATCTTAAAGAACACAATATAGTTTAGTTTAGAAATATAATTTTTAGAGGATTTAACAAAATATATTTAATTAAATGAACCTTTCTAATAATAAATAGTCTCCTAGTAAATTTTGGGCAGTTCTACTCAAATCTGACTTGTTTATAAGAATAGTTAAATCATTTTTAAGAACATCTTTCTTTTCAAGATCATTTACACCGACATCAATATCGCCCTAAAAATATAAAAATCAAATATATTTGTAAAAATAAAACTAATATACTAATTCCAAAATATAACTTACAAGCACTCTCCGCCTAATAAACTTAAAAAATAATTCAATTCTGGAATGCATAACGGATATTTCTCCAATCAAAACATCTAACGTTTTTGGATCGAGTTTATCTTTGTTCGAAGAACTGGAATTGCTAGAGCTTCCGTTCTTATTGTAATCGTTAATTTGGTGTAATACTTTATTGAATTGACGAACTTTGGTGAATTCAGTCATAATTCTTGTGGCTTGTTTATCACATTCTTTTTGCAAAACAGTTATGGCAGATAAGAGCCTTCCAGGACCGTAATAAGTTTCAATTAGCGGCTGATGAACTTCTATGGTGTGAGCAACTGTTTCGAACAATTGCGTAAACGTATCAGCAAATATTATGGTGGCACGTTTATCGGACGAACTAATCGCTAAAGCTGATTGAATGGAT
Source organism: Cheumatopsyche charites (assembly GCA_024721215.1). Classification (NCBI taxonomy): domain Eukaryota; kingdom Metazoa; phylum Arthropoda; class Insecta; order Trichoptera; family Hydropsychidae; genus Cheumatopsyche; species Cheumatopsyche charites. The sequence continues at coordinate 1,439,793 of CM045583.1, read as the reverse complement.
TTTTGAGATGTTTCATGAATCTGAAAATGAATGTAATTATGCATATTGGTTTTTTATTAATGTGTTGTCACTTAATTAATTAAATTTACTTTAGAACACAAATAAGTGGAAAATTTTTGCAAGCCTTCGTCGTGCATTCCCAACAATGGAAAAATTTTGAAAAATCTCTCCACGGATGCTAAATCTTCTTTTCTAACAGCTTCGTTAAATCTGCAATCAAAGCAATACAATCCGAGTGATAAATTATCATTGAAAGTGTACAATTTGATTTAGAATCATCATGTAAAAACCTATTGGTGACAGCAGTTCGAAGTTTATCTGCAGCATTATGTAAAGTAACGCAAGATTGATTCACAGCACTGCTACTAACTGATTTGTTTTCAACTTTTCCACCTTCACTGTCCGAGGTATCAGAAACATCAGCAGCAGTTTGTCTCAAAATAGAAGGATCCATCGATAGGAACCGATGAACATGAGCAGCTCCTGCAAGTCATAATAAAATATTATTCCTCGTTGATTGAAAATAATTTAGACAGAATATAAATATACCTTTTTCATAATCTTCATTTTTCAATGCAGTCTGTACTCCTTCACTACAAAGTTGAAGATCTATAAGATCGTGAACTCTTTGTTGACATTCGGATACTCGACTCTAAATTTAAAATTTACAGCGTTAAAACATTTTCATTATAATGTGAATAATATCGAAATATTTTACTTACCCGAGCTTCGTCTAGCTGACGCACTTTTGCACTAACGTTTTCAGCTAAATCCGAAGTAAACGAAATCATTTCTGAAAGCTTGACAGAATCATTTTTCAGATTTTGCAAATTGGGCAAAGCTTGGCTTATAGATTTCAACTTTCCGCCTAAATGGGCTTGTCTTAGTAGTAAAGCTTCTAATGCTGCATTCACCTCTTCCTATTGACACATTATTAATAAATATTTTGGTAAATTTATATAGAATATAAATATATTTTTGAGTGATTATAAAAGTCTAAAACGAATAGTTTACTAAAAATTGGAAAACCTATGACGATCAAGTGACTCAAAATCTCATTTGACGATTTCAAAAGAATCATTTAAGAGCTAAAAATACCTTTTTGATTAATGAATAAAAATATTTTCTTCAGATCGAATATGACAACTCCAAGTAAATGTATAATTGCCAAAAGTTATAAACAATGAAATAATTTAAAGAAAATATTCGTTGACTCAAATAGTTTTCTTGTTAATCTTATTTAGTAGGTTTTGACACAAAATTAAAAAAAGTTGCAGAGGTCTATATTAAAGGTTTATATTAATCGAATCCAATGTATAATTAAATGAATATTAACCTCTTCTTTTTCGATTTCTTCACACGCTTGACGAATTCCTTCATCGTTGGACAAATCAAATTTGTTTTCGTACATCAAATCTGACATTTCCACCGGTGAGCTAACGTCAGACTTCAGGCTGCCAACAAAGCAACATTTGACATAGAACTAAACAGCTAATTTATCGACCAAAAACAATACACTTTTTTTTCAAATTAGTAAGGGTAATTTAATAAACTTTTCATTTTATGCCTTTATCTTCCTTTTGAGAAATCGTATTTCAACATTAACAGTGTTTACGTAGATTCAATTAAGTTTAGAGCATATTATAACTGTTTTTTTTTTAAAACGATATTTCATAAGAAAAATTAAAACAAAATACAAAATGTAAATTAAATTCATTTATTTTCATCTAAATATTGATTCCGTTTCATTTATTTTTCAAATACATTAATAAATTATTATTTTGAATGAATTAAAATAGTTTTTCCGGATTTTTTTCAAAATCTCTCATTATTTTAACATCAGATTAAATTAACAATTCAAATGAATAAAAAAATCAATCAAACAAATCTCACGCGATCAATAAAAAGGCGCCAAATTTCAACGATTCAAACAAAAAATCAAAACATTTCGTAAAAAAATCAAGGTTGCAAACCTCGCAGTCAGAAATTGCTCGATAATTGAGCAGTGTTGCCAGAGCAGCGCGGTTCGTCGTCGCTGTCGTTTCGCGATGGTAAACACGGGGCGCCCGCCCCTCTAAAGGGACTCCGGAGGCTCCCGTTTCTCCTTCGCCACACACGAAACACGAGCCGACTCCCGCGTCAACCTTCGAAGGCTGCAGCGAGGGCCACTCCTCGTCTCCGTCGAAGGTATGCGCTCGCTTCTTCGGACCGCGGAAACCAGACGCACTCGAATATCGGTTTTTCTGTGTACTAATTTCGACTCTATTGTGTTTATGCATAAGGGCTATTTTTTAATGAACGAACGTACGAATTTCATTCACAACAACCGATCGTAGTAAGAAACATTGCACCTACGAGTGTTTCTCAATGGGTAATTAATTTTATTGTGAATATGCATTTTTGGATTAATGACACGTTCGTTTCAACGTTTATTGAAATGTTATCATTTTGCTTCATTCTTATTTGACCACTGCCACGATCGTACATCGACTTATCTTCTTATAGGTACGTGATTGTCACGACAGCAAGAAACATATAGCCTTAAGTATCAAATAATAATTAAAATATTTCAAAAACTATTCTATTAGTGTCATTTCCATAATATACTCGCCCTTATGAGATTTGTATGCAATCATCCCAATATTTTTTCATAAATTCATTCGACTATCTAAAATTACTATTACTTTGTTTCATTTTATGTTTAATCATCATTAATGTATCAGTTTTGGCTTGTTCCATATTTTCAATTTTTATTATTATGTATGATAGATAACTTATCATTTCTAGTTTCTCACTTTTACAATGATTCATATATGAAAAACTAGTTTATTTCGAAATATACCAATTTCTCACAAAATAAAACTTTATACCTTATACCTGTCCACAATGAGTAACTTTCTATTCAACTGGTGAAATCAAGATAAGAGCCTCTTTATTTCCCAATTTTTTACCTGGAATTACCCCTTTTATGATAATCTCAATGAATAATCCATATTCTTGGAAATTCAATGCTAATTTCCACACAGAATAATTTATTCAATCTTGAGACTTTCAAGCGTCAACATCAAAACCCAAAAACCTAATCAATGCCTTACAAATGGATCATCGGTGGTTACGAGGTTCCATCATATTAAATTTACTTATAATCTCTAATATAATTTTACTAGTGACTAATTTTTTAATCTTTCACATTATTTTTAACAATTTTTTTCAATATTTCAGATTGAACCCGTGTGGGGTTGGATTTCACCCCCGCTGCATTCGCAGTTGGGTTACACCGGCAACATTACCAGGTTTTTACAAAGTTTTGAAGAATTTCATATTCATTGAAAAGATTTTTTTTATATTCCAAATTTTTCAGTGTGATGGGCGAAATGGGCGTCTGCGATGGACCTCCATCTCCTGCACGCTTACCTCATTCATCAGAAAAACATCCTCGCACCACATTGCAAGAGCTCAATGTTCTCCGTCGTCATCGTGAGCTCTGCGATGTGGTGTTGAACGTCGGAAATAGAAAAATATTTGCCCACAAGTATTATTCGATCGATTGATTAATTTTTTTTCATGTATTTATCTGAACTTCATGTCCGTGTTTGTTTTTAGGGTGATTTTATCAGCATGTAGCCCTTATTTTAGGGCTATGTTCACCGGGGAACTAGTCGAATCAAGGCAGACTGAAGTTACTATTAGGGATATTGATGAAAATGCAATGGAACTGTTAATTGATTTTTGTTATACGTCGCATATTATGGTGGAAGAGGGAAATGTTCAAACGTTACTTCCCGCCGCCTGTTTGTTGCAATTAGCTGAAATTCAAGTCTGATTTTTTTCATATTTTAATGTTATGTTGACTTAAATTCCTATTTTGAATTTGTTACGTTTCATTTCAGGATATTTGTTGTGAATTTCTCAAAAGACAACTCGACCCAACAAATTGTTTAGGGATTAGGGCTTTTGCTGATACACATTCTTGCAGAGAGCTTCTTCGTATAGCTGATAAATTTACACAGCATAATTTCATGGAGGTTTGTATCTATCAATCTACTTGTATTTATTAAATACTTTTATATAATATCATTTGTATTTCAGGTCATGGAAAGTGAGGAGTTTTTACTTTTACCCGTCGGTCAATTAGTCGATATTATTTCTTCAGATGAACTGAATGTTAGAAATGAAGAACAAACTTTTAACTCTGTTATGTCTTGGGTTAAATATAACGTTGCTGAAAGGAGACAACATCTAGCACAGGTAAACTTATCAATTATAAAATGAAAAAAGACTCAATACATATTTTAGTTTCCTCATTTACTAAAATGACTCATTCCAGGTTTTGCAACATGTTAGACTACCATTACTTAGTCCTAAATTTCTCGTCGGAACAGTCAGCTCAGACTTATTGGTTAGATCAGATGAAGAATGCAGAGATTTAGTCGATGAAGCTAAAAACTATTTGCTTCTGCCTCAAGAAAGACCTTTGATGCAAGGTCCTCGAACGAGACCTAGGAAACCTACAAGAAGAGGTAACCATTCACTACATCATTTAGTTTTTCATCATTTCATTTCATATTTTTTTATATTATAGGTGAGGTATTATTTGCTGTCGGTGGATGGTGTTCCGGAGATGCTATTGCATCAGTTGAAAGATTCGATCCTCAGACTTCGGAATGGAGATTAGTGGCTCCTATGTCCAAACGCCGCTGTGGTGTCGGAGTTGCTGTTCTCAACGATCTTCTGTATGCCGTCGGAGGTCATGACGGTCAAAGTTATCTCAACAGCATTGAAAGGTTTCAATTAAATATATTTATTTTTCAGTTGTGCAGAATTGTAAAAATTTTTGTTTCTTTAGATTCGATCCACAAACAAATCAATGGTGTAGTGAAGTTGCCCCAACTACATCTTGTAGAACTTCAGTCGGTGTAGCCGTTTTAGATGGAGCTCTATATGCTGTCGGCGGTCAGGATGGTGTTCAGTGTCTTAATCATGTTGAAAAGTAAGATTAAATCAAACATTTTTGATCATCTTTACAAATTATATATTAACAAGTTCTTTTCATGTTCACAGATATGATCCGAAAGAAAATAAATGGTGTAAAGTCAGCGCTATGACAACTAGAAGACTCGGAGTCGCCGTTGCTGTTTTGGGAGGTTATCTTTATGCTATTGGTGGATCTGATGGTCAATGTCCATTGAATACTGTTGAAAGATATGATCCTCGGTATTAACATTGATTTTATTTCATAATTTCTTTTTGTTATGACAAAACTGATCTTTCAATCAAATTCTAGACAGAATAAGTGGTCGGTCGTTAGTCCAATGTCTACGAGACGCAAGCATTTAGGATGTGCAGTATTCAATAACCTCATTTATGCTGTGGGTGGACGAGATGATTGCATGGAGTTATCGAGCGCTGAACGTTACAATCCTCACACCAATACATGGAGTCCCATTGTTGCCATGACTTCTAGACGTAGCGGGGTAAGTTTACTGTGATTTTCAACTAAATTTTCATTCAAAATTTCATGTTAAATTAAATTTTAATAAATTCCAGGTCGGCCTTGCTGTTGTTAATGGTCAACTCTATGCTGTGGGCGGTTTCGATGGTACAGCTTATCTTAAATCAATTGAAGTGTTCGATCCTGAATCCAATCAGTGGCGTTTGTGCGGTACCATGAATTATAGACGTCTAGGAGGAGGTGTTGGTGTAATGCGAGCTCCGCACACAGATAACAACTATATATGGTATATTTCATTTTATTTTCATTTTGATAAATCATTTGAAATATGTTTCTGATTTAATTTTTCTTTCAGGACCAGAAAAGACTCCGTAGTTTAATATTCAACACAACTGTATTAACTTAAAATTTTCAATGTGCTATTGATTATGAATAGCTGGAAGTCATTTTGTCACTACTTTAACAAAATTGAATCTCTTGTTGATTTTGTGTGTCGTTTTTTGTAAATTTCCTTATATTGGTTTTTTCTCAGTTGTGTTATGATCTCTATATCAATCAAAGATTATTTTTGCCTTAGATTATCTAAATCAAAGTAAAAGCAATAGGTACGAAATCAAAATAGCTGATAAATCTCTCTATATTGATTCACATGCTACTTTGTTCCTTAATTGAGAAGTAATCACTGCCCTTTAAAATAGGTGAGAACTGTTTTTGGAAAATGTGTTATTGACTTTATGATCGTTATCAAAATTTATATAATGATTATATTTTAGTTTAATGCTTAGTTGTTAAGAGCTTTGTAAATATAATTCTAGCGAATTGAATAAAGGTATATTCTCACTCATAACACACTATACACGTTAACTACGAGCCTTTTTGTATGATGCATGTTTTAGTACAAAATTTTGTCGAAACTACTATATGTCCATAATTATGATAGTGGTTTATGTAAAGAAATTGAAAAAGAGTCTTTATTTCAGCTCACACTTTTATAAAGTATCATGATATATTTCTAACTTTCAAACGGAAATCACTGATTATCTCAATATTAAAGAAATGTAACTTAAAGCTTCATCATAATCATCTTTTTGTGTCCGGATTATCATAATTATGAACATATATTGTGAATCGAAATCTGTTTCGATGTGAAACTGTTTGAAATACAACAGTTTTATACTTTCCTATATACAGATTTAATCCATCGCTTACGTATACTGAAAATATATTCCATTGATACTTTTTAATGTTGTAAATATACAAAAAGTTATATATGTGATTTATATGAATATATTGCGCTTTTATAAAATCCACATCCTTTTACTACAACTTGTACTTTATTTCGTTCGCAGTTAGATTTCTTTTTCTAAATTGGTGATTTTTTTTTCGTTCTCTAAGATTTCTTCCAAAGAATAGTATTTATAAGCGTAATCCGTAGTTAACCTTTTATATTTGATATTTAGGTTTGCAAAAGGCATGTTTAATTTATCATATTTTATAGTATAAATAAATCATTAAAAGGATGGGTTTTATCATAATAGTAATTTTTATATAATTATTGTATTCAGTCTGAACTGTAAAAATTTTAATTTATTAATCATATAATATTATATATAATAAAAGTTACTATTGTTACGAAATATAACTTGTATTTTTATTCATCTCCCATTGGTGATGTCGCTTTATCTTCGCCTTCTAAAAGAGTTTCATCTTCACCATTCTCCACCTAAAATCATAAAATTAGTCAAAATACTTATTGTTTATATGTATTAATTATATTAAATAACTCACTTCTTCAATGTCTTGAGCATCAGTTCCATCATCGCTCTCATTTTTATCACCACTTTCTTCAGCATCAGTTGTCCCTGCTGCACTTTGATCCGTAGATTTTTCCGTAGCGACTCCTTGCTTATCACCAGATTGAGCTTTGGATGCATCAATCTTTTTCTACAAATATATTACATTAAATAATGCATTGAAGTAATACTTAAAAATTCTTACCCTTCCTTTCCTCTTCTTAACCGTAGTAACAACTTCTTTCGGCTTTTCTCCATAACCTGGCGGAAAGAAAACTGAACATTCTTTAGCACCTTCAACAGCATTAGCACTCACATGAGTTGGACCCAAATCATCGAAAACCAGCAACGGTTCCTTTTTCAACTTTGATATCATTATGATCAGCTTTTCTCCACTAAAACGTTTACATATTTAAAAATCAAAATGTTAAAATTCGAAATTTTTACATCGTCAACTCACTATTCTTTTTGAGGATGATTATTTTCATATTCATCTGGAGTTATTCCAATGTTTGTAGCAGTAGCAGGATCGCTCGATGTGAAGAATCCCAGTTTCAGAACATCGCTTTCATACGTCGTACAAGCTTCCAGTACTTCTTTCCTTTTGAATGCATCAAAAGCCATTGCTAAATGTGGAGGCAATGGTGGAGGTTCTGGTTCGATAAATTGAGCAATAGTCTGAAACATCCAAATAAGACTACCTTTATTATTTTTTTCAATATAAACTAAGTCATTTGAAAATTAAGCTAAGCCGAAATTTAAGTTCAACCTTTGGGAAAAGTACATCGATGGCAGTAGCTTTGGATATAGCGTCCGTTGGAGTATAAATTCCTGGAATGATAACATCATCTTCAGTTTTCATGCTGAGTTTTTCAGCTACAGTTTTTTCAGATTCATTCTCTGTATCGTCATCTCCAGTTTGAGTCTTTTCCGATTTAGTTGTTTCTTCATAAATGACTCTTTTTACCTTATCTGATAATTTTCAATAAATTTCATATTATGAGAACTATTATTGCTAAATTCATTATTATTATTACTTCACCTAATATTTCAGATCCTTTTTCAGCAGGTAACTTCAATAAAACTATCTGACAAGCCTTTTCTAATAAAATTGATTTGGCTTTTTCATTTTCTAAAATTTCAGGTGCATTGAAAAACACTTCTTCGAACTGTTCTTCGGTTAATAGCGGTGTATCTTTATCCGCTACTGATATTCCTAAAACATTTATAAAAGCACAATTATAAAATATATTGGGTAGGTATATTTGATTTCTTTTATTGGTAAATCATTACCTAGAGGATCCCAAGATTCATAGATCATTTTGTGTCCATCAAAAGCATGAGGCCAAAATAATAAAATATCAAACTCTGTTATGAACGGAGCCATAGCTTCACTCCTCTTCTTTCTTCTCTCAGCTTGAGCTATCTTTGCAGCTTTCTTTTCAATTATGGCGATCTCTTCAGCTTTTTTATCCTCAATAGCTTTTCTAGCCTGTTAAATATAACCATGAATTGATAAAAAACTTGAATCGAACAATTATAAGTTGTTTTGTGTGATTTACTTGTTCAGCTGGAGTCAATTCATCAAAAGGAATTTGAATTCTCTCTTTTTCATTGCGTTGAGCTTGAGCTTCATTATCTAATTCCTGAACTATCATTCTTGTGAGACGGGGTGCATCTGCTCCAAACATCAAATTTACTATATTTCCTCCCTACAATGTAATTAAATTATATGCAAAAATATATTTATCAGCTTAAAAATTTATCCAAAAACTTACAGCTATGAACATCCATGTCGGTTCACTCTTCTTACGAAACCGTTTCAAACAATCAATACTGTCAGATTTAGCCTTTGATCATAAAATAATACAAAATTATTTCGTTTTCTCATTGATGCAATTCAAATAGAATGAAATACTTACAATTGCCAAATGAAGATTATCTCCGCCGACTTCCACTTTCAACTTCTTCAAATTTCCCACCATTCCTGTGCAAGGGCCACACCATTCCGAGTAAATATCTACAACTAAATAAGGAAATGTGATGAATGCTTCAATTTTCTACTATTTCATCGCGTATCAGATAGGTACCAATAAGTCCTTCCTTCTCTATCAACTTCTCCCATTCCTCATCGGTGTTGATCTCGGCCTGAAGCTGTAGCTGGGCTCCTTTCTTTCCTGCAGTCATTTTTGATGATGAAATGTATAGTTTTGTGTAATTTGTAAAATTGTCATGTAACAAATGACACAGTTTAGATTTGAAATGCTGACTGTTTACTACGGTCACCATGGTTAAGGATAAAGATTTTTTCAGCTTTCATTAATGAATTCTAAGAATGACTTTATTCAGGTTTTCCAATTCACGTTTGGTACATTACTATCACAGCAGATAATATAATCATTTTCATAGACGATAAAATAAATTTGAAATTGTTTTCGCGAGCTTTCATTTATTTTTCAATTAGAAACCAAAAGACTTGAACGCGTAGACGGTTAATTTTTCGCTGTTTCAAAATCCTTAATTTTCCGTTTTATATTATAATTTCATCTGAATATTCATTCCAAATTGTGTTTAATACATATATGTAATAATAATAAATACACACGATCGACGCTTAATACCATATTCTACACATAATATAGATGTGAAGTGTATTAAAAAATACGTGTATTAACCAAAACAAAAGCAATGTTTAAAGAAATTAAGCAAAAAAGTGACAATATGAAAATGCATCAGTGTTTCTACGAAATTTCTCAAATTGTGCAATTGAAGTTTGTAGTTACAATCTTACTTCAAAGCAACGAGGGTTTTGACTGATTCGTCGACTTACAAGTAGGTGATTTTTTCTTTAACGGTTTTCGATATTAATTTGAAAAATATATTTTTTTGAAAATGAATGATGAACACGTTCAAATATCGAATTTTCCCGATATATTTTTAATACTTATTTTTTCATTTATTTATTGAAAAAATATTACATTTTCTTGCTTCTTTACTATCCTAAGTAAGAATTTTCTTTTCTCAAATGATTGAAAATCCAGAACGAAAAGATTTACATTCCCCATTTAATAATATCCGAAAAGATTGCAAATTGACACATTCAATTAACTCATTGTTACTTTAACTAAAATTTCTATAGTATTAGAAGTCAATTTTCCCAATATCAAAGTTTCAGCCTTCAGAGCTTATCGAATGCTCATTTCCTCATCGATATAAGAACGAAGACAAAAATAGATTCACCTACATAAGTGGTTCAAAACTATTTGAGTTCAATAGGTAACTTATTATTTTCAGGAAGGTTTTCAGACGGTGAGCAAATAAATTCACTGAAAAGCTTTTTCGTGTATCGTTTCACTTAAATCACTTCCAGTTCATGAATTTCACCGAATCATAGATGTTCAATTAATGTTTCGCGTGCTCTAGAATATTATCTGAACGAATTTAACTGAAATGCTATCGATTTATAATTTATTGTGTTTGAACATAATATTGTTTGAATCAATGTTTTCAGAAAGAAAATTCAATACAAACTACAGTTTCATGAAAAAATGTCATGTCAAGTTAAATTTTCTTCAACGTTTGGTAAATCTGTTATGTTTTTACGTAATTTTATTGCTGTTTATATACTTTTGATAGTTTTTTTTTAGTATCGGATTTATAAATTCGAATGGTTTTATACGATTTTCATAAGTCTCCATTTCGATGGTTTAAAAGTCACGCGAATTCATAAGCGTCCGCTCGTAAATTTTCGTTAGAAAGTTCGAATGTTTTGCATTTTGATAATGTTTATTAGATTTATCTGTTTTGCATATTTAATCTCATGTAGATATATTCTCGATATTACATTTATTACAGTCGAAATATTTAAAAACAAGTTGAAAGTTTATTCATTAATTATTCGTGATACTTTGTTAAAATATAATTGAGAAAAGTTTGAAATTATTTTATTATGTTTTTGAAATATATTTATAACGATTAACATTTCAATAATTAGTTAACAATTTTTCAAATTATTAAAAAGAAAACTTACTCTAAATGAAGTTATTTTACTTATTTGTTTTTAAAGTTATTTTATTTTTAAATTCAGAAAATAATAAAACTCTTGAATAATATAGTTGAAAAACTGCAATGTCATAATACATATTTATATACTGCGTGCAATATTTCAAAATTTCAAAAGTGTAAGACACGTTTAATATATTTTTAATCAAATATTTATTAAAAAATATCATACAATTATATTAATTAAAATAAATTACATAAACTAAATCAACTATTGTGAAAACTAAATAGAAAAAGCTGATTCTATACTAAACAAAGAACTTATATACAATATGGAAATTGAAAAAAATGCTATTATATAAAAAAATCATTACTATATTTAAAAATAACAAATAAATTGAAACATTAAATCTAATTTAATAGAAAAAATTAAATCGTAAACATAAAAAAACAATTCCACTGAAATAAATTTCAATCCTAAAAATTCATAACTAAATCCAAAATTCGTATTATAAAAAAAATCAAACTCACTTGCCAATTTCATAATTGAAGAACTCTCAAATTAACAATTAATCAATCTTCTTAAACAAAAATAAAAAAATCTTCAGATTCGAATCCCAAAAATCAAAATACAATAGAAGATAGTACCATTCGTTACAAGCGCTAAGCAGATACTGGCGTTTCGTTTCGTCCCACGAACGAGCGGGACAATCGATAGCATAGTTAACAAATTAACTTCTAATGCACGAAATCTGATGTTCTACATTATTATAATATAATTCGGGCTTTGTATCGACGATGAACTTTAGCATGGGATAATTTGATGGGACGAAAGGTTTAACTCTGATATTATATTTTACGAGCGCGCAACGCAAACGACTGTCTCGATTATGGGGAATTCGGTTTAACTTTTGATTTCTTCGTTTGTTTAAGCTGTTTGTGTATGTTAATTATGTTTATTTTAAAATTTTAAGTTTAGTATTTTATACTGTTTTAATGGGGGTGAATTGGGAAATTAGGGTGAATCGAGACACTGGGGTGAATATGGGTGAAAGTTTCAAAAAATGTTTGATACTATCTAATTTTTAACTTTAAGTAGTTTAATTAATTGTATGACAGATGTATTTTTATCAGGAGAAGATAAAACTTTTATAAATGAAAATATTATTTTTATAGTTTTCTAAGTTGGATTAATTCTTATGAGACGTGTTTTTGTTTCCACTCTGTTTTTCATGCTCTTCAAAATAAGATTTAATTAAACTTCATTGTGGGAACTAAATATGCAAACTCTTTTTTATTCTACTTTGTATTTAGTTAGAAATTATTACCTTTCTTACTCTAGAAAGCTATAATCTCTAGTTAGGCAAATAATGTCCATTCTTCATTCGACCATATCTCTAATGGTGGCTAAATTATATAATAATAAAAAAATAAATAAAACAATTTAATAATTTTTATAAATATTTATTACAAAAAAAGGACAATAGATATTTTTTTATTTATTTAAAAAATAAACATAATATTAGGAGTTGAACCGCTTCTTTGCGCAGTGTTGCATAGCGTGCCGCAGCCGAAGACATTGTTCAGCGTTTTCCATGACGTAAAAAAATATTTTTGTATAAAAATTGACACGACACGCCGTTGTTATTATTATTATACACAAAAAAATAACATAAATACAAAACCTACGAATTCGAACACGGAGCAAAGGCTAGGGAAAGCTCCGACCTTTCGGAGCACGCGTGTCTTCGAAAAGTTTTCCCGCAATTAAAAAAGTTCACCGATTTTCCCGAAGCGATTTTCCATAAGGAATTTTCCGATTCCGGTCTCATTACGTTTACGACAGGCGAATGTCACTTTTGAACGTGTTTTAATTTCGCGAATCACGAAAACGAATATGCACAAACTTTGCTCTGAATGAAAATTTTCGTGTTTGGATTATTCGAATCGATTTCGAATCGAATGCAGTGATTTTACGTAATAAAATATGAAAATGGTTTTATTTTGAGATCAAATTCTATATGAGATTAATAATGCGATGAGTTTAGTATCAATTTATATTAGATGACTTCTTATCGACCATTATTCGTAACTAACAATAAGTCAGAGATTGTTTTATGTAACCATAGATCATATTAAATACTTAATTTTAGAAAATTTTTGAAAATTTCTAAGACTTTTCCTATTATCAGATATGAAAATCGATATTTTAAATGTAACTATTTCGAAAATTTTACTATAATACAAGTATTTAACATCATCTATGTTCATTTAATATTTACTCTGATAATATTCTAAACTATGATTATCTAATTTGAGTTACTAGTATAGTCGTTTTATATGAATTTGAATCATCTAATATAATATAATTAGATATACTTTTTGATGAATATTTGTCGAATTGAATACACTATCGTATAATTTTCCTTATGAACTTTAGAGAAATGTCAACATTTCATGTTAAATAATACAATCAGAAGTCATCTAATATAAGAACTTGTTATCCGAATGATAAAAAACATCCAATGCATTTGACTATAAAAATAAATATGACATAATATGAATATAAATATACTATTATAAAAATTTCCAATACAATAACTCAAATCTTCATGGTCATTAGAGCAATATTTTCGTAGAGCAACTGTATTATCGTACATGCGTGTCGTTCCTTAGATTCCGTCACGAATGCTCTTCGATTCTTTTTCTTCAATATTAATTTATAACTCTCATATTCAAATTATGCGAACAAAAAAAACACAAACGATTCACATCAATACATCGGAACAGGAATCGAAAATATTAATCAGCATAAAAACGACCGAACGACACGCCATATACATCGCAAAAAATATCGCGAAACATCATCGAATACACGAAAATACACATCAATCCATTTTTCATATAAATAATACATATGTTAAAATTGTGAACTGTTCGAACGACCCTCACACGCACTCTAGGAACACGAAACGTTTTCAATGTTTGCATATAATTCTTATAATAAGGATTAATGTTCACGCCAAATCACGATTAGGATATAGAAATAGTCTTCGGTTTTATTTTCATTGCGAATTCGCAATAAATCATTCGGTTATTTTTTCTCGACATGGTAATTTTTTACGATCGCCTCGTAAAATTATATCTGGATGCAATAATTCTTCAAAAGAATAAGTTTTAATGACTGCTAAATTATCAAGTTGACTCGAGGACCCTTTTTGTGGCCCTTGATGGGTGCGTAGAAAGGCCAATCTTTAGGTACGTTTACTAAATCTAAATTTTCGTTTAATAAAGCTATTATGTTGTCTAAATATCTAACGACCCCTAATTCTTCTGATACTTGCTTCGTTTGGGATATAAGAAAACATACTCTTTTATCGTCCTCCTGAAATTTTAGAATTGAATAAGAATAAGAATCTCCAACCAATAATTTGTTGCACAATTAAACTTGATCTATTATACTTACTTGTAAATCATCTTGGATTTCCATCAATGTTTCTTTCAGCTCTTTAATTTCTTCTAACATACAACTGACTTTGTTATTGATAATTTTAGATGATGATTTATCTTCGTATTCGAAATCTTCTCCATCCTCTTCTATAGCTAAAGCTAATTTGGCTAATTTATCTCTATTGGCAGCTCTAACTATCATATTTCTTTGCACAAAACTTCTCAACATAGCTTTTTTCGACTCCAAAGATTTGCTTCTCAACATTGTATTCCCAGAAAGCGATGAAAGTGGTCTCGGATAGTGATGATAATCAATATTATACATCATAGATTTAGGAGTGTGACTTCTTAATCTTCTTCTTTCAGCTTGATGCAGTTCATCAGATAAACATTGAGCGTAATTTTCACCAGCATTCGGAACAGAAACTTGCCTCAACAGTATCTTCTTTTTACGACAACCATCTTCTTCTTCTATACTATAAGATTTTTGCAATTTTCTAAAATGCGGCACATTTTCAGGAGTCAAAGGCGGCGATGCAAACCTCATAGAATCTTCGGAGAACATCGAAAAAGAAGGACTAGGAGTGTAATTAACACTGTTTAAAAATTGAATATAATCATCCAAACGAGACGCATTTGTTCTACGTAAAGCTTCCATATTCTGAGGATTCAAACCCATCGGTTTTATAATCGCTCTCAAATCTTCAGCAAATGGCATTTCATCGTCGATCAAACTCAAAATTTGCTCTCTACGAATCGCAGATTTATCTATTTCATACTTCGGAACTATCTTGCACTTTTTAGGAGTCGTATTAATATCTCCAGACGGAGAATACATCCGAATCGGAGCATTGTTCGGAGCAAGCACTTTGTAATTTCTAAATTTAACATTACCTTCTGGAGTCAAAGTTCTGTCATAACAACTTTCTATCTTCGCTATCTCAATATTGTCCAAATCTTCATCGTTCCACACCATTATAGCTGGACTTACAGTTTCGTAAATCTTCACTTCTTTTTCCGCCTTTTGCTTGAGTAAAACATTGTCGTATGCGTCTATCTTCTGCCAACAGTCTATGCTATCTTCGTTGCTTTCCTCATCATAGTACGATTCCATTTTCAATTTAAACTGGCTCAAATTTCAGCCTTCATCAGAACAAATCCACCGTGAAGGATTATCGAAACACGTCAGCTTCAACTTAAGCCAAGCCCAACACTGCACAGTCAACTTGACACAATGTCGATTTTAACTAATTCGTAAATATATCCAAATTAATAAAATTCAAACTAAACACTTCGAATGTCTGAAATCGAATGACATTCGAAGAATCGAAAGAGTTATGAAATGCACACGATACTTCTATGTCTTCTTCGTTTCAAATGATATTGAATGCAAATCCAATTTATTAGTTGGTTGCCATTGAATTGTATCGGTTGCATTTTATATTTTTATATACGTAATCGTTGTTTTTTTAATGTATCTATTGGTGTATCTGTGTCGATTGCGCTATCGATGTGAGTCAATTGATTATCTATGGATTCATTGACTCGTAATTTGATATAATCTAGGGAGATATGCAACACTTATATGAAACGGTGCATATTCTATTAATATCTGTTTTGGAAAAAAAATTAAAATTTCATTTTTTTAAATATGTACGTTTACAGAGCATCTTAATTTTCCTAGTTAATTTATGATTTCATTAATCTTCGAAAAATCATTAATTTCGATGATGTGAATCTTATCATTTTTTTATGATGTTTGATTAAATATGATATCCAAAGTTTCATAATACTATTATTGAATCTATTATATATATTTTTTTATGTTATTATATAATAGAATTTTCCATAAACTATTCTTTAACACCGAAGATTATTCGAACTGCCAAAATTTTCATACAAATTCAGTTTTTCAAATAACTACCACATTTAACGAACGGTTCAACTTTAACTATTAAATATCGACTTTAACCTAGCACAATAAAATTTAACTATCATCCGATGATTGAACGTGCATATAATATTCGTAGAATTTTATCTCGTTCGATAAAAAGCGATCTAATCGTTATCGATTCGAGGCTGATGCTAAAACCTTTATCACACAGATAATGATACATATTACTATTTTTTCAGCGATATAATCATCGGAGTATAGCTCGAATGCTAAAGATGTGATATTCTATGATTTCTAATGAACACATTAGTATTCGAGCCCTCTCCGGTTAGGATCATTTTTGAATTTTATCTAAAAAGAATTCCGGAGATTTCGACGAAATTCATGACTAATTTTTTTATCGGTCAACGATTTAGCGTAAAAGTAGCACATTCTTTATTTTCACAATCGATGTTGTATCTGAATTCGATACGTTTTGATTGTAGAAGTTTTCGCGCGCACTCTATATTTGAAATTTCCTTATTAAGATTTTGTCGCCTTTCTTTCGTTTAGTATTCGTTAAAATTCATACTTTAATTGTTTTATGCAAATTTTCTTTAAATACTAGATAAATTAATCTTAATTAATCCGAGTAATTATTTATTATTTATAATAATAAATAATTACTCGGTCAATTAATTATCGAAATCAATGATTTTTCTAGTCATTTGAAAAATCGATTATTTTTACTAACGAAGGAATCAATTTTTTTCTGTTTTTCTTAATATTCCAATTGATTGATTTTATTTATTTAAAAATAACTTTCATAAAACATGAGAATTTTTTTAATAATATTAGTAATTAATAATTGAATTTTTACAATAGGAAATCAAATCATAAATTTTATTTTTAAAAACTGATATTTCAAAAGTGAATGTTCCTTCGATGCTTTCTAATTGTAAATTTCATAAATGTTAAGTTAAATTAAATAATATTCAAAAATGCATATTAGCCTAGCGGCGATTTTTCAAACTACTGTGAAAATCTGATAAACTTGTTCGTACAGTTTTTCCAACAATGCATAGATGCGCGACTATTTTATGATGAAAATCAGTTTCTAATTAATTTATATTTTTATTTCAGATAATGAGAATTCATATTAATTATGGTGATGAAAATCATTTCTCTCATCTATAAATTAATGATTAATAATTATTTATTTTTATCATTAGGTTAGATTAGGTTAGTTTGCTTGCTACGCCGACGATTTCTTCTACTATTTCCATATCTTTTAGATTAAAAATTATGAAAATTATGTATTCCTTTGCTTGCTACGCCGACGATTTCTTTTACTATTTCCATATCTTTTAGATTAAATATTATGAAAATTATGCATTCCTTTGCCTTCATACCAATAATTAATGTGCACATGATGATACGATTTTTCAAAAGCGAATTACAAACAAAAGATATCTGAAGATAAAATGTTCCTACTCTCCCCTATACCATAAAACAAGCATTACGACTACATCAAAGTCCTGCGTTATCTTCTGCAAACCGCACTTTCCTTGCTTGAAAAAAGCACCTCCCTTAAATATAGACAACCCCAATCTTTAATAAAATGGGGAAACTCCGTATTTTGTAAAGTTCAAAAGCATTGCACTCTAAGTGGAAAACACAAACGTTTTTCACAGTTACAATATCAAATCAGCAACAACATAATCATCAAACATAATGCAACCACCTCTCAAAAAGGATCTTTTTTATACAAAGACAACTCCATCGCCGAAGAATAGGGAGCCCCCGCATCGGTTGGGATTTAAAAACATTGTGATCCACACAGAATGCACAAACGATTTACTCACAAATCTCTGAAAAAATCATCAAATATATCACAACCAGCTTTCAAAGAGCAAATTTCATATAAAAAGACATCCCCATCGTCAATAAAGAGTAGGCAGCCCCGTAGCGGGTGGGATATGAAAATATCGAGCTCCTCGCGGAATGCACAAACGCTTTACTACCAAAGCTCCAAAAAATCATTAAATATATCACAACCAGCTTTCAAATAGCGAATTTCGTATAAAAAGACAACCCCGTCGTCGATAAAAAGTAGGCAGCCCCGTGTTGAATGGAATATAAAAACATTGCGCTCCACGCAGACTGCACAAACGCTTTACTGACAAATCTCCATAAAAAATCATCCAATACAACGCAACCGGCTCTCAAAAAGCACCTCTCGTACAAAAAGACAACCCCATCTTTGGAAAAGAGTGGGGAGCCGCCGTGCCGGTTGGGGTATGAAGACATCTTGCTCCACGCGGAATGCACAAACGCTTTACTGACAGAGCTCCATAAAAATCATCTAATATAGCGCGACCGGCTCTAAAAAAGCACCTCTCGTACAAAAAGACAACCCCATCTTTAAAAAAGAGTGGGGATCCCCCGTACCGGTTGGGGTATGAAAACATCTTGCTCCACGCGGAATGCACAAACGCTTTACTGACAGAGCTCCATAAAAATCATCTAATATAGCGCAACCGGCTCTAAAAAAGCACCTCTCATATAAAAAGACAACCCCATCTTTGGAAAAGAGTGGGGATCCCCCGTACCGGGTGGGGTATGAAAACATCTTGCTCCACGCAGAATGCACAAACGCTTTACTGACAGAGCTCCATAAAAATCATCTAATATAGCGCAACTGGCTCTCAAAAGGCAACTCTCCGATGAAAAGACAACCCCACTTTCGAAAAAGAGTGGGGATCCCCCGTACCGGGTGGGGTATAAAAGCATCGCGCTCGGCGCGCATGTCCGTATCGGCTGTCGCTCGTTACTTCACCCCCGACCGGCGGGCGCGCCGCACCCTCCTCTGCACCGGGGGGGCGCCGCCCCAGCTGCGCCCCCGTCGCCCGCGAAGCGCCCCCCGAACGCCGGAAAAGCGGGCCCGCGCGCCGGAAAAGCGCCGGAAAAGCGCGCCCCCGCCGGGGCGTCGGCTTTGAGGTTATGTAAGGGGACGCTCGGATGTGGTGTAGGTTTGTGCGCGAGATGAGAGCGTGAGATGGCCGACGAGTCGAGGGGCCCCGGGCCCCCGCCCCGGAGGGCGCAGACGCCGCCGGGGGCCGCCGCCCTCGCGCTCTTCGTCGCCGCGACCCTCGCGCTCCTCGCGCAGGGGGCGCACGCCGAGAAGAGCAAATTCTGTGAGTTTTTTCTTTATATATTCGAATGTTTTATATGTATGATGACTTAAAATGCTAAGGGGTACAGGTGATTTTGAGAAAAGCAAGCTCAAAGTTGAGCGTGTATGTATTAGGAAGATGTCGAGTGATTCGATGATTTATCTCGGTACACGTTCCAAGTTCGTTTATATCCTAATAAATGAGCGATTTCTGTACAATTTCGACGAAAATGTTGCTTGTACCCCTTGGCCTTTTCTGTTGTTATACATAGTATTTTTTATGATTAATATGTGCTTGATTTTCCATTTCAAATTCGGTCATTTTCATTTTGAATCGGACGTTTTCTATATCTTAGTATTCTCAGAGGGGAAATCTTTTCACTGCCTTATTTTGACTTACCATTGAGTAATAGTCAGTCCTTTATTTATAAACTATCGAAAATTTTTCTTTGTTCAGCTAATTTTTAATATTTCATAAACTCTTCAAATACTGAATGCTTTTATCGTATTCGGAGAGATATTTTTTTTAAATACCTATGCTTAAGCATTTTTTTCCTCTTCAAACTAACATTTTCTAATGAATATGAACATTTGTATATCTACGTTAGATTTTACTAAAAATCTTGTGTATTAATTTGAAAAAAGGTAACCATGAAATTCAAGTTTTTGGCATTTAAGATTATGTGAAAAAAAGTTAAAGGGCATCTGGATTTTGTTTATCAAATTCACATAAACAATTTCAAATTTGATATCACTAATGAGGTCACATTGAGTTTGTTATCTCAATCGTGCGAATTCAGTAACATTTGAAATTCACATAAACATTGATAAAACTAATAAGCAAACATTTTTTTTCCTCATTATTATTATATTAAATTGACGACATCTTAATTTCATCTATCAAATTCATACAAACAATTACGTATTATTCATAAAAAAAAACAATATATTTTCAATATTTACATGAAAACTTATTCAAACTCATTCATGCAACACGTGCAACCCTATCCAACTCCAAAACATAAATAATACAACAGATTTACGTACAACAGTCTCACAGATTTAACTACACGTTAAACAGAAACAACCAGTAATTTACTCGAGACTAACTGTGGGCATTCAACGAATTCTGTACAACCTTAGGGTTCACAGTTTTGTGTCAAAGGGTCAACGACTTCAGTTCGACTCGAGCTTTTCCTGAAAAATTTTCCACATCACGAACATAAACCTGAATTTTCGTATTAATAAAATGCGTTCGTTTCGCGAAAAGCATCGGACGTTGCACAATTTTCTCGTTACGCTCGTTTTTTTTATGATTTCGCGAATTTTTCAGCGTATGCTGTGCGTTATCGTATTATGAAATATCGCTGAAAAATCCGCTTAGCATCAACCGTGCGCAGATTAACCCCTTTAATGCCAGACATTCATGAAGCTTTTGCCATTCCACTTTCGAGCAAATAGGATTATATACGTAACAAGTGTTACGAATTCGCCTACGTATGAAAATTCCCCACGTGGGGGAGGAAAACTCGCGAAAAACACATATACACGCACGCTTTTCCTTTGTCTTCTCCTACGGAATATTTATTTATCTACGAATTTCTTAGAATTTCTATAAATAATTGTTAATTAATAGAACATACAGGAGTATGAACCATTTGTGCATACCGTGTCTGACTTCAGTGTTAGGATTGAATCTTGTCAAAGTTCGAATATTTTTTCTTGATTGATATGGTTGTCGAATTGTTTCCGATGAACATTTGATCTATTTAATTCGAAAGAAAGTATTAATTCATTGCTTTACAAAGCTATTTATAAAAACGAATCACTGTTTCGATTGAATTCTATCAAATTTAACAATATTTTTTGTATTTTCCGTGCGTTGATTACTCTTAAGAGTTCTTAACTCTAGTGGCTGCCCATTCATTTTGAAATTAATTATTACTTAAAAAAAATTAAAAAAATATCGTTGGTGTTATCTTTTAAAATATAAAAATGAAACCTACTCTATTTCGTATTATATCATCATTAATGTATTGTTTGTAATATAATATGGTGTAATAGAAACGAGGAAGATTGATGTGAACCGTGTGGAGAAGATTTACGTCTTTCAGATTTCGTGAACCCTTCGATGACTTTACAGATTTCTAAGATGACCGTACACCATTCATCATCCCTGAAAATAACCGAAATATAGAGCAAATTAATGTTAATGCGAAACACCTGAACTTTTCAGATTGATGATTATTTATATTCGAAAACTTCGCCTTTTCTTTCATATACTTTAACGACCATATTCTAGTTACTTAGACTCGTCAATGGGATTTTTTTTACTCTATACAATTTTTGGAATAAGGCTTCTTGTTGTAATAATATAAAAAACTTTTTAAAGATAAAACATATTTAGAAAAAGGATAATTGTATTTGTTATGATATGCAATAGTGGTCTTCATTGTAGATACTCTTTATAAGCTTATAAGTAATATGAAAAGTGTCTACAGTTAAATCTATCAAATTACGATTTTTCACATTACGATCTAGTTCTTTTTAACGTCAAAATTTTCCGAATCATTCCAATATAGAACTTTTTCTGTTTACTTTTTCGCATTTTCCAAGACAATTCTAGAGGCTATTGTTCGCCTTTTCGATAGACGGTGTCACCTGCATTCAACTTTTCGTAAGGACAACGCGAAGTTTTTCAATCTGTCTGAAATACTAGCACTAGACGTTTTCAAACACACATTTTCAGCTCGTTTTGTCATTTTTTTTTCCTTTAGTATTTTTCATCTCCCCCTCTTTTTTTCGTGAAAACTTTTTGCAGCGAAACTCTAATCGGCGCTGCACGTTTTCATTTCGAAATTTTATGGATTCTTTCAAAAGTATCGAATCTGCAGTTCGAAAGTTTCGCTATCAATTTAGCAACGTTCGCTTTCTCTAATTTGATTTTATCATTATTGGAATTACAGTTTTGAAGTTCTTAAATGGTTATAAGATAAATCTATAAATTTATATAAAAGTAGATTCTGAAACTCTGCGTCACATCACTCAATGAATTCTAAACGAATGAAATCAAAATACATATTGAAACATGCATATGTTAGCTGTGCATAATATTTCTATGATCAACACACTTTTTTGATATATAAAAATCTTTGAGATTGTAAAATTTCTAATTTAAATTATAACATAAAATTATGCTGAATCTTTCTCAAATATGTATAGAACAACTCTGAAAAGTTTCATTGTGAAAAAATAAACTAACAATGAATCCACAAAGCACATTCATCCATACATTAATTTCCATCCAAATTGAAGAATGCAGCAGATTGAACGTACATATTTACACATATGTTTATCTGTACTCTATAAACATTCAAATCGCTTGTCAGATTTCGATCAAACTTTTCAGATTCATCAAAAATTTCTCTATTTTTACTAATATTCCTAAAATTTACATTCGTTTCAAAAATGGCATGCATTAGGAACCGATCTCACCCTTTCGTCCCCGAGTGCAAAAAGGAAGGTCACCCCCCGAATCCACCCCGTGCTAAATTAATTAGACGTGTCATCTCCAGAAGCGAGTTTCGATTCAAAAGAAACACCGAGGGTAGTACTAGCACGGGGGTGTGTACAGGGTGGGGTTGTACCGAGTCACCCCACAGGGTTGAATGCTCTCTCCATATAAATATGTATGGGCCTGTTGCGACGCGTGCCCTTATCGCCCTCCCTTAGACCTATATCAGCGATCGTGAACCAGTGACATACAAAACTGAAAATGTGTACCACTTGCTCGGTTTGTCTATCTGTATTGATATATACCCGATTCTCGTTTTACACGGTGGATAGGGACCAGCGAAAACCGTGTAAAAAAAATGACGTTTTTCATTTCGCGATATTCATTATATAGTTCAAACAAACCGTGTTAGATCAAATAAATCGTGTTAAATTTTTTTTTTCATTTTTTCAAACTGTGTTGTTTTGAAACCGTGTAAAACGAGAGTTGGGTGTTTGTATGTGGTTTATATATTCATTTACCGCTTATTCGATCGTGATTAAATTTTGTAAATAAGTCGTTTGAAAAACTGGAAAGGATTTCATATCAATACATTTAACAGGATTTCGAATATTAAATGCTGATCTTTTCAATCATTAATAAGCTTGCATTAGTTATGCTACATTTTTTTCTTCTATAGAGTTCGACTGTAAGTTTACAAACATTCAACGACAACTATTAAGCTCTATTAGAAAAATATTCCGTGTTAACCGAAGAAATCGATTCTCAATGTTTAATGAAGTCGCTTTTTCGCAGCAAATAGTAGCAAACATAATAAGCATAAACAACACACATGTCGTAATTTATATATTCTAACAAAAAAATACACTCAGCTCTCATTTTACACGGTTTGAAAAAATGAAAAAAAATTTTTTTACACGATTTATTTGGTCTAACACGGTTTGTTTGAACTATATAATGAATATCGCGAAATGAAAAATGTCACTTTTTTTACACGGTTTTTGCTGGTCCCTATCCACCGTGTAAAACGAGAGTTGGGTGTACATTTCGTTAGCTTTTCATTCATTATAAATACTATATAAAAATTTAGAATTAGCTTCAAGTCCATAAAGCTCAAGCGTCTTCGATATAATAACATCTACATACTTAAATGAATATGTTTATACTAATGAATAATAATATTAAATCAAATGTTCAGATTGAAACTTTTTGCTTCAATTTGATAATTTATTGGGAAAAAGGTTTGTCATTTCTGTCCTCTGCGTTCCCACCTTGTCTGATACTAAAAGGGGTGAACTCACGACCCACATATTGTGAAACGCTACACATCGACACATTCTGCGTGGTCGTGAAATCAAATACATTTTCAAGGGTTGAAATGTGTACTTGAATTGTGGATCTATCATTTAAATTATCGCGCAACAATTGAAATTTCTATTTGGTTTAAATATTTACGAGCTTACACTTCGACATTTTCAAATTGTAGCTTTCTTATACGTTTCCAACTAATTGATGCGAACGGATGATTAAAAATTAATTGTCTTTATTGACGTAGCCTAGATGATACTTTCGTGAAATTTTCTTATAACCAATCAATTAAAATTTGATTGCCGCCCTTTGATGACGGGAACGACGTTAAAAAAGCAATTTTACACTCATTGATTGCCGACGAAGCTAATTTATACGACCACCTATATATTTTACAATTAAAATGTAATTTATTTTAAAGCTTCACACAAACATACTAGCAGAATTAACAAAACTATGAACTTTCTATGATCTTAAAGCAATTGTGAACTATAGAAATTAATTAAATACAAAACAAATATCATGCAAAATATCTGTTAAAACACGTTAAACTTTCAGTTAAATCAATAGTAAAATGTAACGATGCAGAAACTTTATCATATGACGACTGAAAATGCCGAAAGGTACAAGTGACTTCGCGATGATTTCGAGAAAAGTGAGCTCAAAGTTGAGTATGTACGAGTACCTACATGTATTGAGAGAAAGTCAAGTGGTTTGCTGATATATCTCGGTATACGTTCCAAATTCGTTTATATCCTTTTGCTACTAAATATATGAGCGTACATAGAAGCGATTCATGTGCCTAACTCAATTTTGGCAAAAATGTCACTTTTACCCTTGACCATTTCAATCGTCACATGTTTACACGATAACTCTGCAAAGTTTCATCGAGATCGGGTGAGCAATCAAGGAGCGCATACATATTTTTTTTCAATTTTTTCGAAACTCTCATACTTATCCAGGGCCGTACTCAGAAACGGGGCCGAAAATTCAGAGTGTGAGGCAGTTTTTGTCCCAATGGTCCGGATTATGCTTGCCGCACGTTTTCCGATAATATTTGTTTGCGGTATTTCAATACGACCCACCACAGAATGTGTACACAAAAAGCCTCCGAAACGTGTACGAGCACCGCTTTAATGTCGATCGTGGTTATTTTATTTTCATCTTTTTCAAACACAATGTTTTTTAATCAAAACTCATTAAATACGAGTGCGATACTCGTGCGAGTTCGATTTATTAGCGCATCAATTTGAAATATGTGATTAGTGATGATTGGAGAATTAAAATTGATTTTTAATTTTGTTAAATTGTATGTTATTGTAAATATAAATTATATTGTATTTTTATAAAAAAAGAATTCACTTGTGGTGGATTTTTTTTAAATTTCGTATGTTATAAATGGCGGATTTTCAATCGTTAGTTGAAAATGTACAGTTTTTCTTTTCGATAAAACGATTTTAAACTACAAATGGTTCTTCAACTACCATCTGTCAAAATCTGGGGTTAAGAGATAGATGTATGTATTATTGTATGAACTGTAGTATGTCGGTCAATTTTAGCGACTGTTTTGATAGCTCATAGTTGTAGAGACCGTTTATAGTTCAAAATCGACTTATTCTCAAACCAGAAGTGAAAATACCGACCTTAAGCCACATATTTTAACCATCGAAAGTCAAAAATATTATCAACCATTACTTCAAGTATATTCATAATAACTTTTTGCAAATATTATCAAATTTTTAGAAATTGAAATGAATCAGAATCGACAGTTTAATGGGCGTTTCGCACAACAACGAATTTTCCTACATAGGACCGAATTTTCACTATGGGCACGACGAATAGGAAAACTTTTCCGACGAAAGGCACTACATTACATTCGGGCAACCTTTATCCGTTCCATTGGATTAGCGAATGAGTAATTGAACAGGTAAACTTCAGGTGAAACGGGAAACGGGGCCCTTTCAGACTTGTCCGCCCCTGGGCCAACCCTTTTGGTAACTTTACTCCACTCTCTCGGAATTTATACAGAGGTCTTATTTAGGGGTGGGTTGTGCTCGAAGAGCCTTGTTAACGCAAGAATAAATATTTTTACGAGACTTGTATCCGTTGGCTTGAAAATGACGATATTCGGCAGGAGCAGTCAAGCCTTAACAGATGCTTTGACAAATATTTTCGATTTATTTAAAAAAAAATAATCTATAGTTGAATTTTCCTACAATTCAATTATTTATTAGATTTCGACAAATTATAAGGAAATATTCAATTCTCATAAAGAAATTCGCCAGTAGTATTATTTTTCATCTACTCATTTTTATAAGAATATCAAATCTAAATCTTTCTGCATTAGCAGATGTAAATGATCTTCATATATTTTTTTTCAAAAACATTTTCTTTTTGATGTATCTCTATTTTTCATAGAAGTGACTTACTTTCAAACAAGATAAAACATTCAACTCAGAATTCGAAATTCTAGCATCGAAAAGTCGATACAGTTCTGCCAAATTTTATCTTAAGAATTCCATGTAAATGGTTTTCTTCGATTTTAGACAGATTTCTAGATAAGATTGATCAATTCAATTTCGAATTTCTATAAGATTTTATCAATATCTATCGATAACATCAAAAAAAATATAGCAGCCCAGGAGGGCTCGAATGTTAAAGATTTTCCTTCACAAATCCGTTGTTTTAACGTTCAAGCCATTACCTGGGTGTGATATCTCATGATTTTTCACGATTATAAACCATTATCTGATAAATATTGATTATACACTGCATCAGGTCATTCGTATTACATTTGCACATATTTATATATGAATGACCTCATCGATCTTATCGAATGCGCTCAGATAAATCGACTATCGTCAGATAAAAATTCTATCTATATTTAAAAATAATAAAGTATAGAGTGTCTCAGAAGCATCTTCGATCGAACATATGTGCATACGAAATTTTCCTCTCAGATTTATTCATGAGCCCTTATTTACGGAACACCGTATCGAAACGGCGGGAAATCCCGAGATGACGTTTTGAAATTCAAATTTTTCCCGATAATAAGGCGGCGGGAAAACTTCGGCGGTGCATTTCCGCATTTTCCAGAAGGATTTTTCATAAGGCTCTAGCGTTTCTTATTGCGCCGTTTCGTATAACAATAATGTGATGTATATCTTCGCGTTTCTTATGAAAACACGCGTAAGGGTCGAGATGTATTATCATACTGTGATGAGATTCATATTGTTATATATTTATCTATATGTATGTGGGATAATGTTTCCTTAGTTGTACCGAGTCTAAATCGTACCACTTGCATTTTTAGGGTGCTAGTTTTAAGTTTAAGATAATGCATTATTGTAATAAAGAACATTTAATTAATAAAAAAACTTTTCGAGTTCGTCAAATTACTTTTTAAGTATCATAGAAAGCAATTTCACCAATTTTTTTTTATATAACATAAGTTCTTAAACATTTCAACATATCAAATTTTTTCTTGGGTTGTGCGATTATAACGATTTTACCAAATTTTTATTATATTTGTACGCATTTTAAGTATTACAAAGACTTATACAGTCATTTGACTAATGCTCAGTATGTAATGGATGATATGTACGCTTCTTAAGGAGTTATGAATCTCGGAGAAAATTCATATCGTACATTTTTGATGAGGCTCATCAAATCGAGTTGAGTGCTTCAATTTGTCTACTCGTTTTCGTTGCATTCTAAATTTATTTCCGAGTACGTACAAAACATTATATGAAAGATACAAAGGCGAAACGTTTACATGAACCTAAATATATATGCGAAAAGAAAACTGACGTTTTCGAAGACCATGTGCACTTTCCATAAACAAAAAGTGCGATCATAAATAAGTGGGGTGTATGAAAAATAAATTTAGAAGCTTTCGTGTATAATTATGGATCGAAATTGATAGGTTTATGCGTTAAGGCGATCGTTTCGTAAACATTTACGCCCTTTTCGTTTATCCCTTTCGGATATGAAAACAAACAGATTATAAAAAAAATCCTAACACGCATGTTAAAGGGATAACTGTGACAGGATCAATCGCTTTCTGTTAAAATAAATTCGATTTTAAAAAATCCCGCGTTTTATAAACGAACAAAATACTCTTTATGAAAAATCGATATTTTTTTCAACAAATCAACTTATTGTTGCTCAAAAGTCCATAGAATTTAAGCTAACTGTAAAGTGTTAAATAGTATTTAAATACGACGACTGAAATTGTTAAGGGGTACAAGCGTCTTTGTGGTGATTTCGAGAAAAGCACACTCAAAGTTGAGCATGTATCTTCATGTATTAGAAGGAGGTCGAATGATTTGATGATATATCTCGACACACGTTCCAAATTCATTTATATCCTTTTGCCACCGGATATATGAACGTACATAGAAGCGATTCCTGTACATAACTCAATTTTAGTAAAGATTAAAAGTTGATTGCTTTGGATTCTGTCGATTTTAAAATGTAATGATGTTAAAATTTCCCAAATTTTCACATAATTACTCTGGAAAGTTTCATGATCTAATATGTGATAAAGGAGCCTTTCATGATTTTTTTATTCAACAGATAATATATTGTACAATTACGAATTTTCTCATCTATTTTTCATTTTATACTGTATTAATACATTTTTTTACGTGAAAACTCGCCACGTGCTAACAACACACGCTCTTTTGTAGTAACGGATCATTACCGGTGCTCGTCGTAAATGGATGTAACGGGATGTTTATCCCGATGGAGATAATTCTGTTGATGCTGTAAAAACACGTGTCCATATATATAATACATATATGTATATAGTACATGTGTGCTTTCTACGTAAATGTATACATTTACGGTAATAAATAACCGGTGCGATAGAGCTACCCTTCGATGAGGGGTCACGAGTGTCGTCAACCTCAATTTTTTTTCATTTCTGTAATATTTTTTAATATATTTTATGGCAATGATACTTCTCTTTTATAAAATAGTTAAATTCTGTTAAATTTTAGAATGTTCAAAGTTAAAATTACGTTGCGACACAGTAGTTAGTTTTCTTTAAGTTAGTTATTCAAATTCAAATCTACATTCAGTGCGTGTGTAGAATCTTCTTGAATATGAAGAAAATTATGCATTTTTGGAAAATCTATAGTATGAATATTAAAAAAATATTATTTCTATATGGCGAATGAATGGCACAAAGGGTACAAGTGATCTTTTTTATCGAAATTGACTTGAGTACAGAAAATGGTTCTATATCGTTTATAGAACCGTTTACTTCACTCAATTTCAATAGAAAAGGTTATAAGTACCCTTTGTGCTACTCAGTCATCATATAGTCCGTTATTCATATTAACATTTTCATATAGAAATTGATATGCTATATTTGACTTGAAATTGAATTTGAAGCAAACAGATTCATAATTTTGTTTAATGAATACACTCGTACTATAAGTTTTCGGTATATGTTCAATTTTCATAATCTTCAATAAGATTCTACAAAATTATAAGAATCTATATTGAAATTATATATTTTTTTAAATCTAAAATAATCTCACATAGACTTGGGAACCATCCGGTATTAGAAATGCGTATTTTCTTCGAAAGCCCGATACAATCTCGAGTTCGAACCCTGCGAAACTTGTAAAATTACAGGTTAGGCTTATCGCTCTCTCGCTGACATATTTATACAAGAAATCGAGGCCTAGTTGGGCCCCACCCTACCCTTGGGCCTAAATCATCCCCTTCCAACGAAAAGGGAAGGTTCTTAAATCGTAACGAAACCTCGGTCCGAATTATAATTCACTTAGAACAGATTGCGACGATAGCGAACAGCGACTCCTCTAAATTCACTCTGATTTTAATTAAAAATCGTCTTGTGCTTTACTGGTCAGTAGTCTAAATTTTCTTTAGTAATTCTTCAAATGTAAGTATAGTTATAATTATATTATAATTATATAGTAATTAATAATTATATAGTAATAATTATGGCTATTAGCCATATCGAGTAGTCGATATCTTTTTGTCATTATTCTTACATCAGTGTCCTTTGTTCAGTGTCATATTCTTTGTGTCCACTAATCGTTATCCTTTACTCAATACTAAATTCTTTATATACTTTGATCAGTATTGCATTCTTAGATCAAGCATATAAATGTGAAATTCCAGTAATATGATATAATAAACATATCCAATGTTCAGTTTCATTCAGGTAAAATAAAATTCTAAGATAGTGTTTCTTTTATCAGTACCTTTTGGTCAGTGTTATATTCTCAAGTTAGTATTGTATTTGTTGCCCAGTAAAATATTTTTCGGTTAGTATTTTAATGTTTTATTATGAAAAATATTGGAATTTCAGTTAAATATGTCAGGATTACACTCTTAATCGCTCAACATTTGCATCAATAACGTTTATCAGCAATATTGAGCAATCTTTATTTACTGACTCAATTTAAGTTCTTCTCTGATATCAATAAAAAGTTTTAAATCTCTTATCTAACCTAACTGAGTTTTAAACTAATATTTTTTAATATTTCCCATATTAAATATGAATCTATTCGAATCACGTAAATTAGTCCATTCACGTTATTTCATAAGGAAGATTTCAGTCACAAAACACAACCATAAAATGACAAATACTGACCATTTAATTTGTCACCATCAAGAATGCATACATCAAAAGCGATTAAATCGAAGTTTTCCGATGAAATCTAAATTCGTCTATGGGGTAAAAAAAATGACAAGTCGTTAACGCTCCCGTTTTCGATCCACACATTCATTATAATAAATATACTCGGGCGTATAGTAATTTAGATAAGAATTCGACGAAACTGGGAAACTCCACGTGAGGCTTTGCACGTGGTATTTCGCATTTTGCGAAACTCTGCGAGTTTATGTAATACGGTCATTATTCCGCTTATTCACGCGTGAAATCGATTTTCATTTAGGCAACGTAGACTACGTAGATATTTACGTGTGTGTGAAGCGCTTTTCAGCTGAAAAATTTTCCGAATCGAGTTTTTTTTTACGGGGAAAATCATCGTGTGAACATTCGGCTTGATCTAATATCACGAGTGCGATTTGTTAAGTTAGTAGGCGTTTGTGTTTTTGTCTGTTTGTGTAAAATGGATACTGAAAAGTTGAAAGGTTGTATGATATCGTTATTTTTTATATTATACATTTTATATTATAAAGTATTACATGGATTATATTGGGATATTGTTGAATATTGGGCGATTGTTTGAAGTTATCATTTTCGTGTTTTAATGGAAGATTGATTAGGGATGAAAAACTTAATGACATAATAGTACAATAATGATCAGAATATTTTCATTTTTGAAGATTTATTCTTT
This sequence comes from Cheumatopsyche charites, assembly GCA_024721215.1. NCBI lineage: Eukaryota > Metazoa > Arthropoda > Insecta > Trichoptera > Hydropsychidae > Cheumatopsyche > Cheumatopsyche charites. Next base: position 1,407,883 of record CM045583.1, on the reverse strand, counting down.
ATTAATTTCAATATATTATCATTTCCAGACCGTGATATTTTCATAATTTATAAAAAATAAGTTAAAACGCAAAGTTTTTAATAACGTTTCTAATTTTTTAGTTCAACATATTCAGCTCAATGAAAACTGTTATAAATGTATGAATTTAAATATTTTATTGTATAAACACAACATTTCTATTTGAATCTTCGTAGTCGAATTCTTCTATTTCGTTTCAACGAAAAAAAAGCGAACTCTATTAGACACTCATACCCTCTATCAATCAATATAATTTCATATTTTGCTTTAATTTTTTATCAGTAAAATAACAATGAAAGCAAACCAACCTTGAAACCTACCCTTTCCAACAATTACACACATACTATCTACTAAAAAATCGAATACAAAACAATAAAATCGTTACACAATTCAAAAACGCGCACACGAACACATTTCCCGCGAACGAACGTCCTATCGAAAAACGCCCCCATAGATTTTCCGAGACGCTTTTCCGCTTTTTTCCGTTTCCGGAATTGATTTATACGCACATACACCTGTTCCAAAACGGGCTTTCCTATAAACAACGAATAAAAAAAATCACGTACACCTTACACGCGGAAAATGCGAAATTTTCCCCGACAGAAATATCGCGCCGAATAAATACGCAACAAAGTGAAAGGTCCATAATAATAATCCAGGTCGGAAAATGGAGGCCCTCCTCTATATATATGTATGTACAAGTGGAGTGCGAGGGGGGTCGGAAAAGCATAAACAATTTTACGAGATGGGCCCTTTTGGGGGTGAGTTGGTACGTATCGGTATTGCTCTCGGGTCGACACTAAAAATTTTAATTATGTCGGTCATTATGGCGAGAGAGTCGTTCGTGTCCGCGTCGAAAAGTTCGCCGTTATTACGACGTAGGAGGCTTTCGACGGAGAAGGGTTTTCGGATATTGTTTGATGTTTCGATTTTGCAGATGGATCTTTTTCACGTCGGTTATTGTCTGGTTGAATGTGGGAATTGTTGGTTTTTTCGTTTCGGAAAATAAAATTTGATTTTGTTATTAGTTAGCCTTTACGTTCCATTACTACGTCATAACTACTTCATGCCTGCTTTTTATGTATATCATGACTACATCTTGCTTAGATTGTGACAATTTTTTCACTACAGTGTGATTATACATTAACTACATCATTACTACACAGTGAAAAAAATCGCAACTACATTATATTTAAGACATAACTACAATATAGTTGCGTCAAAATAGCATCATGATATCATACAGCCACTATGGAATAATCATAACGTAGTTATAATGCAACACAACGTAGACAAAATTTCCTCATATCTAAATCAATACAAACTTCATCATATAAAGACATAATAATATAATATTACATTGAGAAAAATCTAATTCATAACAACTTCATCATTGTATCATTACTATATCAGTTCCACTCACAAAGACAGATTTTAATTCATGACATACTTGACATTCACATCAAAACTACATTATAACTTATTCAATATATGACGATCGAAAAGGCCAAGGAGTGCAAGTGACATTTTTGCCGAAATTGAGTTATACAAAGGAATCGCTTCCATTCACACTCATTTATTTGGTGGCAAAATGATATAAACGAATTCGGAACTTGTGCCTCAATATATCATCAAATCACTCAACCTCCTCCTAATACATGGTCAACTTTGAACGCGCTTTTCTCGAAATCACAACAAAGTCATTTGTACCCCTTGACCTTTTCAGTCGTCATATGACATGATAAAACACCATATTTCCAGAAAATAAAATCCGACATAACATTTTGACAACGAGACGAACCCCATCACATCGCAGACTCGATCCGTTAGCGATTACGCCGTTAAAACACACCACACACACACTCCATCATACATCGGTAAAGGGGTAGATATGAATGCAAAGAGCCGGTTATATGTATTATAAACGTGGCAATTAGCCGTCTCCTAATTTCGCATTAAAATTCGCGTCTCGTCGTTTTTCGAGCGGATGAATTATCATCGCAGATGGTGCGAGAGAGCGGTTTATTGTTTCGGGAAGCCGGTGTGCGAAGTGATTTGTCGCTTTTGAGTCGCAATGTTGTTTCTGATCGTTAGTTTTGCGACTGTCTGTTCTCTGAAGATGCGTTTTGGCTAGCGCGACAAGCGGCAAGCGGCACGCCGCACGCTGCGTAGTCGGCAATGGGAACAATTGGGACAAACAGACCCAATTGTTCTCATTGTCGACAACGCTTGTTCCTAGTCGTGGTACGTAAAATATATTTTTGATAAATTTTTCGTGCAGATTTCGGAAAATGGTTCTGCTTCATCACTTTAATGAGAATGATCAAAAGTTGATTCACTTTACAAATGAACTGAATGGTATAGAAATTGATGAACGAGATTCATCATCCTTCTTAGAAAGAGATGAATGTATTGCTGTATAGATGTGTCTAATTCATCAGTTCGTTTTCGTAGCAATTCTGTCACTTAATTCAAAGATTGAAGAATAATTTGTTGTCAATAAATGGAATGTATATCCGAAAAAAGGCCAAAAACTCATGTCACTCATTATGGAGTATTCATTATAATTCAACAATTCTGCAATTTTGAAATTTCATCGACAATATGCATCATTATTGTAGTTTGAAAAAAACTATCAACTTGCAGATGAACGCGTTGCGATTTATAATATGCTGATATTTGAAAACGCCTTAATTTTCTCTTTATACTCTAAAAATATACAATACAATTACTGAAAACGTATTTTTTCGCATTCGAAACTTTTTTCATCCTTTCCAATTTAAATATGCACAGCTCGACTTTTTAACTCTGTGCGGCGTACGTTACACGGAATCCGTAAAAAATAATTTCGACATTAAAACTGGAATCGAAACTGTGTAAGCCTCGGACCGAATGCATTTCGAAATTTAAGTGGATTTGTTTCTTGGCGTATTTTTATTTTCATAATACATTTCGACGAAAGTTGCGAGTCGAAAGTTATGCGCTGAAACTGAAACGGGAAGCCCTCGAGAAATTCAAATTTCGAACTGTCTCGTCGTCGGTTTCGAATTTTAAATTTTGCAAATTCGAAAAGAAGCTTATGCGTTACATTTTCGTATAATATAAGTGCGCATGTATGTAAAAACCGCAGAAGGAAAATGCGAAAATGCGAACGCAGTGGAAAACGTACGAAGCCTAGAGCGTTGTAGTGCTAACGTGTAACGATGCCGAAATGATAAAAACGACTCTCACCTAAACTATACGTAAGAAAGCTTAGGTTTTTTTATGTGTAGGTATTACGTATATTTGACAGGGATGTCAATTTAGGAAAAATAAATGAATAATTGTACAATGTATTCAATAATAATTGTACAATGTATTTATTTCTTACTAATGCCCGTTTTAGAATTCGTAAGTAATCTTTGAAAGATTGTAAAAGAATCCTCAGCATTTTTCATGTTAGGTTAGGTTTGATTGGGTTAAATTTTTTTATAGTTTCTCACATTATTTATTTTAGATTTAGTCGTATTTGAATGGTTTATTTAAGATAAAGTTAATTTAGATTTCAAATGGGAATTGATAACAAATGCATACATTAGATTAAAGTCAAACTTATCAGAAAAGATCCCACTTCTGATATTGAATATATAATATTATCGTCAATTTGTATTGTTAAAAGTAATACTATCGTTTTACTTTCCTCAAAGTTTCCTTACTTTGATAAAAAGTGTTTGTCTACGAGAAAAAGATGAAAGATCTCACTTTCACTTAACTTGACCTCAATACAAGAAGTAAAAATATTTTTAACAGATTATAACATTGCATAAAAATTTTAATAAAGTCACAAAATTGTATTTAAAACCATGTATTGTATACTAAAAAAGCGACAACCCTATTTCGAGTCGAGAATCATGCGCCAGTTCCGTATCCCTTTTTGTTGCCTTTTCCTTCTGGTCGCGTTTTATGGCCGATTTTTTTCCAGCTTTTCCCGACGCCCGAACTTTTCCCACCCAGAGTCTCCTCTTTTTCCTCCTAACAGAAACAGCAGCCGAGTCTCCCCTTTTTTCCTTGCTCCGTCTAGGCCACGATTTATGCTCCACGGTATAACACTCGGGTCGCACGTTTCGCGTTCGGGACATAAACTAAACAAACGCTCTTACATATTTCATGAATAACTCGAGTCGCTTTTGTTCGAGCAAAAAGCTAGCTTCGATACGTGGATTTAATTAGTTGAGGATTTTTTGTACATCTATGTCGTTTTTTGGACGTTTCTGGATAGGTTTTGTCGATTGGTTTGGTGGTTTTTTGGGTGAATGTGTGAAGTAATTAGGTTTGGATTTTGTGTGTGTAGATATAAATTAATGTGTGATTACACATTTTTCTTATATAGAGAAATTAAAAATGATTTACAATGACTTTTCAATCGACAAAAATAAAAGAGTTATGAATTTTTTGATATTACTTTGTTGTTTCAAATCCATATTATGAAACTTTTCTATCTGAATATTAGCCTACTTATATTCAAACGATATTCACTATGCCTCGTATTGTATTTCATACAATTTTCTCCCCATTATACTCTCCCCCTTATTATAATAATTTGACAATTTTATATCGTTCCACGTTATGCGTGTGTCTTCAAAAGCGTACGAAGTTTGTGCGATCTTATTGTTTTCATCTTTATGACAATTTATTCATGAATAATTTTCATCAAAGAAAAACACGGAAAACTCCGACATGAAAAGCTTCCACGTTCAACTTCGGGCCGAGGGAAAAACAATTCAATGCGACCTTTGACAAAAATACACGACAAAGCGAACGCGCTTTTTAATGAATACATAACAGTTTCTTCCTTTTTTCCTTGCACGAAAATTACGCACGACGTTTGATTTCGTTATAGAAAAAATAATAATGTCGGAAAGGAAAGTGAAAATTCAAGGTTCGATCGATCCTTTCGCAAGTGGGTCGGAAAAGTGCGTGAGTTAAACGGGTCAGAAATCGCTTAATTTATCTGATAACGCACTTTTTTTATGAAAAAATATTTAAAATGAGAGCGAAATTATAATATTGTATGTGTATTGCGAAAGAAAAATATATTTAACGAACACTTATATTAAATTATATTGTTGAATAGCATAAATAGATTTTTATACAATCGGTTCCATACTAATACAAAGCTTTCGTTATCTATGAATATGGTGGTCTATATTTTGTCTCATTCAATTGTTTTAAAACTTCAGCGAATTCAGTAATAATATAACAGTATAAAGTGTTTATTAATGCCGTGTTGGGCTTAGTATCCTCATAATGATGGATTTGGATCTTGACAAGAGTCACATATTCATTATTCTTTATCGATATGATGTCTTGATTATTTCTTTTCAATATTTCATCCAATTGATTAAAAAAGTCTTAATTTAATACCATACCCAAGAATTTATTTAGTTCCTCAGCCTTGTATGAGTTAATCAAATTCGATATATTTTAGCATCATTCTTCGAGCGCTGATTACACTCTAAAGTTACTACTTCTATCGGATGCTTTTTCACTTTAAATCGAATGTTTATAAGGAATTTATTAAATTTGTACCCACACCAATAACAATAAATACATAAATAATAAATTCATTTTAAGCAACGCCTAATACTACATAAAATAAATAAATACACAGTACAGCTCGTCCCTTACAATTGTGACATACCCTTATATTGCGAGTCGTAACTCAGACTGCGCGTTATTATTTTTTCGTTGTTTTTCTGTGTGTCGTTTAATTTACGTTCGCTTCGGATACAACTTTGTTCTCCTTTGTAATTTTTCCCCATTCATACGTTTGTTTATTTCGGCTTATACGTGTATCTATATATTTTTTCAGACCGTCTGAAATAACGACGTCCGAAAGTTCTTAACGACGCCATAAAACGATGCGTCGCTTTTCACTCCGTACTTTTGTACGTTTGAATGTCTCGTTGATTATCGCCGAGTTTGTTAACCGAAGCCTTAATTACTCGGTTTATTTTTCTCGAATAATCGAGTAAATTACGTCCCCATTGAGAACAAAAGGGTTGTTTTTGAATGCCATTGTAGATAGCGTATGTTTACACAAATGAATTATTAGTTTTATATTGATGATGGATATTAGAATTAGGTAAGTTTCACTTTCGAAAATAAGTCTTACGATTAGCGAAGAAATTTTTCTAGTAAATATTTTGTGATTAGGCTCAATATAAAATGGCCATATTTAATTTGATCAATGGCTTATTCAAGTCCGATTGTTCGCTTGATACATAATTAGAATGCAATTGAAATGGATTATGCCTTTAATAGTTTTTTCCAGATATATATTTTTTCACATAATGATTTCAGACTGAGACCCGTAAAAACATATGACACTCAAGAAAAGCGTTTTTCAATGACATACTTTTAGTCGTTATTAGTAGGTGGATACATTTTGTTCATCCTCATTTAATTGCCACAAATTAAATTCAAATTGTATAATCAAACATCCTGTACATTACATCACAAACCCAACTCCTATACAAACAATCGTTTTTCTCAACACCACAGAATCCTTATTACATATAACCACAATATGAACGAACCGATGTTTGGGATTATTAAACTGTAATTTCGACCGCTTATCGGTTCGATTTTCGACATTGGCCGATAGTGACCAAGTTCATTAAATTACTCCAGGTTAATTAAATTGCGATATGGGTTTTTAATACGTCGATTCGTACCCTTGAAATTTTCGGGAACAGTTTCCGAAGAGCGAGGGTCGTTCGAATAGTCGAATCGCATCGGCATTAGTGGCTGTAGGTCGATAATCTTGGCTGTAGACAAAGTGCTGCTATCCACCCCTCTTTTGCCCACCCTGTATATACATTTAATGGTTGTTGTATGATTTTATAAAGGGGATTAATTTCTGATTTCGGCGTTATCTTCATTTTTTAAATTTAATTTTTATTAACTTTTTTAGTAATTGTGAAATCGACCATTAGTTCTAGTCTCAATTTAATTTAACTTAACATAATAACATAAAACGTGACCCAACCTAACCTAACCTAACCTAAAGCAAACATACTTAAAACCTATCTAAATTCAATTTAATTTGATTTATCGAGTGCTATACTAAGCATCCGTTTCACAAATATATTTTTTTATAAACTCCACAATAATTTTCTTTTCTTTTTTTAAGTTGATTAACTTTTTTACAATATACTTGTATTCCAAATTAAGACTTTAGATGCAATCGCTTTATAATACCATCTTTGAATTCTAAACAGAAAAGATTATCTTTTTTTGAACACTGAATATTTCAGTTCATTTGATCTTCTTATTTTTCCAACTTCCATAACTTTCTCTCTAAATTCAATAATATCAATAAAATCATTAAATAATAGTGACTTTTGAAAGATGCATATCTTATATTATACGAACAAAGTAAAGAACATGTGCTCTTATCAAATGTTAAGATTAAATTAAAAATTACTATTTAATTAATCCAACAACTAAAGCTTACTCAAAATCGGCATGGAAACTTTCAGTAAATTCCTCCAATTAAAAAGACGAAAGCATCACGTTACTGCGCGAGTTTCCCCTTTACATTATGTACAGGGGAAGTTGTTATAGACTGCGAAATACGATACCGACGAATAAATCACGCGGCTCCATCTACCGGATCCGAGATAAATTAATGTAACGTCATGGAAAAGTTTCTTTGCCATTTAGCCAAAGTCGATTTAGCTCGTCTAAATTTATAGTTTATGGACACGAGGGTATGTGCATTTTATTATATGTGACGACCGAAAAGGCCAAGGGGCACAAGTGACTTTGCGGTGATTTCGAGAAAACCAAGATCAAAGTTTAGCATGTACCTACATGTATTAGGAGGAGGTCGACTGATTTGATGATATATTGAGACACACGTTCCGAATTCGTTTATATCCTTTTGCCACCAAATAAATGAGCGTGCATAGAAGCGATTTCTGTGTATGACTCAATTTCGGCAAAAATGTCACTTGTACCCCTTGGCCTTTTCGATCGTCATATATCATAGGACAGATAATTCTTGGACATTCCATGGTCTGAAAGAATTATTATTTTCACACAAAGATATTTTTTCGATTTAATTTTATATTGGATTGAAATGCTCATATGAATGCGCCCTTAGATTCATAATAATATTTATTTAATATTTAGGCATTTACTGTGAAAAAATCACGAATTGAATTTAAAATTGATTTTATTTTAGTCGATACTTAATGACGATTTAATAGAACAATGAGTACGAGTGACCTTTTTTTAACGAAATTAAGTTAAGTAAGGAAAATGGTTCTGTATCATATTATAGAAAATTTTCTGTATTTAACTCAATTTTGATAAAAAAAAGGTCACTTGTACCCTTAGTGCTATTCAGTCGTCAAATTACATATTCGTGAAATAATAAATCGTTTCGAAATCGTTAAATACTTAATCCGAATTCATAAGTACTTTCCCCATTAAAATTCAATACACAAAAAAGCAATAGCTTAAATCGCTTACACGATACAACACAATAAAATATATTTAACTTAACTACGACATAAATTACTACAAAGTATTATGTTGATTTTCTCATTAATTCAACTGAGTTTTTTTTTATGATTTCCTTTCGCAAGCTATTCGGGGATGAAAAAAAAGCTATTCGTTTTGTTCCGTTATACTCTAGAGCGTCTCTAAATGTGTGTGCACAACGAATAAATTGATTAAAAATTTTGAATGCTAAAAAATTCATTCAATTTGTAAAATTGCCTCGGCAAATATTATTTATTTCGGCTGTACAGGGTGGGGATGTGGCGACGGTGTCTTTTATATTGACTCTGCGCTTATTCCTCTCTCCTGCTAAGTGAATACGAAGGGACAACGACGACGTAATGAATAATGTATATGAAAAATGAATGCCCGACAGAAAGTTGTACTGGAATAAGGCGGATGAAAAAAAGGTACAGGGTGGGGCAAAGAAATGAGGGCGTTTTTTCGAAGGTAGCTTTTGTGAGAGAATTTCAATGAATTTAGTCTACTTTTATCATTTAAAGTTTAATTTTTGTGATTTTTGAAATCTCGAAATATTCTTTGTATTTGGTATTTATGGCAATATTTTCAAAATTTGGCAGCTTTAGATTAACTTAAATAATCATATACTTTTCATGATTGTCAATCTAGGTTAATAAAGTCAACTGAATATGTTTCAATGTGTATGATTTGAAATGTTTCTATCATCAAAAAATAACATGTATTATCATTGTTGAAACTAGGATACGTTTCCATCAGATGTAAATTATTTTCTTAAATTATTTATCGTAACCTTATACAATCTACTTGAATCTGTTTCAAATCAAAAATAAATTTTCACTTAATTTACTACCCATAATAGAAAATTAATGAATTCAGCTACTCACTTATTGTTCAGTTAACTAAACATAAAAAATCGAACCTAACTTAAAATCTAATCCAGCTGAACTCAATTTAACCGAACCGATCATGTATCGAGTCAATCGAATAACAGAAAATAACCGAAAGTGTACAAATCAGATCTCGCCGATTGATTTAGAGAAACGACCCGTTTCTTTTGCCCCACCCTGTTTCTAGTATCCGAAAAAAATAATCACCAGAAGAGATAAGCCTTCCCGAAGAAGGGGCGCGCCTGCTTGAATTTATTTATTTAGCGAAACGTTTTTCCTAGGGGTTGTTCCCGTTTCCTTCCAAGGAACGCGAAATAGTTGAGTTTCGAGCAATCGAAACTTTCTCTGGTGACATTATCCCTAATCCGCGGAGTATCAACGGAGATTTTTACGGTCCAAACTTAAGAATTTATTGGAATAATTAAAGCAATTATCTCGGAATTGCAAGAGATGTTTAAACTTTTCCCACGCAGCGCTATCACCTTAAATAAACGGATAAGGAAAGTATTTTTTATTCTTCTTCTGCTCCATCTATCAGTTAGATTCGAATTCAATCTATTTGCTATCTTTGAGCTATAAAATATCATAAACTATAGTAAAATATACCTTTTAAGTATTAATTACAGTTAAATACAGGAGTGTTCAGGAAGAATCAATTCGGTACTTCTATTCATATAAGATCTCATATCAATCTATTTTGTCAATTAATGAGTCATATTTATAGGCTGTGGTATATTAAAAACTAATTTTCTTAAATTGATGAAAAGTATGACAATGAGTTAATCTTGAAAATGAGTATATACTTGAATCTTTTAAGCATTAATTTTTTATACCAAAACAAGTATAACATCATAAATACTCAAGCAGAAAAATGAAAATATAATATACAGAGAAAAAGATAAACAGAATTATTTACAGACAATCTTACAGATATACAGACTAACAGAAAACGCTATATAACTTACAGATAAATGCCATCTAACTATATAATAGCACTATTTTGTGTGTATATGTCTGTCTGTGTGTCTGTGTGTCCATGTAACGCTCCAAAACGGATTGAAACTGCGTTGATATATTCAACGGGTCGATCTCTAGCTATACATAAACATATAAGATTTTATGAAACTTGCCTCCTCTCTTCATCGATTGATTCATCCATAGAATCAATGCACTTTTATTGTACAACGCGTCACTTCTTATTAGAGTTGCTCAAGTCGAAGTTTCATACATCGAACCTTCGAAGGTAACCAGGTTAACCCTTGATCGACCCTTTTAGTGCCATTGGCGTCATGTCGCAGGTCACTAATTCGATTTGTGTCCTTCCGAAGGTATCAAAGTGTCGACACTTCGAAGGTAACACTAACATAGTATGGTGTCGATTGATGGGTAGTGATTGGAACCGATTCGAGAAATAACGGGGATTTATAGTAATTCGTTCTTGATTTTTTTCGAAAATATTGTATTATGTACGTTTATGTGGTATATATTGGGTAAAAATAATTGGATTTATTTTCATTGAAAATTGGAAATTGGAAAATCCGCAAAGTTATCTGTTGCATTCGATCGCGACACGAGTTCCTCGGGGACCATAAGATGAGGGTCAAATAATTTCCCAAGACACTTAAGCTTTTCAATACACTTTATATCGCACACATGAAATAATAATGAATTTCCCATATTTGAACAAGCATTCGATATAAAAATGGACTGTAATATCGAATTAAACGAAAATAGATGATCTCAAACACAATCGTTATGTCTCTAAAAGTATCCTCGTGATCAAATTTTGAAAAAGCTATATTTAGTATTGAGTATCTATGATGATTGGAAAATATTGGTTTATCGAATTAATTGTCGATATACAGGTGTGTCAATTTAGGTTTTGAAATTTTTTATGTCTTTATTGAAACCTATCAAATGTACATATTCAACGCCAATTTCTACCCAAATTTCAGTCAGTTACTTTTCTTGATTTTTTTGAATAATTTCTATAAGCTTTTCTGATCTGATTTGACACATCTATACATTAACAACTTAAAAAACATTGTCAATTTCAAAAATACTTATTTCTAGTCAAAAGACTTCCAATAACCAATTTAAGAGATTTCCAAGCTATTCAACGTCGAATCCCAGAACAAGCGGTTAAGGCCCATTTTCCGAATCCAGTTTTCCGACCCCCCTCAGTTCACACGGCCTGGTGCGAAATTATCAATTTTCCGAAGAGGGCATTATCGGGGAAAAACAATTTTCAATTCGTCCAAAAGAAACAACGGAGCGCCTTAAGCGTCGAATTAAGTCTGAAAGCTCCGAAGGCTTTGCTCCGAAAACAAACGCGAGCAAGTGTTACGCGAAGGGAATAAAATAGCATCCGGAAAAATTATCTTTTGTTCGTAAATTTGAAATTGAATCGTGACTTTGACGTCGTTTATTTATTAGTAGTTATTTGTAGAGTGATGCGTGACTAGTCCGATGTATGCAATACGTTTTAAGCTGTAAATAATTGCTTTCGACGTGATTGCTCGCAATTTCGAAACATTTGTTTGACGATTCTGATTTTTTTTGTGAACGTGGAAATTGCGTCGGAAAATTCAGTGTGACGGTTAAAAAATTGCTTTCGCTATAAAAAATTAGATAATTCTTTGATGAATTATGGATGACGTAGGACTGTTAATTCATATTTTGCTTTCATTTGACAGTTTCATTTTGAAATATTATATTTAGAAAGTTTGATTTAGCTTTAAAATGTATGTATAAATGAACGTGTACTTTAATATAAAAATGTTTGATCTTTTGATAAAACAAAAGGAGATTTCAAAGTCAAATAGATTATTGTTATTCGCAGAAATTTCGGTATTAATCTTGTTGTTATTTTCTGAATAATGATTATTCAAAATATATTGATAATTTATCTTAAGTTCTTCCTTTAAAATGAGATTGTTAGATCATTATCTTATATCACTACTAACCTTTCCCGACTAGTAACTTTAACGCGGAATCAAATGAGCGTCACTCAAAGGAGTGCGACAACTAATGAGCGCAATACTCAAAGATTTCAAATTTTACAAAATCAACAAATAATTCATTAAATAGTAACAATTACATTATATTCAATTAGATTAGGAGACTTGACTGTACTTTAAAATGATTAGAAAACACCATAATATGTACACATACATACACTTTCAACTTGTGAATTCTGTTATGTACGAAAAATCTATGCCATTATATGACGACCAAAAAGGCCAAAGGGTACAAGTGAAGTTATTGCTGAAATTGAGTTACGTATAGGAATGGCTTCTATGTACACTCATATATTTGGTGTCAAAAAGATATAAACGAACTCGAAACGTGTGCCTCAATCTATATTATAAATACGCTAACGATGCTCGAAATTTTCAGACACGGCTGTGGCTCAAACCCGCGCCTGCAGATTATTAACCCACCACTCACGCTCTGAGCCACGGATCGTAATTATGGAACTGCATCGTTTTACATATTTAAGGCGTGAAATCATTTTTTATTTCACACATAGATGCAATACGAAATTTGATTAATTCCGAACTATTTTGATACACATGCGCCTACTGCTAGTATATCATCAAATCACTCGTCCTCCTCCTAATACATTTCGGTACATCCTCAACTTTGATCGCCCTTTTTTTCAAAATCACTTGTACCCCTTAGCTTTTTTAGTCGTCATATGAAACAACGATTTTATCAAAAGCGACTCACCGCTCCAAGTACATAGTTCTGAGACTCTCAGAATGCAGAACAAGCGAAGACTCTCTCGTTTGATTTATGAAAACGACACGTTCACAGTCTAAATTGGAGCGTACACGATATTTTACAGGCGAATAGGGCGCCCCTCACGTAAAACATAAAATAATTTTTCAATTTAAATAGCAGCTGCCGTGCGCTTAAGCGGATCCGCGGGACACCCTGTATAAATCACTGAAATTATTTCGCGGCCGTTTATTTTCGCGGGGGGCACGCTCTCATTATCCGCCCGCGGGCCGGCATTTTCAATTTTTTTTTTGGGCCATTATTTTTTTTTTTTTTGGGATCGTTTTGTTCTTTTCGCGATTTGTTATTTTCATTCTTGAAATGTTTTATTCGACGATTGTAAAGGTCGAGGGGTGCAAGTGAGTTTGGGGTGGTTTTGAAAAAAGAACGCTCAATGTTGGGCATGTATTAGGAGGTCGAGTGATTTGATGATATATTTTGGCTCACGTTCCGAATTCGTTTATATCCTTTTGCCAACAAATATATGAACGTACATAGAAGCGACTTCTGTACATAACTCAATTTCGGCAAAAATGTTTCTTGTACTTCTTGACCTTTTCAGTCGTCATTTCATCCGTGTGAGTTCAATGAAAAATATTTGATTTAATATTCCTCTACTATCACTTATTCATTTTTTAAGCTATGGCAACAAAACTTAAACTAAAACCATGATTCTAGTTAAATTTTTGAAAAAAAAAAACAGTTTTTCACCATATCTTCAATATCCAAATAGGTTCTTTATAAAGGTATTTTGTTATTGTAATGGTTTTGGTTTCGGTTTCGTCGCAGAAGTGTGAACTATGTTAATACTAAGGTCAGATATTTTAACTGTCGGTTAGCAATTACTTAGCAGTAACAACTATCGAATTCTACAAAGAAAAAAAGTACTTAACGTTAAACGTAGCTTAAACAATGATTAAAATATCTACCCTAAGAGGCAAGATCCAAAGAAGCGCTGAAAATTCAAAAATACTACTTTATTGACGATCTTTTGGATTATACTTGCATATAAGTTACTTGTTGTTTTAAAATCTATGATTAAATATTCGTTCCGATGTTAAAGAGTCGAAAATTTCAGGCCCATGTGGACCCTAGGGGCAGTGATAGGTTAATACATTTAAATAATTATTTTGCTTCAAAAATATTCTACACAAAAATTCACCTTTTATGAAAATCCAACAAATTTCAACGTACAACTTATTTACACAAACGTATTCATCAATCACAGAAATAAGCTCGATTTACATCCGAAACCAACGGAAACTCGAACATTTTACGATTTCAACGCGAATTCAACGTTATTACGAGAGTTTATGGTTTGGCGCTCACGCGAACCGCAACAACTCGAGTGCCTCCGCAATTTTCCGAACTTTTCCACGGGGAAAAAAAGCCACGGTTTTCGTTTTTTTGGTAAAATTTTCTGTATGAATGAACGCATCGACGATACGGTTTTTCAGGTGTGAAATCGCCGCTAAAATATACGAAATTTAGAACGAAGCATCGCCCGCTTTGTTTAATCGATAATCGTATTTATTACGGGCGCATTGTACTACGGGGTGTGTTTATACGGTCTGATAAATTTGTATGAGGAAATTATTTAGATGGATTTTGTGCATGTACAGTATAAGCGCATTTTAAGAGAGTTCAACTCGTTGAGTATCAACGTACACTAATTAATTATTGTTTTTTTGCATCGTCTCAAAAGTCACATACGCAAAATTATCTTCGAAAGGATTTGTTACAGTACTATATCAGTGGTCAGTTTATATTAAAAATTTAACCAAATCGATGAATTAATGTAATTTTCTTGAATATTTCACTTATAGGTTTCTGTCTCACCTTGTTTATGTGCGAATATTTAAGGGTATGGGGTTGTTACGGTGTCGTCGCTCCTTTAACTCGATAAGTGAACTTTGCTGAAACGCTTTCGCTTTCTGCAAAATTGTTCGGTGATTTTGTCTGAAAGTACGCAACGTATTTCTCGTTTGTGAGGGATTTTCTTACGCTGAAAATGCGACAACGGTGCCGGAAAATTCGCGCCAAATGTTTTCCGCGGAAATTTTCGCGC
This sequence comes from Cheumatopsyche charites, assembly GCA_024721215.1. Taxonomy (NCBI): domain Eukaryota; kingdom Metazoa; phylum Arthropoda; class Insecta; order Trichoptera; family Hydropsychidae; genus Cheumatopsyche; species Cheumatopsyche charites. The sequence goes on along the minus strand of CM045583.1, from coordinate 1,392,595 downwards.
GCTTAGCACGTATTCTGTTTCACATACATATACACAAAATGTGTTACATTTTAGCATTTTACGAATTGTTGCTAGTTTCAACTTTATAATATTTCCATCTACAGTCGTGAAAAAAAATATTAAGACATTAAAGGATTGCTCAATTCGCCCAATTTAAAGAACACGTAACGAATTTATATCCCTTTACCTTATATGCACATCTCATATGACGACTGAAAGGGCCAAGGGGACAAGTGACATTTTTGCTGAAATTGAGTTATGCACAGGAATCGCTTCTTTGCACGCTCATTTATTTGGTGGCAAAAGGATATAAACGAATTCGTAACGTGTGCCAAGATTTATCATCAAATCACTCGACCTCTTCCTAATACATGTAGGTACATGGTCAACTTTGAACGCGCTTTTTTCGAAATCACCGCGAAATCACCTGTACCCATTGGCCTTTTCAGTCGTCATATCAAAGTTATATCCCTTAATCTTATACACATATCCCATATTATATGTAGATAAAAAATCACGTAATAAAATTATCAATTTTCATCAAATTACTCGACCTCCTGCTAATACATGTAGGTACACGGTCAACTTTGAACGTGCTTTTGTCACTCGTACCCCTTGGCCTTTTCAGTCGTCATATCAAAAATATATCCCTTTACCTTATACGCATATCCCATATTAGATCTAGATAAAAAATCACGTGATAAAATAATCAATTTTTATCAAACCTCCCTTGAACCGAAAACAAATTCAACCGCACCCCCACACAACCTCATCAAGCCGCCCCTGTTCGCCGATAAAGCAACTCTAGGCCCATCCAGGGACCGCATCGAATCGTCCATCCCACAACTCTCCAGGTTCCCTTTCAGGCTTTCAGCTCGAGTATCGGATATCGAAAGGTCCCCTTTGTGCGCCAGGGGTGGCTAAGGGTGAGGAAAATGGGGGTGCGCTAAATAAAATATGATGCAAGCCTCCGGCCGAACGACATTTATCACGAAAGGTGACTTATCTCAGATTCGCAGTATTGAATTCTGCGCCGCAGGTCGAATAGTGATGCAGAGTTGATGGTGTGGATGCGCCTTTAGTGGGATGCGTTTTGGGATTTGGTTGTGTTTGTGTATGTATTTAAAGATGATCTTTTCACTGATTTCGTTAACTAACCAGAGTTTAAGTCAGTTCATAGTGGAATAATTGGCTGTATTTTTTTGGCTAGTTAACTAAAGTAGTGAAAAAACTGGCCTTAAATTAAGATTCATATGAATGAATTTTTTTTCGCCTGCGGCTGAATAATGATCTTAGTCAAAAGTGTGAAAGCGTCTTTAGTGGAACATGTTTGGTTTGTTAGGATTTGGTTGTATTTGTGTATATTGAATTGAATTGTGTTTTGATTTGAATGCAGATTGTTTTAAGATTCGTGCCAATTAATTTTTTTTCGCCTGCGGCTGAATAATGATCGAAGTCAAAAATTTGAATGTGGATTCATTTGAGATTTTGGCATTTGGTTATATTTGTTACTTAAATCGAATTTTTTTGTTTAATGTAAAGATTGTTTTGAGATGCATGTTAATGATTTTTTTTCGCCTGCGGCTGAATAATGATCGAAATTAAATTTGTGAATGCTTCTTTAGTGGGATTCGTTTAAGATTTTAGAATTTGATTATTTTTTTCTTTTAGCTTTTAGGAAAACTTCTTCGATGAGATTTATTTTATACGCTAGATGTTTCGATCATCAGAAATATATTTATTATATTTAATATCAAATTCAGCAAATAATAATCTAACTATTTAACGTTAAACACATTCCGAAAGCTCCAAAAATAAGCAAAACTTATCATAAATCTTTCATTAAACAAAAAAAAAACGGTCAAGCCCAAACGCTATCTGTGAGTGAAAATCTTGACGCTGAAAAGTTTCGCTTTGTGATACAGGAAAAGTTGCCATTAGGCAAAATTACCAGATATTAGATATTGATGTACAAAAGTTTCGCTCGCCGGAGCGTGTACACAAATACGACTGTGGCAAGTTTTAATTAAACCGAGAGAGGGCAAACTTGGAGAGCGTAATTCGAGAGAGGCTTTATCAAAAACTATACACATAACGTATCAACTTCACTCGCACTATTCTTGATGAGATTCCGAAAGATCAGTTTTAAAGTATCACATTTCGATATGGGAGAATTTGCTACCCACACTCATTTTCGAACTGTCATATAACCGCGAGAGTGATCAAATACAAAAGCGTCTTTTTTTATTTGAAAGTTCGTAAATGGAGATATGAGTGCTTCATTCTCATCATAGTCATACTCGAATCATGTTATATCAGTGATTATTGTAAAATTTATTTTTTTTTGATAAAAATATGTTTATCTAGCCGATAGTGTAATACATTTGTGCATGCCGAGTCGGACTTAAGTCTTATCATAATGTTAAATTCGAATTCAGACAGTCAAATTTCATTTTTATCAATTGATATAATTAATCGATCACCGAAAGATCTAATATTTGATTCTATAACAGTAAAAATTTAACCTAATTCGAAGCAGTTCCTGTAAATAGATTAACTTCTTTTTTGAATTAACTTACATAATTTGATCGATTTCATGAATTTCTAATTTGAAAACTGAATATTTGAATTTATAATAATGAAAACAATGCCTACACAATACATCTAACTAAGTAATAGCACTAATCTGTGAGTCCGTGTAATGCTCCAAAACTACGTTGATACATTCAACGAGTTGATTGCAAGTTAATTAATAAATATGTAGATATCCACTTATTTTATAATATTCTAGAATTAATTTAACGTTGATACTTAAGGCTGCATTAAAAAATGCATGAAAGTTAAATACACGTACTTGGAACGTATTGAAAAAATGTTTCGTTTTGAAAAAGTCGGATTATATTTAATTATCGGTGACACGTTTTCAGGTCGTTCTGAATTTTTTTTCAGGCACGATTTGCCTACAGGCTTAATCTTTAATTGCTGTGTCCGTTCGTAGTAAGTATTGCGTGATTTGTTTTTCCATTTTCCTTCGTATCGAAGGGGGGTAGTTTGTATTGCGTTATTTTTTCAACCCCATCGCGATTTTATCTGCTTTTTTAGTATGCGAAAAAATCGTAACAGTAAAAAAATATTATTAGGCATACGAAGCTTTTTCGATCGCTCGTTTTTTTATTATTTAGAATTCGTTTTATGTCGACTTTTCGACCGTTTCGCCGTTTCGTTTTAACGGCTTACTTTTCGTCACCTAAAAAGCGCAAGATTCGTTAAAAGTATTAATTACGTTACGTTTTCCATTCATAAAAAGCGTTTCTTAATTGAAATCGTTATTTTTGAATTATAAGCGATTTAGATGCGTATTTTTCGAGCGTTGTGTGGGCTTAATGACTTGTTCGCATTTTAAAAGCCATTTAAAGCTTAAATTAACTCAAATTTTATTCCGAATTAATTAAATTTGTTTTGCGTATATTTGAAACAAATCTGTGTTATTATTATAATTTAATGTACTATTTTTAATGTATCATTGATTTTCGAAGTGAAGACAATTCAGAAATAAGTCAGTCGTATCTAAAAAGCTTAACCAGGATCTGATTCAATAGTAGGTTATCGATTCCTTATTTGCTAGCTTAATCTGATCTAAATATTGAATAGAAAAACCTTACTCAATATTGAATCAGAAATAGGCAATCTATTCTAAATCATTTTCGTTTCCGATATTGACAGTTTCATAAAGTTTTCGATTGAATCTAAAATAATTTGGATAAATACATATATTTAACAAATTTATTTAGACCAAGTTGAATTCGGTCTAATAGATTAGATTTGGCTTGGTTTAACTTTTATAAAGTAAGATTAAATTGGTTTATGTTTTGAATTAGATTAAGTTCACTCATGAATCATGACGATAGTCTACTCTACGCATACTAAATCTTTATAGAAGTACAAATTCACAGCTTATATCAAATCGGAAAAACATTACAAATGTAAATAAATTCGACTTAAATATAATTTCATCCGACAAAAGACATCCATAATGAGAATCTTAAAAGGATTCCGACCATCATTTAATATCTGAAATCTCTGAAAACTGAACGTTTCCAACAATTAGGAGGAGAGCGGCTCTTAACGGCCTTCAGACCGCCGGACTAATTCGTAATACGAAATTAAAGCTATTTCTGAAGTCGCTTTCGGATTTCTTGTCGTCCTCGCCTTATATCATATTATATAATTTAATGTATAATATAATAATAATATATATATATATATATATAATATTATATATAATTGTGTACATTGTGCGCCATCCTCGGAGCTTTTGTTTGAAATTTATTCGTCGCATGACCGAGCGCCGTTTCTGCGAAGAATTTTCACCGGAGATTCGGCTTTTGCGATTTAATTAATTTCGAAACGCTAATTACTTTTATGAATATGTATTTGCGATCTAAGATCCTCTATTATGCGTATTTATTGAATAATTTTTAACAATAATACATTTTTTTCTGTTATTTTCTCGCAAACTAACTTCCTTGTCCTTTGAAACGTTTGAAAACTTCTTAATTAATTTTAGAACAATTTCATATTGCATAACATCTGTTAAGCATAAAATAGTATCTTGTTATATAAATTTATCTATTTTATTTATATACTCAATGAAAACTTGATGCTCTTGCACCAGAAAATGAAAACGTTATCGAATTATATTGATAGATCTTTCTATAATATAAATTAAAAAAATCAATATTTTACAATTTAATAAAAATAATTTTTAGCTATTTTGTACTTCATTAGATGTGTTATAATTATCTGAAGCTAAAAGACGAGATTCATATATCTACATGAAGATTTTCGATAATCATCTGAAATGAACGATTTTCCTCACACATTTTTCATTTCGATTTTAATATATATTGAAATTCATATTGGTTGATAATCCATTCTAGAACTCTAATTAATCAATTAATTAAAAAATCATACAAGACGATTAAATTTAACTGTCATTTGATCGAAGCTCACAATAACCTTCACCCACCCTCAGGCGAATTATCCTGAAATTTAATCATGGCCGTTCATCCTTACACCCTTATTTATGTATCGCACTTCCTCCGGCGCGAAGATTACATTTTATAATTGATTCGGGGATTTGCATACTTTAGTTTTTGTTATCTCGGCATAATTCCTCTGCGGAATTAAATATTCTCGCGTATCCCCCGTTCTACGGTCGAGGCTTTTGGATTCGCAGAATTAACGACAATTTGAAAGTGTGAGTCTGTATAAGTCAAATTGGGGGAGTTGATACGGTTGAATCGATTAAATTTTAATTAATCGTGTCTGTGTATATAAAAATGGATGTTTGTGAGATTGTGATTGAACTTTTTAGGTGGAGATGACCATCAGCGATACAAAAAGGTGGTCTCAATATTGCTGTATCTTAGAGTTAACTTTGTCTTACTCTGTCACTGTCACTCTTCATAGCAGAAAATTAATTTTAACAATAAACAAAATCATTTAAAGCACAAAATTCCATCATCAACCTGAATATAAAAATCAACCCCCATACATATAATACTTAGTGAATCGTCGAAAGAACACGCACGACCGTTATTCGCAAACGTTCCAAAGATCTACCACCCCCCATCGATAGGGTGACATGGCAATAATCAAAGAGCATTTCACATACAACCTCCATGAACCTACCCTTGCCGTATGGGCATAGTCGATAAAAGCCTCCTGGTCGTATAGTTCGGCGATCTGCAACCTTTTTCACATCATAATCCTCGTATAAACTATATAAATTCGACAAGGAATATGTCAATGTGTATAGAAATAGTGTATTCTATTAAGTATTATGGTGTGTTCACATTTAAACTGAAGCCAGCTGGTGGTTTTCAGCATCAAAATACAGTAAACAATATAAAAGTTTGATCTTCATACATTTATCTGTTTAATGTATTTTTAAAGTCACTCGAAGCTGTCGACTGTCGAAGTGTAGAAACACCATTAAACCCACCGTCCACTGGCGAGCGGAACGGAACTGACTAGGGACACAGCTATACAAAAGAGAAAGATGGCCATATAGGCGTCTTTCTCTATTGTATATCTGTGTCTATAGTCTGTTGCATTCCGCTTGATAGTGAACAGTGAGCTTTAGGCTTATGAGTATACCCTTTTAAAGCTGAAATTTATATCAGAATCGAATAAACGATGAAATGACACAAAATTATCACACATTTCTTCGTTTTAATTTACGTAAACTTATCAATATGCTTTTTTCAGTATACTAAAATCTATTTGCGAATCACTGGCTACAGCCTCCAGTCTGAAACGGAGTGCTTTTGCACCCCCGACACCTAGCCGCTCATACGTTCGATACCCGAGTATTTATGTACTGCTTATCCCCCCATAAGACACCCCCACGTGTTTTGAGAACGTTATAGGGGGTGAGTCCCGCAACCGGGAGGCAAATCCCGCGATCGGGAGTATGGTGTCCCATAGAAATCCCGTCCCGTCCCAGACGTCGTCGCCTACGGGACGTAATTTGTTTGGCCGATTATTCGACATCGACACGTGCCAAATTCTGGCGATATGCTCTTAGCTTTGTGCTACAGATTCCAAGGGTTTGAATTTGTGCTTTGCGAGTCTTTTTCTTATTCGAGGATTATTTATTTGATTTTGTTTAGTTTCATCCGCCTCTTGCTGGTCGCGTTGAATTATTCAGATCGGGTTCGAATTGTTGAATCTCGAGCGTATTTCGAATTTTCAGAATATTTTCGCGATTTCAGGGTGTGATAGAATTCGAATTCAGCTTCATGATTATTCTGAGTCTGACGCGGTTCGCACTAATGCTTTATTATAGCTGGATATCTCGAGTTCAAATTTTTATTTTTCATAGAAAATATTTTCATTTCATCACATTCTAGCATCTTTTATTTATTATTATAGCGCTTCTTGTTTATTTATAATCAGTATAATGCTTTCATATGAACGTTCCTCTATCTTATTCAACTATTAATCTCAATTAATGTGCTTTCGCCTACTGCGTACTGTCGCATTCAAATTCCTCCAGGTCTTAAGATTGATCGCTTACGATTCTCAAACTATCATTTTAATAATATATTTTACTAAATCATTCAATACGCAATTCGAATCGTAAAAATCTAGAAAAAGTAATTCATCATTGACTGAACGAAATTAAGTAAGCTTAGCATATTATTCATGAAACGTCTAAACTCATATTCGAGTGAAGTTTCAGTGACGATATTCTTAGGTAATCTTTATGAAGTAAGAAGTAAATCAGTAGGTATTTATACTTGAAATTGAAATTAATTCATAGAGAGTTTTTTGAAATCTAAAAGATTAATACAATTCATCGATTCAACTTCACAATCACCATGTCAACCCTTCGCATCAAAGCAGTATCGCAACTAGAAACAGTGGAACGTAATAAGCGTAACTAATTACCCAATTTCGAGCCATACGTCTTCGACATAATGGGATTTGTCATTGTGCGCAAGATGAATGGCCATCCATTATTATATTATATTATCTCGCATTACACACACATACAAATCATTCCTATGCGATCCACCCACAGAAATATATAAGCCAAATAAGGGATGAGAACCTCATCTTAAGTTATTTTCGAAATATACATATTGAAAGTTTGATCGAAGTCGGATGAATGGTTTAAGAAAATGTAATAAAATATTGATTTTTATGTATGTATGTATGTAGATATATTGAGGCATATACGCATATTTATTTAATACAATCGTCCCTCTGTAACTTGCTCTTTGTACTTTGAAGCGCATCCCCCGAAACCTTCGGGACGGAACGCTCTAATTAAACAACCCTCGTGTGGTAAGACAAAGTTGTAATTGAATGTGATTCCGTGGGATTTGCAATGCACTTAGACTGTGATATGCACGTCGATTATGTTGCACAATGCGAACTTTGACTTGCGAATCACGTTTGACGAATCCTATTATATGTGGACGTTTTCGAAATTAATTATTAACGACATCTATCTATGTATATATATAAATTTTCAGACATTTTTAGGTATAAACAGATATGCCTTATAATGAGTGGTCCACACTATGTTGATGGCAAATGCCGCCGACTTAGACAAATGTCGTCGACTCAAGTCGGCGACTTTTATAATTTACATAGTGTGGATAACTCATAAGAAAAATTTTTGTACCATAAGTCACTGAAGTACTCTCAATTTTTCACAAACTAAACTTCATTTCTATAAACTATCATCAAAATCAATAACCTAAAGTACACAAAGTCTCAGTTTTCCGAAGATTGCATCCAAATCCTTGGATATACTGTAGTCAGATATATTTCGACTCCTGATTTTTTGCAAACTAAACCTAATTTCGATAAATTATCATCAAAATCAGTAACCTAAAGTACTCAAGGTCTCAGTTATCCGAAGATTGCATCCGAATCCCTGGATGGACCGTAAAAGCCCACTTTATAATTATGCTCGTATGCTGAAGAGCGTTAAACGGCGTGCAACATAATTCATGTTAATTACCACACCCGGTCCATGCTAATTCTGTGGCTAGGGGTTGAAAGTTTCACAGTCACCCCTAGGGAAGGGTCAAACTACTATACCTTGCTGTCTGATGCATTTTGCATGCGTGTACGTGATGTGCACCTGGAAATATATCCCGAGGCAAATGGGATATATCCACATACCAGAATATTCGAATGGAATCGTGGAAATATAACATTTCAATTGACAATGTATATTTATCAATATTCGAAAAGTTTTATGGTGATCGGATGAGCGGTGGAGGAGTTTATAAGGAAAACACATGCGTGGATTCATTTATATCATCTTCTAGGCTGAAATTGGTCGGATGTGTGAAGGAATCTAAGCATTGTGTGATTTTTTTCTTGTTTTTATGCGGAACGAGTTTACCCATATCACGTTTACAATAAAGTGAGAGTGACACGTGGCAGTTCGAGGTTGAAAGCCGTTGTAATATAATGTAGCTACAATTGTTATGAACGAATCCGGTTTTTTTTTTTTTGTTATTTTCATTCCGTTTCAGTCACTTTTTATTAAGACCATTTCAGTAAATGCTCTTTTGTTTTTATTTTTAGTATGTAAGCGTTTCTATTAATGCAGAGCGTTAGAGTTTAACAAATTATCGATACAAAAATGAATCTACATAGGTTAAATCGAGTATTATTATAGGGTTAGTCATTTAGGCTAACATAACTTAAAAGATAAATACGTAAATTTGATTCAATTTAATCTATCTTGAAAAAAGATGACCGGTTGACAAGTTTAGGAATATCCTATAAATCGTATGTAAATGAATCGTAGCACTACGATTCCTACCGTAGCAAGTAGTGACCAAAGTTAATCGTAATACTACAATATCCACCTTTAATCTGTTACAGACACACAAACAAATTAGTGCTATTATTGTAATGCACATTTTATTCAAAATAACCTTAGTTTAAAATGATGAACACAACCCACTAAAACAAACAAATGAAATAAAACTTGTGGTCAAAGAAAATCACTAACACTCAAATCTTCATAACAGCAACATAGAATAGATTGAGGCTCACTATAACAGACTAAAAAAATTGGCACTATTATTATTTTAGTCCAAAGACATCACCCAAAACATATGACGACTGAAAAGGCCAAGGGGTACAAGCGACATTTTTTCCAAAATTGATTTATGCACAGGAATCGCTTCTATGCACGCTCATTTATTTGGCGACAAAAGAATATAAACGAATTCGGAACGTGTGCCTCGATATATCATCAAATCACTCGACCTCCTCCTAATACATATAGGTACATGGTCAACTTTGAACGCCCTTTTCTCGTAAGTCACTTGCACCCCTTGGCCTTTTCAGTCGTCATATACACTCATACAATAAAAAAAGAGGCAAAAGGGAGAGCACGACACTGTAAAGTGCGCGATAAATTGTCCGAAGAGCTCGTTTTGAATTTTTGAGCGGTCTCTCCCCTTTCGCGGGAGGTCCAACTCGCCCCGGCCTCCCCCGCGGGAGGGAACAAGTCTCCCCTAGGATTAGGACCCGAGGCGAAGTTCCCAGGCACTAAAACTGGGAAGCGCACCTTTTGAATCGCTAATGAGCCGCCCCTTTTTGCCCAGACTCCTTCCGAGGGACGGGGCTTAATTAACATGGGGAAAAAATTCCTGAGTTGAAGCTTCGATGCGGATCGAAGATGATTTTGATGGTCGTTCGAGGGTTGGTTTTGGTTTTTGAGTTTAGGTTTATGGTAGTTTTAGTATGGATTTTGTATACGGTTGATCGAAGAAGATTTTGATGGTCGTTTCGGGGTTGGTTTTGGTTTTTGAGTTTAGGTTTGTGGTGGTTTTAGTATGGATTTTGTATTCGGTAGATCGAAGATGATTTTGATGGTCGTTCGAGGGTTGGTTTTGGTTTTTGAGTTTAGGTTTATGGTGGTTTTAGTATGGTTTTAGGATGCTTGATCGATTCGGTTGGATTTTAGATTAGGTTAAGTTAGGCTTTTTTAATACGATTAGTGAGTTAGGTTAGATTGAGTTTCGTACAGATGGTTTACTTCACAAATACGAAAATGAAATCTGTCGTACATGTGTTATACTGCTTTCTATTTTGATAAACACAATTGATACAAATAAAATTTCATGCATTACTAAGGATTCTGTTATATTTAATGAGCTGTATTATAAAACATCGTATAAGTACCCAAAATAACCAATTGATAATGCATATCGTTTTGATATTTTCTTGAAAAATTCGAACTTTATATTATTGCAACATCATTAATCCCGACATAGTATGCACAAAACACATGTACCGTTGCATTATCACCTTTCTTTAATCCTTTATTTATATCCTTACATATTCAAAACGTAAATAAAATCGCACTTAGCATTCTCTATTACATATCATTTGTAAAAAAACTAAAGAACTTGCATCACGATTCAAACTTAGCATCATATAAACAACACTTATCCTCGCTCTTATGCAATACCACAGCTCTATCGCCTAAATTTATCCTTTATTTATATCCAAAACGAAAAAAAAACTCTAGAATACATTTTAAAAATCGAAAATCCTCACTTTTAGCATTTTCCATTTATTTTTCCCGCTTGTTTTCGGTTTGGAAAATTTGGAAATCGGCGCACGCGGACCGCCCCTTATAATATTTTCCAGCTCCTCGATGGCTGTTGTCGACGACACGGAACTCGGCCAGAATGTATAAAATCGGAAAAAGAAAGCCCCACACAGGCTCTATATATATAAAATAATGTATGTATATATGTCTATAAGGGGTGGTGAAAAAGTTGCGTCTGAGAAAAATTTAAGTTCCGGAGCCTGAGAGGATCAAATCCCATCAGGTAGCGTCGATCGTTCAACAGCGCGTGGTAGACTTACCAACGAATTTGCTTTTTTGTCATATTGTGATTTTAAGATGTTGAAAATGACTATTTTATTTGAAAATAGTTGATAATGGTTCAAGTTTTAATTTATTATGTAGCCTTAATGCATTTTCATTCAATTGCCTTGTGGTTTTGGTGGAGATGTTAAATGAGGACTCTAGAAACTTGGGAGAATGAGTGGCTTTAATTTAGTGAATTTTAATGCAAAAATTGTCTATGAGTAGATTTATTGATTCCAAAATGATCATCAATAATTTTATGATCTGTATTGATAAGTAAACATGCATATCAGCAAATCACTTGATAACTTTCTGTTAGTTATTCAATTGTAACAAATATTCAATTTTGAATGTAGCTCTCTTGAAACTTGGTTACCTGTTCTTATATCATTTGGCTATTAGTATCCTCAAATATACATGTCGATATTGTCAAGAAACAGTAGGTTTGCTTGTCGTAAAATACACTAACAATAAGTTCAATATGACTTTTCGAATTGCAAAACTGTTGTTTCGTACAATTATCAGTATTTTTATGTACTTAAAAAAAATGAATTACTTATGTTTATTAAAGTTTATCATATGTATACTTTTTTAATATAGTTGTAATTTATGTAATAAAATAATTTCATGTATCGTTTTCATAGTGTATTTTAATATATTATACATTATGCTTAAAATAATGATATGGGTAAAAGCGCTCGGTTAATAGTTTACTCAAGTATGCTTACATATTCTAGTTAACTCTTATTAAAATACATTTAAAATGATATGTTAAGATGGTAATTTTGTTCATAACTGCACTTATTAAATTTATATTAAACACATGCCGCCACAACTAAGCGTTGTAAAACTGTGCAGTAATTTCACCAAAGTGAAATCCAAGAGAGTATAAATTAAAACTTTTAATAACGCGTTCATAATTTCCTAATATATTGTTTAGCTCGATTTATTAACTTTCAAACCATAAATTTCAGATTTACGAGCTCTTTTTAACCCTTCCCTGAACATTTAAGCGCACTCCACACCCGATGCTTCCATAATCCAGAATTACGTATAATAGATTTCATCATGTAAAATTTAAATTACACATTTTAATGATTTTTTCTGTATTGTTTCAGGTGAGTTCATAATTTTTTTCATCATTACCTAAACGAAAACAAGTAAGTGCCTTCGCGACCAAACAATAACCGAACCGAATTGAACGTTAATAATTTCCTATGTAATTTAATTTTCTGCTCCGAATACTCGCGTACCTTTAATAACTTTTTTAATTTGGACGTCTTCGGAATTCTTTCTTCGGATCTCGTTCGCATTTTCCGGAGGATTTTCTCGAAGTACACTTATATTATATATAATACACACAGATAGAAGGACGTCGCTTTTATAAGCGTTCGACGCCCGACTTGAGGGATCGGAAAATAGCCTGTCAAATTTCACAAAAGAAATTATAATCAAAGCGATCCTCCGACGAGAGCAGGTCCTCTATTCTTCTAGTTCTCTTTCCTTTCGTCGATTTTTTTCTTTGCCCTTTTATACTATTATTATTATGGGAGGCTCTCCTTTTCGGCGCCGAAGGCTTAAATCTCGCCGTTTTGTATGCGGAACGCCCTACGGGGGATACCTGCAGTAAATATGGCCACTTTATATAAGGGCCCTTGATATTTCAAGGTGACAGTGAAAAATTCATCCATACAGCGTATATCTATCCTGAATGTATATCTGTACAAATATAAATGAGTGTTTTCGATGGTATGGTCATTCAAGGGAGTATCGTATTGACTGGGTATTGAGGTTTATTTCAGATTTTTGTAGCAGGACTATTACATTCCTAAATTGACAGAATTTGAGTCAGATTGTTAAATATAATATGTAGTAGCATAAATCATTTGTGTATGATGTGTTTAGCTTCAATGCCCTAGTGATGCAGGGTTTGAGTTCTATTAGTTTATGGCAACAGTAACATTTCGTTTTTCTTCATTGATATGATGACTAGATCGATTCTTTTCAATATTTGATTAAAAAAAGTTTCAACTTAAGACTTTAAAAAACGGTTCCTCAAAACAAATCATCTTCTTTATATATATCAATAGAATTTGATCGATTTTAGTGTCACATTTCGTACGCTGATATTATTCTTCAGAGCTTTCATCCAAGCAACTCTACTTCATCATTTCAAAATAAATGATTAATTGAGATATTTAAAATAATTAAATAACAAGACCCGTGAAAATTATATATATCAACAAAAGTACTAGTTTAACTTTTATTTTTTAATAATTCTTGGCATCTTATTTTCTCCCCTAATTCTTTCTAAATCAGTTTGTCTAATCTAAGGCGTACTCTGTTAATAATATACCGATAAATTTCACATTGTACCACTATATTTCTTAATTTTTCGATATAATGTGCATTCAAATTTCCAAATATAATATTGCAAATTCACATTTGACATTAAATTTATATTAAAAAGATAGACTTTTCCGATCATTTTTTCATTTCAATGTTTGAATTTAAAGACAAAACTCCATATAACTATCATAAATGCCCAAAAATTTTATATAGCACTCAACCAAAAGCACATCCTCCAACTATTTACCGAACATGAACCCTTCAGCAATTTATTTACGCCTGAGGCGCAAATGTTGAACCCGATGTTGAGCGACAATAAATAATACGCAATGGACTTCGCGAAGGGCGCTACCCCGACACTTGATTGACGGACCCGGGGAGAAAGTTGGGGCAGACCTACACACTTATATTATATATCTATATATAAAACGTGTATGGTGTTGTGTTGTGTTGTGTTGTGTATGGGGCGAGTGTTGATGATGGATTGAAACGCGGTCTGGAGGAGACAAGAGCATCGTCAGTGCGGAATGATGCTCTTCGGACGAATGAAGAGGTGCTGTTTTCTATATTTTTTTTTGAGGTTATGTACGTGTGTGTATGTATTTTTTTTATATTGAGAGTTTAATTAAAGGTTTTTTACTATAAATTAATTTTTAAATGCTTGTCTGTTGTGTTGTCAGCAAGGTACTTGACTAAATCGGAACGCTTATATAATGTAGCCCAATTTGATCGAAATATATCTGATGTGAAAATTATGACCTAATATGACGACTGAAAAGGACAAGAGGTATACATAACTTCACGATAAGTTCAAGAAAAACGTGCACAAAGTTGAGCATATATTAGAAGGAGGTCGAGTGATTTGATGATATATCTCGGCATACGTTCCTAATTCATTTATATCATTTTGCCAACAAATATATGAGCGTTCATTAAAGCGATTCTTGTATTTAACTCAATTTCGGCATAAATATCACTTGAACCCCTTTGTGCTATATAATACAGAGGTTTTATTCCTAGAATGTTGGAAAACGTATGCGTTCTGTGTAAGGGAAAGGAAACGTTTCTCGTATGGACGTGCTCGCGACGAATCGGAAAAACTACGGAGACAAAGGAATGAAAATATTCGTACGGGGGAAATTCTGTGTAAACTTTGGCCGTATGTAAATTTTAACCTTTGGAAAAATACGTTTTTATGTTTGTTTGTCGATGGCTGCCATGAATATGTCGGGAAAATTCGGCTACGTGTCTTCTTCCTTCGATGTTATAATCGAATGTCGTTGACGTATTCGTTCCGCGATTTCGCGACATCAATTCAAATATGGATCTGAAAATGTTTTTTTATATGTTCTACAGTAAAATCGTGATTTCAGTAAAGTCACGACTTATTTTCCGAAATTTTTCGATTAAAAAAAAAATTATAAGAACGTCTCTTTTTTTTCACATTTTCAAATTCGATTCATAGGGGAGTTATCCATTGTGAAAAGGTTTAGTGGGGAAGCTTAAAATTCGATATTGTTGTAAAAAAGTTCGCGTTCGGGAAAAAAGAAAGCATCAACTTTAGTACGGGGAGCGAATAGCGCGAATAACATCTCTCCTCGAGAAACTTTGATAAAATATTATTTTCCCGATTATCCTCGGATACTTGGGATTGTTCCCGAGGATTTCCTTCCGAACGAACAAAAGAAACTTCGCTTTCGCGATCGCTAACTATGCGTTTTCGTATAAAATATACATCTATACTCTGAGATATCGAGGAAACTCTGCAGATTATATTATATCATAGAACAAGTCTAAAAACTTCCAATCGATTAAAAAATCTAGATATAAATTAATTATTTAACATCTGTTTATATTCAATTTTAATAAAAAAATATATTTATTATACTTTTAATGTATTACGTTAACAATCGAATCTCCTCTTCGTAATATGCTCAACGATTCGAGACGACGAATTTTCGCTTTTAGCAAGTATTTCTTGTCTCGAATATAAATGTACAAGTGATACTCGGTTCGCACATTCGACATTGTATTATATTTATGTATAAACCGAGCTGAAAATTCCGCGATTTTATTGCAAAATTCCCACGGAGAGAAAAGAGCGGGATATTTAAAACGCGATAATTCCAATAAGTGTCGACCGAGCATTGTCTGACTTTTCCTTGCGTATTTGAAAATATGTTTTCGAGGAAATTTGCTTATTCTCTATCTCTTTATAAAACTACTCGAAGAAAAATATTAAACAGATAGGTACATAGATAGATACAAGACATTATAAGAGTTCAATATTCTTACCTAATAGATATCATATCATAATTCTTTAAAAATGGGGAAAATCGTTTATTTTTGAATAGATATAGACAATGGTATTATGAAAAACAATGTTTCTGTATACTTCGATAAGTATAGTTGTCTGTTAAATCTAAAATATTTGTAATAATGGGTTTTTAATGAATTTCTTTATTTAATAATAAGAAATCTGATTAATATACGATATAAAAATATTCTAATTGAGAATGTAACTTATATTTAAAACTATGTTTAATGAATATATGATAAAATCGATGTAGGTACATGTGTATGTGTAGTTATTTGTTCGAAAATAAGATCAATAATTTTTCAAAAAATCTATTTTTTATCAAATCTATTAAATAAAACTTATGAAAACCCAAAGACGAATACAAATATTCTAATCAATCCATGAAAACACACATTTACTTTATCAAATTTTGTAATAACACATTTACATTCAACTATGTTTAGAGAAAACTAATTTCAGCAAAAATCATTTTAATCATTCTTTAATAACACTAGATCATTCATCTTCCAAAAAACCCCAAATTTTCAAACGATAAGCAAAATCCACCGAAATAAACCCAAAGACGAACGCAAACACTCGAAATACAGATTCGCGAAAAACTCACCCACACACACACACACATGAAATTTTCCACACACACACACACATAAAAATTGGCATATACATATACACACATTCATAATATATACATTCGAACCGAACGAGTTGTGTTTGCACATGTTCCCTTCAAACAAAGGGACTTGAATTATTTATACGACGGGCCACGCGAGGGTGAAACGTAAACGAAACTCGCTGACATTTCGGCGAACATTCGGCGACACGCGGAAAATTGCCGGGAAATTTGAAAAGATCCGTATATTCGTAAAGTACATGTGTGTATTTATATGAAAATAGTAGGAAAACTGTCGATACGTCGTCTACGGTTTGAGTGACGACTGAGAAATACGTGGAAAAATATATACGGGACGTTTACGTTTCACGGTTGATGAGGCTTTTGGAGACGATGAAAATTGTTTTTCTTGTGAAATAGTTTTGTTTATTTTTTTGTTGAAGGAGAATGAAAGATTGGTTTTGTGGAAATTGTGTCAAATTTATTCAACTGTGGTATGAGTGATGAAATTCACTATTGATTCGACAAAAATAAGTTAGATAATTGTGGAATAAGTCATTGTAATGATGCTCAAACTAATCATAACTAACTTAAAATATATCCCAACCTATTCTATTCTAAAATTAAATAAAAATCTAACATATATCCTATACTAACCTGAAGTTTAACTTTACTGAAAATCAACCCATTGAATGTTGTACCAATGACTTGCTCCATAAGTGCCGATGAAAATTAAGGAAATTTTTATAAATATGATTTGTATACATTCCACCTGATTTTTTTTTCATAATGTGCGCTTCATAGGTTTTCATACAATTTTATACAAATATCAATGTTGAACGCTATGCAATTACAACTTCAGCTCTCTAAATACTAAGGAAAATCGAAATTCCTTAACAAATACAGCAGATTAGTAACACTTTGTATAACATGGCTTATTCGAAAAATTCACATTATGAAGAAAATGCATTCTTGTAAAAAAAATTCACATCCAAATTGTATGCATTTCTTGGAAGAAACTCGAAACACCGTAAACGTTCAGAGACATGTTCACATTTTCCACTCTAGCGTTTTCCGTATTGTGTTCAATAGACGTCAAATATGCGGAAAATAAGAGAATTGAAAATCTTGTGCATTTTCGTGCCCTTTGTTCGCGGTCTTGCAATGCAATGCAATGCAATGCATTTCTGCACCAGACGCGTTTTATTCCGCACGAATGCAACGAACTAGTCACAATCAATCCCATACGAATTGATAGTATAATATGACGAAAAAATAAACATGCAAATCCACTATTCGAGTTTTGAATTCAAAAACGACTGAAAAAGCCAAGGGGTACATATGATTTCGACGTGCTCAAAGTTGAGCATGTATTAATAGGAGATCTAGTGATTTGATGATATATTAAGGCACACGTTTAAAATCCGTTTATATCCTTTTGCCACCAAATATGTGAACGTATATAAAAACGATTCCTGCAATTTCGGCAAAAATATTACTTATTCAATTTGATTGATTCAATACGAAACGTTCGCAGGACTTTTGTATTTAGCGACATCTATGTAACTTTGTATTATTTAATAGCACATTAACACAATGTCGCTTTAAAAAATGTGTTTCTTTCAAAACGTCCCCGAGGAATTCGCTCATCCGCATTCTGGAACAGTTCAAAGGTTTCCAGGTCTCACTTGTGAAATAAAGCAATCTTTCTCTTTTGGCGGGAAAATGTTTCACGTTATGTATGTACGTTACGTAGGTACGTTTACCGGTGTTAACGTAATTACGACCGCGAGCATTTATCTCTCTTTTTGCTAAAGCGTTACGTTGGAGAGCTTTTTTTTCTGCGTTTTCGAAATGCTCTTTTTCGTAAATAAGCGTGTTTTTTATAATTAGGAAGATTTTTGAAGTTCCGCAATGCATGAATGCGAAAAATGTATCTTTTTTTGCCATAAAGATGAATGTTGATATAATTTGAAATATTTTTAATATAAACTTTGAATATAAATATTTTTATATTCATATTCAATGTATTGTCGTTCATAATAGGAAATGATTAAGTAAAATGAGAATAATTATGTAGTATCAAAATTTGAGCTTTGAGCTTTGAGCATTGATTTTTTTTTCCGATATTTAATTCAAAGCAAAACACTATCCTTTCCATTTGTTCTGCATATAAGTATATATCTGTCTGTCTGCCTGTTTATTTGATGTTTACGATAACATTTTGAAATTATTATTTTGAACAGAAGTTGAAAAATGCTGTATTTGTTCACCTCTCTATGTTTTCATTAAAATAAAATCATAAAAACCTTTTGAAAAGAACGTTATGAAAATATTTCGATTTGATCACATAAAAATCTTATTCTACTGAAATGCACATTTTCATCGCTATATTTTGAAATTTCTTTTCAATTCATCGACATTTAACAGAACATATCCAGGCATATAGTTGGTATACAATTAATAGGCGAGATTGTGGATTTCCTTCGCAAAGACTATAACCAAACATATCTACAAATCAACTCAAAACACACACCTCATTCCAATTCCAAAAAACGACTCCAGACCGAAACGACGGCAAATTTCCAAAAACAAAAAAGGCACACCACCCACACCCTCGATAAGTATTATACTGAGCGGGACAACAAAATTCAACCCCACACGCTTCAAGTTTGGCCCAAAACGCGAGAACTTGCCGAACCGCGAGCGGATATAAATCAACATGGGGTTTACCTTAAGCATGCCAAAGGAACCCCCATACAACCTACCCCCATACAACCTTCCCCCCTCATAGACGAAATTTACCCCGCGTCCCGTCCCGTCCCGTCCCGTCCCGTCCCGGGACAAAAGCGGGATCCCGGCTAATAGTTGGCGCATAGTTGCGCCTCTGGATAGTCGGTGTGTCTTTGAGTCAACTAAATATTTGATGTTCCAGTTAGGATGGAGCGAGGTTGAGGTTTTATCTCTCGTACTTCGGGTCCAGAATCCCGGATTTCGGTTTTCGGTTTCGGGGGATGATGTTCGAGTTTCGGATGTGGGGGTTTTCAGGTTGTGATATGAAGATTTGTTTCGGTTTGGTGTTTAAGGTTTTTGTATAAGGTCGGTTTTTTAAAATGTGCGGATTTATTGAGAGAGATTTTCTTTAGCTTCGTTAAAATCAATTAAATCTAATTTAGAATGAGATTTTTATTTCAATGTTTTGTACATAGTATACCTAATCAAAGTAATTTAAACAAAATCTTAGGCTGACAAACATAGAAGTATGCAAAATAATAATATGTATGTATTAACCGAAGATATGAAAATGTGCATAGATTTGGATTTCATTCAATATTTAGTCTTTATTAATCGGTAAATCATCATACTATACATATGAGAAACTAGAACGATTCAACGTATTACTTCTGAAATGCAAATTATTCTTAAGATATTTACAAGTAAAATATATAAATTTAAAGCAAAATTTAATACCTAAAAAACTTTTTGTAATTGTGTAATCAATCTTATCAATCAAATGGACACTCAACTCAAATGAAAAAATCTTGGAAATGACCAGCTAAATTCTATTTTTATCACTTCAATCAATGATTTAAACACCCACATTCGAGTTTTCTATATTTAAGAACTAATAATTTGTTATAGAAACAAAGCAATTCAAATAAAGCTTTAGTCTAGGATAACTCATCTCAATTTTAACTCAAATCAAACAAATTTCCAAATTAGACGAAATAAAGATACATTATTTCAAACAAACACGAATTTATTGAAAAATTGAATACACCCACTCAAATCACAAATTCTTAAAAGACACCCCATATCGATCACACTATAATAGCACCATATTGAATTTTCATCCTCACTTGTTGGCCATAATACGAATCTTAGGCGAAAATAGTCAACGATACATAGCATAATTCATCTCGAAGAATGACAGGTGGGCCTTAGGCCTCGAAATTGAAACGTTCAAATCGCCCCGGGGATTTTGGTGCCGAAATTGACAAAAGTTGTCTCACATTGAAAAGGCTCTCACCCCAAAGGAAAATACAGCCTCATCTCGATATATATTTCTCGTCTCGAATAAAAGTGTATTTTCGATTCGATCGCATGATCCACGTGTGGGCGCTATATTGAAAACGTATTACCATATCCTAGAGCTGTGACGTTTTATCGTAGGTCTTATATCTATACATTTTTTTTTTAGTTTATGTGTGTGAAAATGAATGTTTGTATGCTATTTTGTCTTAAATCGTTCATCTGATTGTGATTGAGCTTTTTGGTGTTGATTAAACAGAGTTGTTGTGTGCTTTATGTGAATTGAAAACGTACTTTCAAATCCTTTAATGTGACGTGTTATCATATATTTTCTTATGATCTTTTTCTTATGAACGTACACACGTATGAATATTTATACTCTTCATTATCTTAAATCTTTCATCTAATTGCAAAAAAACTTATTAGATTTATTGAAAACATATTACAATATCCTAGAGTATGGCGTTATTGTTTTGAAGTAGCAAAACTGTTAATGTTTCTTTATAACATTTTACATTTTACGAACAAAAATAATCCCTAATAATATTAAGAGTTAATGATCTGATGCCATGCTATTTTATGAATGTAAATTAATAATTATTTTAATTAAAAATTTTAACGTTTGTTGAACTCATGCTTAATTATATTAAATGCTAAAAGCTGAAAGTTTAAACTCAATGAAATCTCTAGAGACGTTAGTTATTTAAAAATAATTTTAATTTGATGAGTCAATACTATTCTTTAAATCTACATAAAAATTTCATAAAAAATCCTAAAATACATTACTTTCAGTAGATTTTCTTTCTCAAATTCACCATTTTCATGTTTCAAAACAACTCTGTTTATTCGATTCTCCATGTCACTCTGAATCCAACTTGTCTACTTCCATTCGTCTCTTTTTTTATCACGACGACCGAAAACGCACGCACATTACAAGATTAGTACTAAATAAACTTTTGCACAAAAGAAAAACCAAAGTAAAAAAGGACCAATCTTTCAAAGATAACCATCGCTTATTTGAACGTTCGCTCAGATCAAACAACTTCGAGTCCCTTTGTGTTAATTAATTGACATTTGTCTTATGCACAAATTGAACTAAAAAGGCGAAAGACACACACACACACAGAAACTGAACTTCAGAAAGCTTCGGGAACGTTTGTTCAGTCAATAATTAATTAAGCGAAATTTTGTCCTTGCTCGAGGACGCACGCAAATTGCTCCGTCCTTTGACGAACGACGGGAAAACTCGTCGCTGAAAATTTATCTTTCGAAAAGTTGGAAGAAATTCATTTTTATTATATGACGACTGAAAAGGGCAATGGGTATAAGTGTATTCGAGAAAAGCTAGCTCAAAGTCAAGCTTATTCGAGTGATTTGATGGTATACCTCGATACACGTTCCAAATTCGTTTATATCCTTTTGCCACCAAATATATTGGGGTACATAGAAACGATTTCTGTACATAATTCAATTTCAGTGAAAATGACACTTGTATTCCTTGGTCTTTTCAGTTGTCTTTTGTACTAGAGATGGGTATGTTTGAGGAAAAATGCCTCGGTGCTGGAAAATATTGATTCATATTGCTCTCGAGTTGATAAATGAAAAATGTACGGAAAAACGTTTTTAATGTAAAAATGATGAATTTTTCATTTTGTGATGGAAAATATTTAAGACTTCTCTTCTTTTGCTTTAAATGAGCTTGTTTTATGAGGAAATTGAATTGGTTCAGTAAACAATTCACAATATTCAAAACGTCTAGCTAAACTACGCTAGTATTACTTAAAAGAATGCTGAAATGGCTAAAAACATTCATCAATTAACGTAGTTCAAATATTTAAAAAATGTTTGGATTGTCGATCACAAGTTTGAATAAAATTAGTGAATATCTGGAATAAATGAATTCACCTTAAGATAAATTCATTTAATTCTAACACATATTTTATTTCTTTAGCTAGAACTTACATTAATTCGGTTATTCTATTTGGTTACAAACTGATAAATCAATCACCAGTGCAATATAACTGATTCGTACTAGTACTAACAAATTCATATTATTTTTCGAATTTTAGAACTTTTTGAATCTTACTCAACTCATTTTTATATCATAAAAATCTTATTTCTTTAAAGAAAACTCGCATATCTTAATGATTCATTAGACATATTCATCACTTACAATGATTCATCAAACTTTCCTATGATCCAAGACTCGAAATATGGAAAAAATAATTAAAATCTCAATGAGTCAAAATAATTTTCCGATTTAAAGTCTTAATTTTCGAGAGCTCAAAATTTCAACTAGACGGATGTCGCGTATTAAAAATAAATTGTTGCACGGCACAAGTTGCGATGTAAACTCGTTTCCCGAACGACTTGTTTGCTCCGCTCCCTTCGTAATTTATTTACACGAAACTTCCACGAAAGAGCGGAAAAAATAATACCGAAGCTCTGGCCTCATAATAAAAAGCTCGTATCTGATTATTTATACAACGGGATCTAATTAAATCTGGCCGCGGAACGAAACGCCGAAGGATGTACACGCGAATTCTATTTTGTGAAAAAATAAATAATTAGTTGAAAGTACCTGATTCTGCTTCAAAATTAATGAGAAGTCTCGAATTTTTATACCTTTGCACAGTTTACAATCTGCTTAAAGTCTTTAGAATCTAAAGAATCGCCGGGTTATGGAAGCTAATATATTGTAAATTTTGAGGATTCGTAGTTTACAGAGTCTCCCCTATATTATTTAGGTGCTGATGTAGGTTTCGTTGAGATAAACATCGTCGAAACCGCGAATTTCCGTTTGACGATTGAATACACCTGACCCTTCAGAAGAAACTTTAGGGATGCTTTTATGCTCTCCTGAAATCGAAACGTAACTCGAATATAGAACACGAGAGCTTCTATGTAATTTATAATCTGAAGGATTTCTGTAATAGCTGAAACTTTATATTGAATGTGCGTTAAATTTGAAAACTACACGAAAGTAGATAAAACAGATCAAAAATCAAAGGATATGCGATAATGTACATTAAGACTTGTATCATATAGTAAAAAATATTAAAGTTAGCCAATAATGTATCAATGTAAAGCGTTTATGCATGCTGCTTCGAACTTAAATGTTTGGTGATGCTAAATTCAAGTTCTGTCAGATCTTCAAGAATCACGTGCCATTTTTCTTGACAGTTTGATATATTTTTTATAATATTTGATTAAAATCTAAATTTAATGCTTTACAAAACGGTTCCTAAAAATGAATCACCGGCCTTGTCTGTGTCGATCAATTTTAGTTACACCTTTCGTGATACTCTTCGGAATTTCTAGCCTAGAGGATGTTTCATCTCATAAAAATGAATGAAAATCATGATTATTGAATAACAAAACTTGCAATAAAAAATATTTTTTACAAAATTTACACAACAAACTCGCATAAAACACAAAGCCTACATGTACCGAGATAACGTCGAGGTCGCGGGGTCGCGACCCCGCAATCCTCTCACGGTCGCATTATTGCGAAAAGGGACTCTCTTTTTTATTTTTCTATTTCATTTTATTCCATTTTATTCCATCGGGCCACCTCACCCCGGTCTCCCCTCACGTTTCTCGGACGTGTATTAGGTTCGCGAAGCGTTTAAAGAATGCCGGGCATTTATTTATTTTAGTTCGGATCGGAAAAGTCCTCGGGGCTTTTCCGGCGGGAAAACTCGATATGAGTTGTTACGGTTGTAGATTGCGATCCATCATCGGAAAAGACGGTGTGCTTTTGTGACGAAAGCTGGATCGATCATATTATATTGAAAGGGATTGGAAAATTGTTCGTTTTTTTTAGATTTTCATGAAATTTTCCGAATGATCTAAGTGCTGATTGAAATATATATTTTTGAAAAAAAACTTATTATATGACAACTGATAAGGCCATGTAAAAGTTACTTCGCGGTGATTTCAAGAAAAATATATTCAAAGTTGACCATGTATAATATTAAGACGTCGAGTGATTTGATGATATATCTTGGCACACGTTCCGAATTCATTTATATCCTTTTGCCACCAAATAAATTAGCGTGCATAGAAGCGATTTCTGTACATAACTCAATTTCGGTAGAAATGTTACTTGTACTCCATGGACTTTTCAGTCGTCATTTGATTAATGTTAAGAATGTGTGCGCATTTTAAGAAATATTGTTCATTGAGTTTTACTGTTTGAGTGTCAATTAATTTTAAAGAAATCGTAAGGATGTTTCATTAGAATGATTTTTTCAAAAAAATCCCAAAATGTATGATTTTTCCCAACTTTGACAATAATCAAATAAAGACCTATATTTGAACATTAAGAATCTAACTAGTATATTGATATTTGATGTTTTTGATCTTTTGATGATTCATATTCAAAAATTACTTATTCTTTTCAAACAAATCTTTTAATCTTCGCGAACAAATATTCAAATTGACACATAACCTTTCAACAATCAATTGTGCTTAAAGCATGACTTTTGAAATCATCTTGTATGTACAATGTGCAGAACAAGTCTTTTTCGATGATCCTGATTTACTTTTTTTCTACAGAATCAAAAATTATAACTTTCAAACTAAAATTATAACAAATTCACATTCTAAATCTAGCAATTTTCATTTTACAAATACCCAATCAACAAAAACTCACAAATACTCTAGAACATTTATCGATTCGACCGCTTCAAAAACGCAATTCTCTCATACGTACTATAAAGCTACATCCACACTCGAAATGTATAGGCTCACACGTGGAAACTTTCGAAGTAAATAAACGTAAATGCGAACGAACCCTCGACTACGTTTTAACTCTTTCTCGATGGAAACATAACTGAGCGTAACGAACCCGACGTTTCAGCCCCGGCGAAAATAAATGGCGATTTCCAATAGTCCACGAAGAGGAATGGGTCATATATATCTGTATATTTTGTACATATATATATATATATGTCTGTATGTGGAATAAAAAACGAGAGGAAGATCCTGGAAATGTAGGAGCGTATCTCTAGGAAAAAAAAGCAGGCCAGGCTCTGCTGAATCGTAGAAAAATAGATACGACAACGATTTTTCGACGTGCCGAGGAAATGGGAGAATTTCGTTCTGCGTCATAACCAGACGCGAATTTATTATATTTTCTATTACGAATGTGTATACGTTTGCTATATATTGAAAATATAATTGTTTTTTCGTATTTGGATATATTTTTTTCGTTGAAATTGTCAATTGAATTGTTGAAATTGGATGCTTTAATGTTACTTCAAATATAGAAAACGTTTTACAGCTTCCAGCCTCATTGTAAATAATTTGAAAAATATTCAAATAACATCATATATGTATAAGAAATATAAATGCTATTGAGAGAAAGTGACACAATTTAAACACTGGGATTATATCTTAAATACAATTTCACGTTTTCTTTAAACTCAATTCCAGTTATTAAATTTTTTTACTTACATTCCTTAACATCAAATTATAACTCAATTGGTCTTCATCTAATATATTTCGTTTTTCATAGTAATAGTATATTTTCATTTTAAAATTCTTATGCTTTTCATTCATTTCCGATCTAATACTTAAAATTTCAAATCATCCAAAGAATACCTAGCTAAACTCTCTTACAACTAGATTTTAATATAATATGACAAAAGTACATAAATTAATTAGAAACTTAATTTATTACAAAGCGAATCAAAACTAATAATAATATTAATTACATATATTGTATTAGATCCAAATCAAATTATTATTTCATTAATGAACGCCTTTTAATCCATTTGAACGATATTCAAACGATTCCCGATTAAAATAAGCATTGTTTTAAGGTCCCTATGAATAAATTCACTTAAGTTTATAAAATATATACAAAGTCCACATTAGGCTTTTCCAAGATTGAAACTGCAACGTCAAATTATACGTTCATGGCTCGTATATATGCTAATTTAATCTACGCACTGTTATTACGGAAGCTAAAGTTGGCCCCAATAAAGCGGATTGTTTGTATTATAATATCAGTTGATTCCATTGATACGAGTTAAACTTAATTAACACACACTATCTATATCGAGTTTATATATTCACATTGATTTAATTGAAAAATAATAGCTTATGACGGTTCGAAATCCGAATATTCGACAAATTGCGTATTTTATGAAGAAAAAAACTTGAATAATACACACACCACTCATAATCACCGATGAAAATCGCGATTTGATAATTTTTCAATTTGACGAAAAACGCTCTGGCGTAAATCAAATTTCACAGATTATTTTCGACGTTCATAAACGTCAAGAGAAATTACAAAAGAGGCGGCAAGAGGAAAAAAACGCGCCTAATTCAAAAACGAAAAAAGAACGGGACTTGGAGAGGAAAAAAAATTACGTTATAAAGAAACATTTGCACACCGTGACATTTTACCGTATTTTGACATTCGTCAGCAACATTTTCCTCGATAGAACAAAACGTTTGTGTTTTCTTTATTTCAGTAAAAGAAAGTATTCCTTGTTATATTCATGATAGCGTTATTCTGTGTGTCCGGCGTGACGCTGTAATACTGAAAAAACTCATTTAAATGAATTTTTCATCAAATATCTTATATTAGTGTCGATCTTTTCACATCTGGTTTGACAATAAAACGAATTTAAGCTTCACTTGTTCCCTTCAACTATGAGTTGTAACAGTCGCTGAAAGATACAGACATATTACAGTTCGTACAACAATACATACATCCATCTCTTTCCTTCAGATTTTGACAGTTCATAGTTGGAGGAACCGCATGTAGTTCAAATTCATTGTATTCTTAAACCAACGTTAAAAATACCGACCTTAGTGTAATTAATGTTTGAAATATATCATTAAAAGTTATCTACTAAGCTACTCGCATTTTCAATTCCTAGATTACACGAATCGTCTAAATAATTTGGTTATATTATGGAACATCTAAAGCACTTAGATTTCATAAGAAATTGACATTTCTTATATTTTTCAAATCTGACATATAGACGTCTTTAATAAAAAAAATTAAAGCGCAAATGTATAAAAACGTATTTCTTTATACTCTCATTGTATGTATGCAGCTTTAGCGGCGAAATTTTCATTTAGAACGCGTTTCGTGTTGTACGTATAATTTTATACGCTCTTGTATGGGGGTACATTTTCCGTTTGTCATGCGTCCCGAATTCAATAACGATAATGAGAGAAACATTCGGAAAATTCTACGGTCTGGTATAATAATATAATAAAATAACTACGTCCGTACCGTTATCTGCCCTCCCTCGATGGAAAATCGAAACGCTTTGTTCTGGATACGTTTCGAAAACGAGATGGACTCCGTTATCTGAAGCCAGATAAGGAAACTTTTGTCTTTCTAACGAATATTTTTCGTTTCATATAAATTTTCTTCGGATTCTTTGATCTATATTTATCAACCATACTATGAGCTTTCATATTTCTATATAAAAATATTATTATTGAATAGATAATACTCAATAGAAACGTAATACATAGTTTTCAATAGTGCTATTTATCCCAAAAAGACATTATTGAAGAATATGTGAATAAAAAACAATATATTTTAACAATAAAAAGAATCAAATATGTATGTACTAGATATTACAATTTGCATCTGA
Source organism: Cheumatopsyche charites (assembly GCA_024721215.1). Lineage (NCBI taxonomy): Eukaryota > Metazoa > Arthropoda > Insecta > Trichoptera > Hydropsychidae > Cheumatopsyche > Cheumatopsyche charites. The sequence continues at coordinate 1,364,225 of CM045583.1, read as the reverse complement.
ATATAATAAATAACCTATACTTATCCTGATATTAAATGAAAAATTATATCAGTATTATGGCAGTATTTTTGTAGCAAGTCGTTTTATAACTGAACATGTAAAAGCTTTTTTAATTAATTTAACCTCGAATTTATATAAAATACATTCTTTTAACTTTCAAAATTTAAAAGAATGATGACAAAATTTAATGAGTCTTAACTTGAGTGATACTGAAATGTTTATGAAACAAAAGAATGAAAATTTCGATAGATTTGATTGGAAACGAAACGCGTGAAAATATTATACCAAATTTTGCCAAAATTAATAGAATTTGACTCATTTTATCATCTTCACTATTGAATGCTTAAATATTTCTGAAATCTAGATTTCAGAAATATTTAAGCACATTCTGATATCTGTAAAATTTTATAAATTTCGATAAAATGAAAAGATTTTAACCAATTTGCACTATTAAAACTCATCTTCTTATACCAAAATTTTTCACAAGACACCATCGAATATTTCAAAACCTCCGACATTTTTCAATCGAACCTCCCCACCGATTGTTTCTAATGGATTCCCGGGGGCATTTTTTACGGTTCGTCTCGCTATTTTTTTCCTTCGCAGGAGGAAATTGGGGGTTCGGCCACCGCCGATGGTCCAGAAAATTGGACTTCATTTAGATAAGTTGAGGCGTCGTTACTCACGTGGCCGAGGGTAGGAAATAAAACCTTCCATCAGAATGGCCGCCATCCGCGAAATGGGATCGCTTCGACTTGGAGCGTTTTCAATTGAGACGTGTAACGCGAGCCGAGTTCGTTATTGACGATTTTCGTTGGATTTTTGCAAGAAAAATGTGATTTAGATGCTCGTTTTCAAACATAAATGATGTTTTTGGGGTTATTTTTTTGTTTAATGTTGAAATTATGTTCAATTCTTTGAGTATTTGGGGTAGCGTTGAGTGTAAATATCTTAGTGCGCGCAGTCGCGTCGAGTGTTTATAACCCAACATTTGCAGTCATACCGTGTGTACATACTAGTTTCTTACATTCAATACTAAATGTGATTCAATTTCGATCAATATTTTAAATATCATATTTAAATGATGAATAAATAACACAAAGGTCACAAGTGATCTATTATTCAATCGTCAAATATCATAGTTTGTAAATATAATATTATTTTTTAGCAATAAAACATATCTTAGAATAAAAAATATTCTTTTGTACAAAACGAAACGGCTTATATACAATAATATAATGCTATAAGCATATCGATTTCGTATTCATCATATCGCATTACAAGCAAAAACACTCAGATTCCACCTTTCACACGAGAGGAAAAAATGCGAAAGATGGGAAAATGGAAAAATATAAGACAAACACATAGACACGTATCTATCTTTTACTTATCTATAGGTGTGTAAAGTATTATATATTACATAAACCAAATATATTTATTTCAATTATTGATTATAACTAGATATGAGAAAATTTCGATTAACTTATGATTATGCAAAATTTTCTTCAACAAAATTTAACTTTGAAAGGATTAATATTTAAAAATCAAATGAAAATTCAATCACCTTATTTTATATTATTTAATTTTCTTGTTTTCACTATGTGAAAGCGTATCGAAGTTTTATTTTGATATAAAAATACATTTGTACAACTGATAATATCGAAAAGAATTATCTTGAATATTTTTGTAATAAGATTTTCATAGGTCTTCTGTCAACGATGAACCAATTCAAAAACCATACGACTATAGCGGTTAAAAACCATAAATAAGTTTTCCACTTCAAGTTAAATAATCATCCAAGTCAAATATCTTAAATTTTTCATTATTTCTCTATAAATTTACGTTTAATAACAATAATTTCATTGGGGTGCAGTTAAAAGACGGGATGGTGGGCTTCCCTCGTTATGTATTATCTCAAGAAAATTAGTGAACTGAATCAAAAAATAATCATGTCTAAATCAAAAACTATTAAATAAATAAAATACTACATGAAAAAAATACATTTATATATTTTCATATACAATACATACATTCACTAAAAAACCGACAATACGCGCGTCGGCGTCGCGCTCGGAAAATCCTCGGCGAGTTTTCCGGCCGAATTTTCCGACTCCCTTCCACTTGTCGACGGTGGAAAAGTTTCTTCGGCCCGTTACAAAGATTCCCGGCTATTATTTAAATTTTCGTACATACTAATGGGGCTATTTGCAGCCGTCCGAGGCTGCGCTTAACAGCTCAACTTGTGCGGTCTCCTCCAATTCTCCTCTCCTGCATGCGACGACGTTTTTATCGCCGTTTTCAAATTCAGAAAACGAGAAATGCAGATAATGAATTCGACTCTCCAGTCTGGGTTTTTGAATTTTTTTTTTTAGAAATGGTAGAGTTGGGGTGGAACTTGTAGAGTTTCGTTGTATGGTTTTGATGAAATGTTTAATGTAATGTTATACGTTCTCACCCTTTTAATTAGATGTACATGGATTTAATATTTGTCTTGCATTAAATATTTTTATTCAATTGTATTCTTTATTATTTAAGTATGAATATTATATAGGTATTATGATATTTTTATTAGAAAATCAAGAATATACAATAGTTTTTCAGAAGCTTCTGGTGTATATAATGTTGTGCTCCCATATTTCCTTTTCTGCTATTAAAGGAAATCATTTTTATATCGAAAAAATATAGAATTCTAATAATAAGATATGTATCACTAAAAGGTGAATATTTAAAATTCGTTATTAATATGAAATTATTACTTTTGTAATTACAATAATAATTAGAAATGTTACTAGTGAGTGAAATCATAAATTCCCAATTTGACTTAAATTCTAACTCAATTGAAATAAAAACTATACTCACAAAACACTTACCTAGCCTAACCTAACCCAAACTGAATCCTTAGCTAAACATAACTTAATCATACTAAAATTTAAAAAAAAGAACTTAACTTAAACCATTAAGTGTTCTTTCGATAATTTGCTCACCAAACACTAAAGATTTTCAGAAACAAAAAGTACTTAACTTAATTCGATTCAACCGAATTTCTGATTTTCATACTTGCATATTGATTCAGATAAATTATGTTACAATTAAATATAAACTCATTAAAAGTAATTAAAAAATGAATCCGAATTGCTACAATTTCATATTAACACACTCACCTCGAGTTAATTATTTCTCGAGAAGCCATTAGAGCGAATCGTTTCAATTTTCCCGCAGTTTCTTTAAAGATTTATTCGAAAATGCATTAGAAATACATCATTTCGCTGCAGGGTCGTTTATTCGGCCAGTTTTAAATTTATTTCTTCCACATTTCGGTGCATTATCAACGACAATTCATAGTCTAGGGCGGAAACGAAAATTGCATCCGTTGGCGAATTTCCAATCGAAACGCTGCACACTTGTATCGATTGGTCATTTAGATATACATATAGAGAAAATGTAAATTGCACATATACGGTAGAACTTCAATTTTTTCTTTTTAATTTCTATTTGAATCGTTCTAAATTTAAAAAATGTAAAAAAGTTGATTTTTTACTGTAATTAATCACGTTCGCCGGTGTTTACGTACGTGTATGTCATGAATAATGAAAGTAAGATTTTCGCTGATTTTACGTATTCTAAGTCCAAATATCTCGATGAAATGTTTTAACTCTTATATTACGTATGAGACAATTTATTACAAATCTCTTTTAAATTTTATTTTCCGATTCATCTCTAATTAATGCAGATAATCTATTATAGTTTATACTGTACTTTGAAACATCCGATTCCACACATCAAAACAATTTTAATATCGGCACTGTTCAAATATTTATTTTCGCATCCGATTGAATTTTCGACATGGAATTGCACTATGTCAAAAATTATGAATTCATATTGATTCAGAACAAATGTAATATCCAGGAATAGATTATGAGGGGGAAGGCTTCAAAATATATAGGTATATATAAAATATTACATTTTTTCCTATAAATTTGAATAATAAATCGAAAAACGTAAAAGTATCTAGTTCGACAAACTATTCGTTTATCTAAAGTTAGGTTTTGCGTATCGCGACAAGCGGCAAGCAGCACGCCTCTCGCTGCTAGGTCAACATTGGGAACAATGAAGTCTGTTTTTTGGGGTCCTCATTATTCCCATAATTGACCATACAGAAAGAGGCTTGCTGCTTGCTACTTCCCGCTTGTCATGGTATGCAAAACCCCAGTTTAACTAGTAACTATTGCTTTCCTTGCTTAAGCACTTCCATTTATAGAAAGATAATAGGATTTTATGCAAAATGCCTCCAGGTAAAATCGTCGAATTTTTTTTCAATTAAATTCGAAAACGCATATTCAAAGAGAAGAGGCTTTATTAGATCGTTATTTTCGTTTCGAATTAGTTTGTTTTTCCCGCCGAAGAGCGAGTTTCCCTAGTGGTGTATTTTTCCGACCGCATTTCCCGGCCTCGCATGTGGTGCTCCATTTTCTCGAGCGCTTTTGAAAATTAAATGCAATATTACGACCGCAATTTTTCATAAATATACACACACACACACATGAATATAACGTCATTGTACCAACCCAGATTTCATTTTATATAAGATGTGAAAGAAAATATTTTCCGAGTGTGCGAGTTTCAGGAAAATTCTTCACATTTTTCACGTTTCAGTATCGCGTTTTGTTTTATTTTTCAGTGTTGTCTTCTTATTATTTAAATGTTTATGTAGTACATGAGAATAGAATAGTATTTTTTCAAGAATGTAACCGAAAGGTGTTTTAGTTTGAGTTTTAGGAACGTCTAAGAATATGAGAATTACCATTTTTTAAGGTAATTTTGAAATTTGAAGAACATTTATAAATTATTTGAATCAAATAAAATAGTTTCTTGCAAAATTAACATTTATAAAGCAAAATAAACCATTCAGAGGCGAAATATACTATTCTAAAGCAAAATTAACTATTCTAGAACGAAGCAAACCTTTTACAAATGTCAAAGGGCTTAGTTTGCTTGAAAATATTATATTTCAACTTACGTGAAGTAACATTAAATTTTTCAAAATCTTCATTTGGTTTTAAAATATTATATTTATTATATATAAGAAAATTCGCTTCACCATATCTAACTATATAATAGCTCTATTCTGTCTGTCTGACGTTCCAAAACTGCGCTGATATATAAAAAGGATTGATAACTTGTAACTAACATTCATAAAAAAAAACCTCAGCATATCAAAACTTAATAGAACCTTCAAAACAATACATTCACTTTTAAAAAACCTAAAATTTTCAAACTAAAAAACATAAGACGCTTCGAATAACAAACGACCGCATCTTCGAATCCCATTCGCATAATTCAAACGGACTTATCTCGCTTTTTTTTCCCCCGTTAGCGACACCTTATTTCGCACTTTTTCCGGATATTCCGGAAACCGGAAAAAAGAAAGAGAGAGAGATTATCGTCATCGACATTGATCGGGCCCCTAATTGCGTATCTCTCGATGCCCGATCCGATCAATCTTCGTCCCGGATCCGGAAAAACCGGAAAAGCGAGTACTCGGGCCATTAAGACGTCTCACCGCTATCTGGCATCTTAATGAGATTTTTCCAATTGATGGCCTCAGAGTGGGAAAAATTAAGCGAGCCTCCGAAAAATGGGAAAGGGGAGGGAAAAAAATCTTTCGGATTGTTGAAAAAGGAAAGTCGGAAAAATCGCACGATTCGCTCGAAAATAATCAATCACTGGATGCTGTGGATTTATCTTGTTTTTTTTTTTATTTTTCAGAGGTAGTTTATTGTCTTTTTTGGTATTTGAAAGTGTATTTTTGAAATCTAGAGGAAACGGAAAATGTGGATCTGTTTTAATCACTGCTGTACATATTACATTTAAAATTTTACAATCGACAGAGTTCTAAACGTTTGACAGTTAATAAAGTAGATTTTTCACAGAAATTTATTTTTTATAGACTTCTTATCTATTTATCTTTCACAAAGATACTTTTCAGATTATCATGCGTAGGTACATGAAGAAAAATTTTGACATAATTACATTTCATAACATTTTGCAATCAATGACTTTATAAATTTAACTTTTTTCGAAGTATTTTTTCACAGTCATTATAAATATTTTAACTGTAATCTACACATGAAATGTTATTTGATGACTGAAAAGTACATGTGAAATTTTTGCCAAAATTGAGTTATGTACAGGTATTGTTTCTATGTACGCTCATGTATTTGGTGGCAAAAGGATATAAAGGAATTTAGAACGTGTACTTAGATATATATTTAAATCACTCGACCTCCTCTTAATACATGCTCAACTTTGAGCTCGCTTTTCTCAAAATCACCGCAAAGTCACTTGTACCCCTTGATCTTTTCAGTCTTCGTTTGATATTTTACAACGAAATTTTGCAATCAATTTGTTTCGATTGTATTATACAACAATCGGCTTGAATTTCATAAAATTTCGAGCGATTATTGGTACAGCGGCCAGTTAAAAATATATTCGTGATGAAATTTCATCGAATTATAAATCAATATTCGCCGTAATTACGGTTCAATCAACCAATTTCGAAAATAGTTCACGATTAACAATTAACATGCCCAGCACGAAACGTCAACTTCAATCAAGACATCAATCACGAATCAAAAATCGACCTGAAAATACACGCTATTGAATCGAAGGGAAAATTATAAACTGAAAAAAAGTTCGAAACTAAAACTAGCATTAAATTTTAAAATCAAAACCTATAAGTATATTGTACATTTAATCGAAAATTGTTGTAAAATACGTTTACATGTGTATCTTGCATAACACTGATTGTGATATTCGTAATTACATTCAACAAAAGAACCTCAATAAAACGTACCAACCCCAAACTTTCGAATATAAATAAATATTTTAATTTTGAATATTATTTAACCCCTTAACTTCCGGATGCGCATAGCATTCAACCGGTTAGCGGAACTTAATTAGCGACAATCGAGCGCAAGTTTGAATAACGAGCGGCTGTCAATTGCCGGTACAAACCGGTCGAAATTTGATTTCCCCAGACACACATACACTCGAATATTATATCACGACTGAAAATACCAAAGGGTACAAGTAACATTTATTCTAAAATCGAGTTATATACAGAATCACTTCTATGTATTTGATGGCAAAAGGATATAAACGAACTTGGAACGCGTGCCGAGATATATCATCAAATCACTCGACCTCCACCTAATACATGTAGGGACATGCTCAACTTCGAGCGCGTTTTTCTCGATATCAATATAATGTCACTTGTACCCCTTGGCCTTTTTATTCGTCGTATAGGGGTTGTGTTTCGTTGTCGAGGGGTTAAAACGTCAATATTTGTTAGGGGTGCATCGCGTGCAGGGATCGACGATTCCGCGTACGTGCTTTTTTTTGTGGCGCTCGTTTTGATTGAGGTTTTCGGATGGATGTGCTTTTTTGCTTTGATGTTTGTTTGGTTTTGGATTTGTGATTAAAAAATAGTGGATTTTAATAGTATTTTGAATTTTTTAGGTCTGTAATTTAATGTTGAGACTCATTGTTAGTATCTTACCTTTTTAGTAAAGCTATACCTTTGCATTTATTGGAGCGCTCGAATGATTCAATTGAAATAATTTTCTTTGTTAATATATAGTATTGTACTCAAAAAGCATCTTACATATTTAATTTAATTAATATGATTTAAATTTATTTTTATACGTGAACATAATTTCAACATCGACTTATCTGAGGCTTCTTCGAATAGACTACATTCCAAGATAGATATTCAATATTTATCAAATTATGTCTTCATTTAGATCGATGTCTTTAGTTTTGTTTCACAAATAATTAGATTATAAACAAATTTATAATTCATATTCATTTTAATCTATAATTTACTACCCTTTATACATATTAAAAAAATACGATAAAATTACTATTTTATAAATTTTTACTATGTACAATATTAAGTAAAAAATGAACCTTTTGTGAAATCTTAATATCTCCTATATTTATTTAGTACTTTCATATCATTCCGTAAACAAGACACTTGACAAACCCAAATAGGTTTGGTTAAGTTAAGTTTAAAAAAAAATTACATTAAGTTGAATTCGATTAGATTGAATTAAGTTTTGGGTTCAGTTAAGCTATATCGAATCTCTCGCCGAGTATTTGCCACACTTATTTTTCAACATGAACATTTAAAACCTACATAGACACAAACATATCATTGTAAAATCCGATCAAATCGCATTCGCAGAAATACAATCGAAATTCCATAGAACGGAGTAATAACAGCGGCGCAAGTGCAATCGGCAATTTAGTGTGTGCGTCACACTGTTGTGTGTATTTCCTTGTGGGCGAAACAATCGCGTGTCAAAACAAGACATGCGATTGCAACGTTCTACGTAACGTCGGTTCAAGGCGGCTCATCGACGTTTCACTGCACTCGGCTAAATTCAGGGGAGACTTGGTCGATTCCCAGATTTTCGTATGTGGTATTGATCAGAAAATTTGGTTTGAATAAGTGTGATTTCGACTCAATCGGCGATAGTGGAAGACGTAAGGGGGCTAGGGCAAGTTTTCCAAATTATAATAACAACATTATAAAATTCAATAAAGACATTAAAAAAACGATTTAAGGATATGACAGAATCTTCGAAGTCAAATAAAACATATGACGACTGAATAGCACAAAGGGTACAAGTAACCTTTTTTATCGAAAATGAGTCAAGTACACCGAATGTTTCTATCCTATCCTAAAATCATTTTTTTTAGTCTTTATTGAATTGTAAATAATTTTATTACCATTGTGACCTGATATTACAATAAAATGTAAACGATAATTGTAAAATTCTAGAGAAAAAAAGTGTCAACACATCACTATCTGTAGGTAACTTAATAAACATTCGAAAATATTAAGCTTTTTACTGGTTTATTAATATAACGTACTAAAAAAGCAATTTTCTTTATGTAGTTAAATGTATGTTTCTTTTTCATAACTTCCCTTGCTTACTGAGCATATTTTCCAACTCGACACAATCAAACTTAACGATTTGCTATTATTTTATTCAAACTTTTAAAAAACTATTTTTTTAATTTATTTAAAATCTTCCTTTTTACTTCAAAACAAATAAAATCACAAAAACATGAAAAACTCACCCAAATCATTCCCATTACATCAAATCCCAAATTCAACCCATCCAAACCGAATTTCCCCATAATCTTAACAATCCCATACAAACACAAGCATACCCAGTTAAATCCGTAGCACACTGTACCTCACTGGAGGATTATGAGGCCGTAGTGTGGGTAAACTGTTATCGACGTAACTTGTGGAACGCCTGTATGTATTATATATCGACAAATATTCGGATAGCTCCGGGGCCCGAATAGCGAACTCGCTCTGGTATTCCAACAGTGGTTTATGTTTACCTATGAAATTATGGTGATCTTTGTGTACGTTGGAGGAAAAGTCTATTGTGCTCGATGTCTCGTATGATATGGCATTTTTGTGCAAAGCTAACAAGCTTCGCGAATTTCTGAACGATAGTTATGTTTGGAGTCTGGAAAATTCGCTAAATAACGTTGGATATACGATAAACTAACAAGCTAAATAACTTGACATAAACTAAATAAAATATGAAAATTTCTCAATTATGAATATAAACATATATTTTCTATATTCTAAAATATAAATAAATGTGTTCATGAACTTAAAAATGCATTGATTCTATGCATAGCATCTGTTAACTTATCAACAATTGCATCTACTGGTTTAGTTTTCTTACACAAATTTGATTGTTTAGATCCTATTAATATTAACCCTTCTCCGCTTTGCAATAAAAATCTTTCTTTAATTTCAAATCCTTCTTCGTAATCGGAGTTAGGTGTAGCAAAAATTACAGTTAAAACTTCGAAATATTCAATCAAATCAATAAATTCTGAATAAGTACCAAAATTTAAGGCAACAACCATCGATTTATCTTCAAATATTCTACTGAATACTAAAGAATTGTCAGAAAAGTATAACCAATCAAATCTTCCATTTCTAAACAAAGGACTCTGTTTAGCTTTAGATAAAAAACGATTTATTTTAAACGGATTCAAAGTAGTGCCCATTTTTTGAACTTCTAAATTAGTTTTCAGATAATTTCTAGATACTTTCAACCACGGATCGGAATTTGAAGAAAATCCACTATTCATAGAATCATCCCACTGAAAAGGCGATATAGCCTCCAAAACATAACCACTTCTACAATTTTCTTCATAATCAACATCCACATTCGACATTCCAATTTCATCACCTTGATACGTGACAAGATTTCCCGGCAAAGTATAAGAGAGGAAAATCATATTTATCGAATTCCTATATCCGATCCTGTCGATGAGACGATCCGTCTTAGAATTTCCCACCTGAAAATGGGATATTAATTTTTATTAATTAATACGAGAGTTGATTGGATCTAAATTGCACTCACCGTCCAAGTGTTTGGTTGTATTCCTTTAAAATACGTCATCGTCTTGTCTAGATGAAATTTAATATCTCTTGCCGATGACTTTTCATTTAAACTCATCAAATTTTCATCGAAGACGAGATGAAAGCTGCTACGTATACTTTTATAAGGATTTTTGAATTTGAATTTGATATTGTTACTGAAATCGCCTATCAATATTCTGAAAATATTTGGTCTATGTAAAAAATATTCAATTATTATTTCTAGATTTTAATTTTGACTGCCTTTTAAGCTGAAAATCAATATTTTTCGATTCTGGGAAAATTCTGATTCAAAAGTAGTATTGACTTTTCCTCATGAGTTTTCGAAGAAAACTTGAATTTTGGTGCAACTTACCTCTCAATAAACTGATCATTATAGATTGTCAAGTTTCAAAATTCAGATAAACAAAAAAAATTTAAACTCACAGAGGTTTACAATCGAAATCGTTCCCGAAACATTGATCTATAGAATTTTTCAAATACGTCATGGTTTCTATGACATCTCCTTCTGTACTTGGGAAGAGGCGAAATCCCGATATATCCCAAGTTGCCCACCGCATCAAAACGTTTTTTATTTCCCCTCTGAGTCTTTTGCTTTTATAATTCAATACAGGATATCCGACCAAAGGATCTCGCATAGCCAGATAGTGCTCTTTGCGATTCTCGTCCCATCTCCAATCGTATTTGCAATCGATATAAGTCGACTGGAAAACACAAAAATGCGTATTTTTAATGTGAAAAACAGATATATATTCTGAAAATAAATATCCTAGAAGCCAATAAGTATAAGTGATAGAAAATAATAGCAAAAATTTTCTAATCCTTACAAATAGTATTGAGATACATTTTGGTAGTCTATGGACGACATTTAGGGTTTTCTGATAATCTTTTTTTTTTCATTTGACAAGTTTTTTCATTTTCATTTGATGATTTTGTAATTTAAAATAATTATCACCTTTGTTTTGAATTATTTAGTATATATCATTCTCAAATTCACCCGCGTTTGTGGTAAAGGACTGTTTTCTTAAAAGTATTACTCATGTAGAACATGTCCATTTGTCTTATCTCTAAATAACTTTCTATTATTTCTTTAATCAAAATATGTAAATATTCAACTTTGAATGAAGCTTTTTGTAAATTTGATCAAGTGAACTTGGCTTCTAGGGTCTTCATTTTTTGCGGTCTATTCATAAAATCATCTTACGTTTTCAGAGATACTATCTAAGATGCTCTGCCATACAAAAAAATCTTCGAAACCTTGTTCTTTATTAGACGAAAATCGAAACCAATCAGAATTCGTACTAATTTCATCAAAGTTCATATCGAGAATAATTTTGATCCCTAAATGAAATATTAGATCAAAAATTTATAAAAACCCTTCATAAATGAATAACTTATTATACATATACCTGCTTTTTTAAAATTTGAAAACAATTCAGACAAAGAATCATCATCTCCATATTTACTATCGATTTTATAAAAATCTTTCACTCCATAACGATCACAATTTTCTTCGTAATCAAACATCGGCGATAAAAGAACAGCGTCTACATTCAACGCCATCAAATGATTCATTCCACTCAAGATTCCTTTTATAAAAGAAGTGTAGATATAAGAAAAATATTTTTATTGATATGAAAAAACGAAATATTCTCACAATATTGATTCAATATACCGTTTATGTCTCCGATGCCATCGCCGTCGGTATCTTTGAAAGATTTCACGTTCAGTTGATAAAAATGTCTATTGTTCCACCATCGATCATTTTTGACACGACATTGAATGTAATTTATTAAATTAAATGTCAAAAACAATCTGAGCACAATCGAGAACATTTTCTAACTGGAATCGTTTGTGTTATACGGATATATTTTATATAATACGATGAATCGTGCCGGATAATTGAACGTTTCTTAACAAATCATTCGTTATATCGAGGCTGAATAATTTTCCGGTTAATTTAATTCGTTAAATATATTATTTAATAAATTTTACTATACGTTTAAAATCAATTTAAATACTCAGTATGACTATTGAAAAACTGTGGATTTTAACCATATATGACTCGAGTTGAATAATTTTCAATTGAGGACCGGACTTTTTACTTCTTTAAATCGAATTTAAAGTACACGTGGTCCTCCAACTACTAACTGTCAAAATCTGGGGGGAAAATATGGATTCATGAATTTCTGTACGAACTGTAGTTATATATGTCTCTTTCAGAGACTGTTTTGATAGCTCATAGTTGAACGAACCACGTGTAGTTTTAATTCGTTTTATTCTCAAACCAAAGTTGAAAAGACAGGTCCTTAATTGAATGTTACTCAACTCAAGTGTTAGTTGATATTTCGTTGAATTTATTGTGTTACCGATTTTAAGTGTTTTTGACGATGATAGATCTATTCTAGAGAAAAAAGGTGAAAAAACTGGCCTTAAAAGTTTAATATACAAACATACCACTCACTACCTGCACAAATGTCTCATCAATTTTTACAATCGATTCATGCAAACTACTTTAATTTACACTTAAAATCTTATAAAAGCAGTACTTAAATTACTTGCAAACACATCCAAAACACAATCTACACACATCAGAGACATTCTCGAATTAATTTTTCACGAAACAACAACATCATCTTCAAATGACAAAGGACACGCTTGATTGTCTTTATAATCTCGTTTAGTGAAGTACGCCACAAAAGCCTTTGAAATTGAAGATCTAACCCCATCACGACATAAACCAGAAGACGTAATCTGCGTAAATAGTGAGGTTATCGTCGTAAGACGAGGCCTCACTATGTCGAATTCGTTAATGTGGTTCGTTAAAGGCACGTGTCGTTCGAAAGTGTGTTATGGTGAGAGAAATGGAATTTGTAAGACACGTTGAGGATTTTCGGAAATGGAATTTTTGGTGTTTTGTTACTCGAGAGAGGTGTTTTTGAAGTGGAATGTGGTGTTTTCGAGGTGATCCTGAAACTTGAATAGTGTATCGTTTATTAGTTAATCCGAAAATTAACTTTTACAATCTAAATAATTCTTATTTTAGGATAAATGAAGTGAAAATGTGTATTTTCATTCATATTTCGATTCAATAATGGAAAAATGTAGCTTGTATCAGACAATAAATTAGTTCGTAGAAAAACGTGTGATTTGGTCAACTATTGAAAAATTGATATCATATTTGAAAAGTACTATCTTTCAAGTCTTAGTTTTGTAATAATACATATATGGTTTAGTTCAAAATTTATATCATTTTTAATTATATGCGTTTTAAATAAAAATAAATCTATTTTTCGCGGAAAATATTATAACTATAATTTTTCTTAATCATATAGCTACATATGTATTTAATAAAATTGATTTAATTGTACATAAATATGAATATGTCATATTTTTTATCACAACATAAGATCGACCATTTTAATTAGCGGATGTATAAAAATTATGTTCATTTAAGTGGAAATACACCATATACATTTAAATACACATCAATTAAAAAATACACTCATTCATTCAATAAATATTTATTTTTCTACATTAGATTTAATCAACTATTTTTTTTCATTCAACATTGTTTAGAATCTGACGTAAATACGATAGCTTCTCCAGCTTCTAATTCAATAGACGTCTTATTCACAGAATCTCTGAAAATTCAATTGAAAATTTAGTGAAAAAATATTAAATTATTATAAATAAATAAATAATTATTTACCCAGGTTTTTTAGCTGAATTGATGCTAGCAACATATACAGTCAATTTATTAGTCAATTCTTGCATTTCAGATAAATCTGCCACAGTTCTATCTTCTCCCATATTCATAACCATACTAATTGTATCATGCCCTTCAAGTGTCCTATAATAAAAAATATAATATGAATCTTTACAACTGAAATATCATTCTTTCTTCAAGGATCCTTTTAGCCCAAATTTTATTCAATAAAATAATCAAAACTCAAAATTTCCCTCAAACACCTCGAAGCACTTAATCAAGTCACCCTCGAGTGACCTCATAATTTATCTAGGCTTTACATAAAGGCTCAAATTGATCACCTGGTCAAAGCGAAGACGTCGTCCGAAATCGCTCTCAGGTTCCATCCTCCCTCTTGTAACGTGAGCGAATATCTAAGAGCTGTAACGGCTTGATACACCTTAAAGTGGCTAGTGCTAGCTGCTTTTTGGTTTGCCAAGTTGAGGGTCTTGTAGTCTAAGCCCACTGGTAGCCAGGTCTTATTTGCTGTGGAGAAACCTGCGTTTGTGGAGTTGTCCCATTGGAACGGAGTTCTCTCTGGGTCTCTGAAAATTTGTATTTTTCAATATCACAATAAAACATTTTGTATGAATGATGCAAGGAAAGTAACGATCATTGAGAGCAAAATTGAATTATTGTAAGATCGAGTACGCAACAAGTGACTTTATGTATCTATCGATTATAGACGCTTATCGTATACATGTTTGCATTCGATCTTTCATCGCAATAAGCGACTTAACGTGTATATTGAAACAATAGTCACATAGTGTCGTTTATTGTGTACTTATTTCGCATTAAAATAGTTTTATGATATTTTCATTACCTGGAGAATATTTCGTATTTGTCTTCTCCAGCTTCGCAACCTGAAACGTCCACAGTATCTTCCCAACTAACATATCCATTTTTCATTCCTATTTCATCCCCTTGATAAGTTATAGCAACTCCTGGCAAAAGCATATCTAACATGTTCAAACCGTCTACTTTTTCAGCTCCGAAACGAGATGCCATTCTCGGGTTATCGTGGTTTCCAAACTACAAAAAAATCCAATTTAATCTAATGAATTCATAATATTATTAAGGCTAGATTCTCAAATTGCTTACCACCCAATTGGGATACTTTCCTTCAGGCACATAAGTCAACCACCTAGATGTTTTATAAACTAAATCTCTAGCGTTCGAATTGGAATTCAATTCAGTGATAAAATCAAAATTAAATGGAACATGACTTCCATTGCGAGTAGCGTTTCCGAAATATTTCAAAGTGGTAGTTAAATTGGCATATCCTTCAGTCAACATCACTCTAAATCCAAAATATTAATCAATCCATTAAGTTATGAATAATTTTAATATCTCATAATGTATACCTAGTTATTCCATCTTTTTTGCTGTATTCATCCAAAAGATCTCTCCATTGATAAACAATTGCATACGTATCATCTTGATCTTTCGAATAAATTGGAGTTGTATAACCCAAATCAGTAGGACCTAAACCTGGAGCATAAGTACGAGGATCATCAGGATATCTTCCACCATGCAAATTTTTATCAGCTTCCAATAAATAGGGCAAAGCATCTATTCTGAATCCATCTATTCCTTTATCTAACCAAAATAGCAAAACGCTATTCATTTCTTTGACAACTGCTGGGTTTCTATAATTCAAATCTGCCTGTTGTATCGAAAATTGATGCAAATAGTACTGTTGCCTTTGTTCGTTCCATTCCCACGCACTGCCTTGGAATTGACTCACCTGTAATTTTCAAATTATTTGTATTACAATTAGACTTTGAGGAAAAATTATAGAAAAAATACCCAATTGCTTGGAGGTTTTCTAGTATTAGTTTCTGGGTCAATTATTCCATCATCCCATACGAGGAAATCTTCATATCCAGCTGTTCTATTAACAGATAATTTGAAATAATCTGCTTCGGTGCTGCAGTGATTTGGAACGAAGTCCAATACGACTTTGAGACCTTAAAATATAATAAAATTTAATATTATATTTAATCAAATCATTTGAAAAATTATTACCTAGTTCTTTCGCCTTTTTGATCAAATTTTCCAAATCTTCCATTGTTCCATACTCGTGATGAACTTCGCGAAAATCGCTAATATCATATCCAAAATCAATCATTGGAGATTTGAAAATTGGCGACAACCAAATAATACCGACTCCAGCATCGACGAAATGTTCCATATTTTGAGTGATTCCTAAAAAAATAATAATCATAATACTTTTATCATTCGATTTTTGAAAGATGTCCAACTAATTCCTGAAAGAGTCTCATTTTTAACAGTTCAACGATATCATTAATGAAATAAATACCTTTCAAATCTCCAATCCCATCTCCATTACTATCTTTGAAAGATCTAGGATAGATCTGATAGAAGACACTTTTCCTCCAATATTCATGGGGATCATTAACAGTGGGACTTGGATCATTAACAGCAGCTCCAAATCCCATCAATGGACCAAAACTGATTACAGAAAATACCAACCAAAACAGACGACCGTCCATCTTGACTAACTTTGCCATAACTGTCCAACTCTGACTATTTAAAGGAAAACTCGCTTTTTGTCCCAAGCGACGCTAGTGTTGTATTATTTTAATGACTCTAGCAGTTTTATTGTTCAGCGATGATAATAAGAATGTTGGTACAAAACGTCTTCGTGTGATGTGCTATTGTTGATTTGATCCGATTTGTATGAGAGATGTAAACAGTTTTAGCATAATATTGAATTGTTGTCGAGTATTCGTTTGATATTCAAATTTGATTGATGTCAGTTTCTATTCTTTATTGAAGCGTTTGCATTCTTTGAAAATGTTGTTTTTACTTGAATTAGTGTTTTAATGATAAAATTTTAAGTTGAACACAAATGACTGTATTTAAGATAAAGTATTTCAAAATATATTTAGAACACATAAAATGTAAATTTCTCACTATCTTAATCAATTTTAAACGAAATTTTACAAAACACACTCTATTAAATTTATCATAATATAATTCAATTGTTTATTACTTCTGCTTTGAAAATAAACGACTCTTCTTGCGTCAACTCGACCATTGCAGCATTTAACGAATCACTAAAATAAACGCAATAATTCAAAAATAAAACAATCTTATATTTTCACATCAAAATCAAATGAAATTTACCCAGTGCTTTTTCCAGAATTGATACTTGTGACCCGAACTTTAATTGGACTTTTCATACCTTTCATTTTAGACAAATTGACCGTAACATTTTCACTCCCCATATTCATGACCATTCCCCACGTATATAAGCCTTTCTTATATCTATAAAGATAAAAAAAATATTTATAAACATATATTGATAGAAAAAGAGTGAGTCCCTAGAGTATACAATACCTAGTCAATGCGAATACATCATTTGTGATAATCTGCAAATCTAAATCTCCATCTCTAACAGCAGTTTCGTTCCTAAATCGTGATGCTGCACGAAAAACTTTAAAATGACTCTTCGGTGTTCCTCCTTGTTGTTTCAAATTGATTCTTTTATCTCCTACAGGTAACCAAGTCGAATTACCATCTGAAAAACCTGCGTTTACACCAAAGGTCCATTGATATGGTGTTCTTTCTGGATCCCTACAATCATACGAAATCTTCCAATTTACATTTTTGAATTACATCTAAAATGAGTTAAATTGCCAATATTCTTACCTGGAATAGTTTAAACCTCTTTCTTTTCCTAATATATCTGTATTTTGTTCTTCAGTAATGGGTACATCAAACATTCCTATATCGTCTCCATAATAAGACATTGCAATACCAGGAAGCATCATTTGCAACATCATCAAACCATTCATTTTAAATTTACCAATTCTACTTGCTACTCGATGACTATGAGCATTTCCTAACTGAAAAAATAACATATTTAAACCAAATTTCAATTGTAAAAGTATAAAACACATCAAACTTACGATCCAATTCGGAACTTGATTCGGTGGAACGTTATTTAACCACTTTTGACATACTTGTACAACATCTGCAGCATTTGATTGATTCGTGATATCTTTTAATCCAAAATTATAAGGAACATGACTGATATTATGAGTTTCGTTTCCATAATACTTTATGGTGTATGTGAAATTTGTAAAAGATGATCCAGTCAATACGATTCTATAAATTGAATATATAATTGAAGATGTAAAATCTTTAATTTTTCACTGCACCAAAATACAATGAACATCTTTTAAAAATGTACTTAAAAAATCATTCTACTTTAAAAATATCACATTTCATTGAATTTTTCATTTTTATTTAACGAATTTTTACTAATCACAATGTAAATTAATCCATTTATGTACATTCATTAATTTTATCATACATTACCTTCGTTCTCCACTGTTGAATCTACTATAATAATCCAAAAACGATCTCCACCTATGAACTATATCATAAGATTCGTTTCTATTATGGGAATTTATATGATCCGTTTTTCCGGAACCATCTGGTCTTATAGGATCATCCGGAAAAGTTCCATCCGGATTTTTAGCTTCGACTAAAGCAAATGCAGAATTCATCTTAAATCCACTTACGCCTTTGTCCAAATAATACCTCATCACTCTGATCATTCCGTCAAAAACAGCCGGATTACTGTAATTAAAATCTGGTTCTGTTTTATAGTATTGATGTAAATAGTATTGTTTTCTTCTAGGGTGCCACTCCCATGCACTGCCTTTTATTACATTTTCCTAAAATTTTACATTTTTTTATTGAATGTTGAGTTATAATTTTGTAATGTTTTAATACCCAGTTAGATGGAGGAATTCTTTGGTTCGTTTCTGGATCGATTTTTCCGTCAGCCCAAACGAATAAATCTTTATACTGATTATTGTAACCTAATGATGATTTTCTAAAATTACTAGATTGATTACTGCAATGATTCACCATCAACTCCAAAATAACTTTCAAATCTTCGAAAAAAAAAACATCAATTAACAATTGAACTATAATTATTTATACAATCTTAGACCTACTTAATCTTTTTGCCTTTTGCATGAGATTATCAAAATCTTGCATAGTTCCATATTCTGGACTAACTTTATAATAATCTCTTATATCAAATCCACCTTCAGTGAATGGAGAATCAAAGAATGGATCTAATAGAATAGTATTGACTGCAGTATGCACAAAATATTCCAAATTTTCCGTGATTCCTTAATAAATTAAAGTTAATTAAACACTATTTCACGTATTAATTAATTTAATTAATATAAAAACCATTTAGATCTCCGATTCCATCGTCATTAGTATCTTTGAAGGATCTTACGTATATTTCATAAATGTGTGTATTTTCCCACCATTCTCGCATTTCAACAATTGTTATAAAAGCTTTGATTGCAAATATCAGAAATAATATTTTCATATTTTCTATCAATATTTAGATCAATAAATATTAAATTCGATTGTATGACGAAATTATTATATTGATTATATTACCTGAAATTTAAGGACTCCTTTCAATAAGACGAACCGACTCTATGAAGCAAATTATTACAAATACAAAATATTTATACACTTTCAATAAATAAAATATAGGGTTTAGTTGACGTTAAAGTGTTAAATGTCAACAAAATTTAAATACATCGGTACATTACCGTGCAACAATGTTTCAAATTTTCACGATAGTGAAATATTTAAGATAATCACACAATTCATTCTACGTGTATTTTTTCATTGATGTTTTGCTATTTTATGCATTTTATGTATCAGGGTTTTATTCATTACATATATCTTATTTACTATTCACGAATAAAATTATATTGAAGTAATAATTTATTCGTAGAAACCTTGCGTTAAAGAAAAATCAACGATATTCAAGTTAACATTCTTTGTATTAACATTCATAATTTTCATTTTGAATTATAACAATACATTACCAAAACCCATATTTAACAATCACCATATTGAAATATACTTTAATACATATTTTAATCGAAAATTTATTTAAGACAATATCAAATATGTATGTTGAAAAATCATCTCGGTCGTGTTATAAACATGAACGATTCCTCATTCAGTAAACGAACACTCGTTGGATTTATCCTGTCTCTGAAATAAACATTAAATTATGAAAAATAAAATACATATATTTTAAAATTTAAACATTCATAAAACATACCTTCTTCTTTTCATAGAATTAAGACTGGATTCAACGACTCTCAATCTTCTTCCCAAGCCTTTCATTTCAGTTATATCGATTGTAACGTTTTCTCTACCTATGTTCATCACCATTCCCCATGTCTGAGAACCATTCTTAAACCTTTAAAAATCATCGATTAATATATTAGTTTCAATGAAATTGTAAAAACATTGTCTCATAGCATAATCATTGTTTAAACTAGTAAATTCATTGAAAAGGTTAAAAGATCCCTAGAGATTTTTTCAATAGCGTGCAGTAAAATCGTGATTTCACAGGCAAAATTGTAGCTGATTATGAATTCATTGAAATGTCAGTGAAGTTATAACTTCACCTATATCACGATTTCACTGTATTGTTATTTTACAATACCTAGTCAACGCGAATACGTCGTTCGTAATTGCTTGAAGATCCATATATCCATGTTTAACTGCAGTTTCATTTCTACTGAATGCAGCCGCTTGATAAACTTTATAATGACTTCTCCTAAGTCTTTTTTCTCTTCTTAAATTAATTCGTGGATATGAACTAGCTACTGGTAACCAAGTTTTAGAAGCGTTAGAAAAACCAGCATTTCTCGTATCGTCCCATTGGAAAGGTGTTCTTTCAGGATCTCTAGAATCATACGAAAATTTTAAAATATTTTAAGGGTCTAGGACTTTATGTATTAAAAATGGAAGACTTTTAAAACTCTCACCTAGAAAAACTTAAGTCTCTTTCTTTCCCTAATATGTCAGTGTTATCACTTTCGGAAATTTCTCCATCTAACATTGCTATTTCATCTCCCTGAAAAGTTATTGCAACTCCAGGTAGCATCATTTGAAACATTATTAATCCATCTCGTTTAAATCGACCAAGACGACTTGATATTCGACTAGTGTGAACATTTCCTATCTGAAACGAAAAGTAATTAAATTTTCGTCTTTTCTAATGTGAAAATGTAAAAATCGTCAAACTTACAATCCAATTTGGAACTTGGTATTTTGGAACTTCGCTTAGCCATGCATCACATTTGGAAACAATATCATTAGCATTTGATTGATTGTTGATTCCTTTTGCTCCCAAACCATAATTGTACGGAATCGAACTACCGTTATGAGTAGAATTTCCATAATATCTTATGGTGAATGTGAAATTTGTGAATGTAGATCCAGTCAATAAGATTCTACAATTGAAAATTTTATAAAGTACATATATTGAGAATATTGTGGAAAGAAAACAATTTTATAAAATATCTAAAGTCGTATTATAATCAAGCTCGTATTATATAGATATTGATAATATTAAGGAAATGATCAATTAAAGATAAATCAATTTTCCATTTAAACCTTTTATAGATTGGGTTGAATTTTAACCACAATTATTTTAGTTGAAGTGTTTGACAACTAAATATAACGACCGAAAAAGCCAAGGATACAAGTAACATTTTTGCCAAAACTGAGTTAAGTACAAGAATCGCTTCTATGTTCGCTCATATATTTGGTGGCAAAAGGATATAAACTAGCTTGGAACGTGTATCGAGATAAATCATCAAATCACTCGACCTTCTCCTAATACATGCACTTTTCTCGAAGCTTTTCTCGAAGTCACTTGTACTTCTTGGGCTTTTCGTCGTCATATGTTTATGTATGTATAAGAGCCTTTTGATTTAAGCTAGTACAACTTAATCAGCTTCATTTTACTATCAATATCGACTAATATCATACACTACCTTCTATCACCGCCAACTCTTCCACTATAACTATCCATAAACGATCTCCATCTGTACAACAATTCATACGATTCGTTTCGATTATGCGAATTTATATGAACCGTTTTTCCGGAACCATCCGGTCTTAATGGATCATCTGGATAAGTTCCATCAGGATTCATGGCTTCAACCAAAGCAAAAGCCGAATTCAACTTGAATCCATCGACGCCTTTGTCCAAATAGAACGTCATTATTTTGATCATTTCGTCGAAAACATCAGGATTTCTGTAATTGAAATCCGGTTCAGTTTTGTAGAAATGATGTAAATAGTATTGTTGTCTTTCTTCGTGCCATTCCCATGCGCTGCCATTTACTACATTTTCCTAAAATTTTATTGTACTCATTGTTAAAAATTATCTGTTCAGTTATTATTTTGTTGGATTTCATTACCCAATTGTTTGGAGGCATTGTTTCATTTGTATCCGGATTCGTAGTTCCATTTGCCCATACGAAAAAATCTTCATATCCTTCTTCTCTTCGTACCGATTTTTGAAAATAATCAGATTCATTGCTGCAGTGATTCACCATCAATTCCATAAGAATTCTTATATCTTCACATAAATAGTTTTCATTAAAATCGTTATAATATAACAAACGAAGATATTCTTTGAACTCGGGTCATTGATTTTGTGAAAATTCGACAGAAATGAAGTTTATCAAATTCATATAAATATATCTAAGTTTTTTTACGAGTATTTATTATGGCTTATATTGAACAAAATTTCTACCAAATTTTCAAAAAAATTGGTGATCCAAGTTAATGTAGTCTCATTGATAAATAGTTTCAACAATTTGAAATACCTAATTCTTTCGCTTTAGCTATGAGGTTTTCAAAATCTTGCATATTTCCATATTCTGAGCTAATTTTGTAATAGTCTCTTATGTCAAATCCACCCTCAGTAAATGGAGAATCCAAAAAAGGATTAAACATAATAGCATTGATCCCAGAATCCACCAAATGATCCAAATTTTTCGTGACTCCTATTTAAGTTAATCAATTTAATGCTTAATAAGTTCTAATGGAACAGACCATCAAAAGGCATTAAACTGAGAGAGTTATGTTGTGATTTTTTTTTCCTTTTTTAAGCTTAGATCTGATTGCAGTTAAAATTAATTTAGGCTGTTTCTAATGCCAAATTCATCAACTATTCCATAAGTACCATACGTGTATCGATTGAAACTTTAATATACCTTTCAAATTTCCAATTCCATCGTTAGTAGTATCTTTGAATGATCTTACATACATTTCATAAATAAGTCTGTCTTCCCACCATTCACGCATTTCAACTTTTGTCAACAACGTTCCAATTGATATTATCAAAATCAGTAATAATTTCATATTTTCATGAAAAAATCTGCCACAAAATGACCAAATATTACACATAATTCTATGATGGAATCAGTAATCATCTTACCTAAGTACACCTCTCAATAAGACCTACTGACACTATGTGATTTGCGATTATCAATTCGAGATATTTATACTTTTTTCAGAAACAAAACTGCGGGTCTAGTTAGGTCATAGAAACGATAAAGTATTGAACATTTATATTTTTTCGTTCCATTTGCATTTAAGCATACAATGTATCAAAATTTCAAGATAGTGAAATATTTAAGATTATCGCACAATTCGTTCTACGTGTAGTTTTTTCATTGATATGTTGAAATTTTATGAATATTATGTATCTGGGTTTTATTAATAGCAAATGTTATTTTCTATTCATAAATCAAACAATATTAATTATATAATATGACTAAATTAATACAAACTTGGTGTTAAAGATAAATCAATGATATTTACATTGAAAATCTTTTTATTATTATTCACAATTTACGTCATATATTATTTTAAAATATAACTAAAACCTTAATTTTAACAATCACCATATTGATAAATTCTTAGATACATTCATATTATATATCGAACAAAAAAATAAATGATATAACATTAAAATATGTAAATATACTGAAAAATCATGATCTCGGTTGTGTCATGAATATGAACGATTCTTCTTTCATCAAACGAACGTTCGATGGATTTATCCTGTCTCTGAAATAAATACATAATCAAAAATCAATAAAAATACATATATTTTAAATTAAAACATTCATAAAACTTACCTTCTTCTTTTCATAGAATTAAGACTGGATTCAACGACCCTCAATCGTCTTCCTAAACCTTTCATTTGAGTCAAATCTACAGTAACGTTTCCACTGCCTATATTCATCACCATTCCCCATGTTTGATAACCATCCTTAAATCTTCAAAAATTATCGATTTATTAATATTTTTCAATAAAATCTTAAATTCATAGCTTAGTAGCAGAATCACTGATTAGTAAATTCTTATTCAAAATCACAACCAATATTATATAAGTTGAAAGGTCCCTTGATGTTTCTAATAAGGGTGAATTTTCAACTGTTTTTGAATTAATTGAAACGTCAGTGAAATTATAACTTCTCATAAATCATGATTTAACTGTAATGTTATTATGAAATACCTAGTCAATGCGAACACGTTATTCGTAATAGCTTTCAAATCCATAAATCCATGTTTAACTGCAGTTTGATTTCTACTGAATGCAGCTGCTTGATAAACTTTATAATAACTTCTCCTAAGTCTTTTTTCTCTTCTTAAATTTATTCGTGGATATGAACTTGCTACTGGTAACCAAGTTGTAGAAGCGTTGGAAAAACCTGCATTTTTCGTATCGTCCCATTGGAAAGGTGTTCTTTCAGGATCTCTAGAACCATATGAGCATATATGATATATTTTTTCGAATAAAATTAGAGCAAATGGATGAATTATTATATTTATTTAATTCTCACACTATAAGATTTTCAAAATCTACCTTTTTTGCAAGTCAAAAAAATTACAACGAAGAAACTTTAAAATATGTCTAAGTATAGTCTTTTTTGTTAATTCAAAATGAGTTTTTCCAAATTACTACCTGGAAAAGTTTAAGCCTCTTTCTTTCCCAAATATATCAGTGTTATCACTTTCTGAAATTTCTCCGTCTAACATTGCTATTTCATCTCCCTGATAAGTTATTGCTACTCTAGGTAGCATCAATTGTAACATTGTCAATCCATCTCGTTTAAATGTACCAAGACGACTTGCTACTCGACTACCATGAACATCTCCCAACTGAAACGAAAATTTTTAAAAATGTCCTTCTAAGTTGAAAATTTGAATGTCATCAAACTTACAATCCAATTCGGAACTTGGTACTTCGGTACGTTACTTAACCATCTTTTACATTGGAATACAACGTCATTGGCATTCGATTGATTGTTGATTTCTTTTGCTGCCAAATCATAATTATACGGAATTGAACTACCGTTATGAGTATAATTTCCATAATATTTTATAGCGAATGTGAAATTTGTCGCAAAATTCGTTCCAGTCAATAATATTCTAAATATATTAAAAAAATAAAATAGTTCAAATAGATTCGAAAAAAATTATACTACTTTTTAACTTTATCACTTTACCTTCTATCTCCTCCAACTCTTCCACTATAGCTATCCATAAACGATCTCCACCTATACAACAATTCATACGATTCGTTTCTATCATGAGTATTGATATGTACCAATTTACCGGATCCATCTGGTCTTAAAGGTTCATCCGGATAAGTTCCATCAGGATTCATGGCTTCAACCAAAGCAAAAACTGAATTCAACTTGAATCCATCGATGCCTTTGTCCAAATAGAACGTCATTATATTGATCATTTCGTCGAAAACATCAGGATTTCTGTAATTGAAATCCGGTTCCGTTTTGTAGTATTGATGTAAATAGAATTGCTGTCTTTTTTCGTGCCATTCCCATGCACTGCCTTTTATTACATTTTGCTGAAATTTGATTAAATCATCTGTTTTCATTGCCATAAATGATCTATATAATTATAATTTTGTTAGATTTTGTTACCCAATTGTTTGGAGGCATTGTTTCGTTAGTATCCGGATTAGTAGTTCCATTTGCCCATACAAAAAAATCTTCGTATCCTTCTTCTCTTCGAACCGATTTTTGGAAATATTCCGATTCATTACTGCAGTGATTCACCATCAATTCCATGAGAATTCTTATATCTTCACAAAAATTGTTTTCATTCGAATCGATATAATATAACAAACAAAGAAATCCTTTGAACTTGGGTCATCGATCTTGTAATTCTCGATATATCATCAAATATATAAGATTTTTTTTGCAGTAATTATGTATGGTATTTACTATACTACATTTTCATCTAATTTTTAACAAAATTGATGGTCCAAGTTATAAGGATCTCCTTCTAAGATCATTTTAACAAACTGAAATACCTAATTCTTTCGCTTTTGCTACGAGATTTTCAAAATTTTGCATATTTCCATATTCTGAACTAACTTTATAATAGTCTCTTATATCGAATCCACCCTCAACAAATGGAGAATCCAAAAAAGGATGAAATATAATGGCGTTGATTCCAGAATCCGCCAAATGATGTAAATTTTCCGTAACTCCTATTAAATTAATTTAATTTAATACCATATATGTACATTCTTATGGAACAGACCATCAGCGCTAAACTATCAGAGTTAACTTATGTTTTAATATCCCTTTTGAGGATTTTACGGTTTAAATTAGTTTAGGCTGTTTCTAATGTCAAATTCGTCGTCTATTCCATAAGTGGCATACAAATGTTTGAAATTTCAATTTAAATTAACCTTTTAAATCTCCAATTCCATCGTCATTGGTGTCTTTGAATGATCTTACATAAATTCCATGAAAAAGTCTGTCTTCCCACCATTCACGCATTTCAACAATTTTCAACAAAATTCCGATTGAAAATGTCAAAATTAGTAATGCTTTCATGTTTTCATAAAAAATCTGTCGTAAAACAAGGAAATATTACAAATAATTCTATGGTATAATCAATAATCATCTTACCTAAACACCTTTTAATAATACCCACTGATACTGAGTGGTTTGAGATGATTTGAGATATTTATACTTTTT
The DNA here is from genome assembly GCA_024721215.1 of Cheumatopsyche charites. Taxonomy (NCBI): domain Eukaryota; kingdom Metazoa; phylum Arthropoda; class Insecta; order Trichoptera; family Hydropsychidae; genus Cheumatopsyche; species Cheumatopsyche charites. The sequence goes on along the minus strand of CM045583.1, from coordinate 1,337,083 downwards.
TCAGAAACAAAACTGCGGGTCTTCAGGTCATAGAAACGACAATGTATAGAACATTTGTATTTTTGTTTTCCATTTGCATTTAAGCATACAATGTTTCTAAATTTCAAGATAATAACATATTTAAGATTAACATACATTTATTCAACGTGTATATTTTTTTCATTGATGTGCTAAAATTCATGTATTATGTATTTAGGTTTAATTCTTCATGTATACCTTTATCTAAAGTTTCAATAAAACATAATGTTCAAAAAAATGGTAGTGTCATAATTATCTTTAGAAAACAAAGTTGTATTTTTATACAATAACCTCATACATACATTCATACCTGTAATTTAATTATATTATTGATTTTTTGTTTAAAATAATAATGTGCTAATTATTGTGTTTGTTTTTGTTTCAGGTAAGTTCCCAATCATATCTCATAAGAAGAGTTTCTATCTTTCATTTAGTTTATTGGATTCAAGTTAAGTAACAACAATAGTATTTATTATGCAATCATAATTAAAGTATAGATATAATATATCGATCTATTAACTACATTGGCTAAAATTGTTGAAAACTTTTTGAAGCTTTCACTAATATTTACTAAAATTGAACAAAATTCTGAAAATACATATATAGAATTACTAATTCTCATTTAAAACAACTAAGAGTGCATATTTTTATCTTTTTTCTTCATATGCTTCTTTTTCTTTTCATTCTTCTGATCCATTTCATTCTCCTGATCTGTATCATTTGTCTGATTCATATCATCCATGCGTTTTACTCGAGTAATATTATTCATTACATTCATCAAATTCATCGGATTCTTATCATTTGATTTTTGTTCGTTTGGTTTTTCAAAATCTTTTGGCTTTGATTTGAACATGAACGATTCTTCACCGAGTAAAAACACTTCACCTGGATTAATTGTATCACTGAAATGATATAAAATAACAAATATATATTTTCTTCTTTTTGATTTAAACTTCATTGAAATAAAACTAACTTTTTCATTTTTTCTGAATTAATACTCGTAACAATAACAATCAATTCATCTCCTAATCCTCTCATCTCAGTAATATTCACTGTTAGATTATCATCACATGTGTTCATCACCATTCCTATAGTCCAATGGTTTTCCAGACACCTAAAATATTCAATCACTTCATAATACTTAAAATCATTGATTATATATCAAAATTATTGAAAATTAACCTAGTTAATACGAATACATGATCGTTAATAGGTTCGATATCATAATCACCGTGTTTCAACACAGTTTTATTCCTGGCTTTTACAGCTTCTCTATAAACTTTATAATGACTCTTATCGTCTTCTTTTTCTTTCTTCAAATTGATCATTTCATAATCATCAGCGATTGGTAACCAAGTTTTAGAAGCGTTTGAAAAACCTGCATTTTTTGAATCGTCCCATTGATAAGGAGTTCTCTGAGGATCCCTATCAAAATAAATTTACTTCGTAAAGTGATTCTTTTAACTTGGGTCACTATTGATTAAAAATACAAAATTAATTATTTAAACCTGGAAAACTCTATCCCTACTCGTAATAATGGATCGTGGGTATCTTCTGCACTAATATTCACATTGGTCATCCCTAATTCATCACCTTGATAAGTTATTGCAATTCCGGGCAAAAGCATCACCAGCAAAGTTAAACCATCCATCTTGATTCCACCGAAACGTTTAGATAATCTAGGAAAATCGCGATTTCCCAACTAAAATATAAAATATTGTAATAATTTATTAAAATAATAATTACTTTAAATCATGAAACATACCACCCAATTAGGAGTACATCCATCTCGAACGTTCGTCAACCATCTATTTATTGTAAATACTATATCTTTAGCATTTGATTCGTTGTTCAATTCCATCAATATATCGAAATTGAATGGTATTTGACTTCCCTTGTGCGTTTCATTACCGAATAATTTTAGAGTGAATGATAGATTCCCATAATATTCTGGCATCAAAACTCTAAAATATAATCATGATGTTTAAAAAAATCAAAATTATTTAGATTTAGAAATTTCTAGTACCTTGATATTCCATCTGTATTTTTGCTATATTCATCAAAAATCTCTCTCCATTTATATATTATATGAAATGATTCATTCTGTTCTTGAGAATAAATTGGATAAATATCACCAAAACCATTTGGTCCAGTTCCATCGATTCCACTTTTTGGATCATCCGGATATGTTCCATCTGAATTAATCGCTTCTATTAAAAACGCAGTGGAATCAATTCTAAAACCATAAACTCCTTTATCTAAATAAAAGATCATCAAATTGGTCATTTCGTCGAAAACATTTGGATTTCTAAAATTAACATCTGCTTGTTCTATTGTGTAATGATGCAAGTAATATTGTCCTCTTTCTTCGTTCCATTCCCAAGCACTTCCAGAAAAATAACTGATCTATAATTAAATGTTCATATTATAATATTTTCTCAGTATTAAATTAGGACTAAAATAAATTACCCAATTGCTAGGAGGCATAGTTTCATTTGTATCTGGATCAATTTTTCCATCTGCCCATAGAATGAAATCTTCATATCCTTCAACTCGTTTTACCGAATTCTTGAAATAACTTGATTCAATACTCACATGATTAGGTACAAAATCCAACATGATTTTAATATCTAAATGCACAAAAATAATTATGAACTTCTAACATTTTAATCTATCTTAAATTATTTTATATGACATACCCATTTCTTTCGCTTTTTCTATTAGTTCTTCTAAATCTTCCATGTTACCATAATCTGGATCAATTATTGTAAAATTCTTCACATCGTATCCTTCATCAACCATTGGAGATTCGTAAATTGAACTCAAATATAAAACTTCTACTCCAGCATCCACGAAAAGATTCAAATTATTCGTAATACCTGTAAATTTATAAACGCTTATTATTTTATATAAAGAAGTCATTATATTTGTTTTAATATTAGAACATTATACCTTTTAAATCACCGATTCCATCACCATTACTATCTCTAAATGATCTAACGAATACTTCATAAATGACAGTGTGTGTCCACCATTCTTCTTCAGATGAGTTAACAATATTTAAATCAATTGTTAAAGTAAATAATATTAAAAAGTATTTAAATATAATCATATTGGAATGATCTTAAATCGAAATGATTGTTATAATAAGTACTTTTCTTTTTAACAGTTAAAATTTTCAATTTGAAGACAACCTATCTGCGGAAAGGTTCTGCTCTATATAACAGTTTATTTCATATTACCGGAAACTTTATAAGATACTGTAAAGTATTTAGGTCACCAAATATGACTATTATGCGATTTTTCAAAAAATCTCACAACTTTGTAACTAACTGCACCAAAGTTGTTTAGATTAACCATTTGACACAGCACTTACTTATAGAAGTTATTATACGAATACATAAAATTCTTGTACCTTTATTTTTATATCTATTAGTTACAATGTAAAAATTTTCATTGAAATGTGTAGTTAAATACTAAAATATGTGATTTATATTGAAATAAATAGCTAATGTTTATGGGTTTTCACAAATTGATTCATAAATTGAATATATTTACAATCATTTGTTTTTTAATCCATAGTATTTTTTAATTAATACCTATAATTCCTGAAGTTTACGGTATCGTATTATTTTTCCGATCACCACAATATAATTAAAATTAATTATTTTCTTATTTAATAGATCACTTATTCAATTATAGTACCTTAGCTCAGAGTATAGACTCAATAAGTTTACAACATATTTTTTTTCATTAGCAATCATATTTTCATTCATTTTCAGACTCGATAAAACTATAGAATTAAAAAAAATTGATCTAACATTTTTCGACTTTTTCAATTAATTCTTTATTTACATTATATATTATATATATTTACATTATATTACATTATATATATTTACATTTATATTAGGGTAGTTCCAGCATAGATGGCCATATGGGATATAATGTCAGCCGTCATTTTTTTTTCTGAAAATCGCCAATAATTATTATTTTTTGCACTCAAAATGAACTCTAGTGATCACAGGACATTCGATAAAATTTCAGACGATTTTCAGAAAAAAATAACTGCCGACGATCATCTCCCATATGGCCATCTATACCGGAATTATACTATAGTTTAGAGCTCAAATTTGATTACTTTACAAATCAAAATAAGTAAGATACGTTTCAAAACTATTCAGAATATTTAAATCTGATCTAATGTTTTTCCAAATCATGTAAGATATACATCAAAACTATTCAAAATATTCAAATTTAATCTAACACTTTTCCCTTTTTCTAACTCGTTTCATTTTCTTTCATATCTCAGACATATTGAGTTCACAACGTATACATAAGACATTAAATCAACACCGAAACTAACAACAAAACATCCCTATACCCAAAAAAAATCTAATATTTCCCAAAAAACCTTCTCAAACACAATATAACCCGTTCACAACCGGCCAGCACACTCGATTTAAACCGTTCAAAACGGCCATCCGTTATATCCGCAACGGGGAGGAACGACGTCCGGCCGTATGAAAAGTTGGCACGTTCGACCATAAATAATTATGGGGGTTGAAACATCCCCCTTTACGAATCCGATGGGTCGGAAAAACGACTGACACTTCCTGCGACCCGCGGGAGATGGACCGCGAATCTCCTCTCGGTTTTCTGCTTCGCAGTGCGATTTCTGCGAGGCTCAGGTGTGGGATGACACGTGGGTTGGTGCTCAAAATTTGATGATTTTCTCAAAATATTTTAAATTTGAATGATATCTGATGATTTAAATGGCTGAGAAGTACAGGGGATTTCGAGAAAAGTAAGCTCAAAGTTGAAAAAAATCTGTGCGTTGCTCGACCTCTTTCTCTTTTATGACGTCTCAGATACAGCGTCTTTGATCCCTTAATCTTCTAGTCATCATATGATGACTAAATATATCAAAGGATACAATTGGCTTTGCGGTGATTTCGAGAAAAGCGCGTTCAAAGTTGAACGTGTGCCTATATGTGTTAGGAGGATGTCGAATGATTTGATGATGTATTAAGGTACACATTCAGAATTCGTTTATATCCTTTTGCTGCAGAATATATGACGACTGAAAAGACCAAGGTGTGCAATAGTCATTTTTACCGAAATTGAGTTATGTACAGGAATCGCTCATATATTCGATGATAAAAGGATATAAACGAATTTGGAACGTGTGCCGAGATATATCATCAAATCACTCGACCTCCTCCTAATACATGATCAACTTTGAGCGCACTTTTCTCGAAATCACCGCGAAGTCACTTGTATCCCTTGGCCTTTTCAGTCATCATATGATAACTGGAAGGTTTTGACCTTCCAGTCAAAGACGCTGCATTTCAGACATCATAAAAGAGAAAGAGATTGAGCAACACATATATTACTTGTATGTGAGTGCTAGCCCTAAATGCTTATTAATTTTCTATAAAATAAATGAAAATTTCAACCATGTTTGAGAAACTCTGATATGAAATACCGTTCCATAATGCGTACGTAGCCCGTTTCAAATGTGACTGGATGAATAGACTACGATTCTGATGTGTTCATTCAATCGAAATTTGATTTATTTTAGAAATTTTGTAATTCATCAATCCCAATCTCAACAATAGCAGTTTCAACATCAATAAAAACAATTTTTTTTCATCAACACTTTGATGGCCGCGAAATACATATATTTACATATATTTCTTTAACACTTTGTTGGCCGCAATTTTCAAATCCAACCATTTTTTGTAAAATATACAAACTTTAATCGATTTTTTCTTCAAAAATCACAATTTTTAAACATCAAACTAACACGAATCAACCACAAACCTCATAAAATCTCCAACCGAACTGTTCGAAATTAAATATCGCTAAAAGGGGTGACCCTTTCGTCGCGGAAAATGGAATTCATTTGCGGAAGTGTCGCGAGTCGAAGGGGTTGAGTCGGCACAAAGGGGAGACTGGGGCGACGTGGGCCCATGGCCTCCTCCTCCTCACCCCCCCTCACTGGTGTAGGCCCGCTTTTACCCCCGGGGGGTGAAGGGGGCGGTGATTAATCGTTACAAAAGTGTCACCGTCCGCGTGCGCTCTTTCTATGGGGGTTGTGTTGTAGAGCGCGTCCCTTGCTCATCTTGCTCTAGTTCGTAATGAGATGTGGATTGAAAATTTTTTGGGTTTTGGAGTTGTCCGGGAAATGGATTTTGGAAAGTTTATTTGGTTGGATTTTGATCAATTTTTATAGAAGTGAGTATTTTTGTCTTTTGGAGTGGTTCGGGAAATGGATTTTGGAAAGTTTATTTGGTTGGATTTTGATCAATTTTTATAGAAGTGAGTATTTTTGTCTTTTGGAGTGGTTCGGGAAATGGATTTTGGAAAGTTTAGTTGGTTAGAGTTTGATAAATTTTTAAAGAAGTGAGTATTTTTGTCTTTTGAGTACTTATTTCGTTTGACTGATTATGATATTTGATGGATTTTCGTTGTTATTTTATTGATGAAAAATTTATTTGTTTTGAATTAGTTTCACATCTTAATTGATATAAACTCATTTATATTTTCAAACGGAACCGATGGAAAAAAAACTATGCACAAAATTTTCTCATAAACAAAAAAACAGCTTTTAAAGCTAAATAACTAAAATAGGCAAACGACGAATCATATGTAGATATCCTTAAAATCAATTAATTTAAAAAAAATTGACACATCGAAGATTCATTTCAATTATTTTGTTTTAAATTATCAATTTAACATTGATATCAAATTGCATTGAATCAATATTGAGCCTAGTAAATCATACTCAAATATATGTAACATTAAACTATCGGCTGTTTAATAATAATTTTATATATTTATTGCTTCAATGTTGATGGAAATATTCATCATTTGGAAATGTATTAAATTTTCCTATCAATATCCATAAATAAATATACTTTTGTATATACTTATCTGAAGCGATACTGTATTATTTATACTATAATATATTAAACTAACAGTAAATTATTAAATTCATTTGCTCACACTTAACCAGGCTCAGTATTATTATAATACCTAGCTCAAATTTCGTCCAAATTTCTCGCTGTGTACCGAATTCAAATCGTGCAAATATCAAAAACCGCACTGTAATATCGGAGCAAAGTGCACGAAACCCTCTGTGAACCCACCCTTATATTTCGAAACGGTAGATCCGACGTTTTCATTTCCTCAAAACGGCAACCTGATTTGTGGGTTCCTTCCCACCGTCCCCTGTTGGGTCCAGTTTCACCCCAATCTCCCCTCGACCTACTCCTCTTTTCGATTCGGAGAAAATTTTACGAAATGAAAGTGGGGAATGTTGTTTATCATATTGTTTTGTGATGAAATTTGAATTTTGGTGTTAAAGTTTATTGATTTTTTCATAAAATTCAATTTACATAGATTTAATCAGCAAATAGCTTCAAATGATATAAGAGAAGTTTATATAAAAAATATTTTTATTAAATTTTTAATTCATTTCATTCCTGAAAATGTGCAGTTTCATGACTTGTTTCAAAATGTTGCAACTATTTGAACTATTAAATGTTAAAAGTCTCATTTAATTCAGAGAATCCAATTTGAAAATCCACACCGCAACATACCAATTGCACCAGACAGCATTACCACAAAAACGACGCACGTTTATATTTACTTGAGAACTTATATTCAACATTTGACCATTTTACTATTCGAAAACCCAATGAGCAGAATTATAACCGAATTTACGATAATTATTTCAATTATTCATATTTTAATTGATTACTAGAATTAGTTAATAAAATATGACTATTAGAGCGGGAACTAACATCCATACATATTTCATTTGAATATGCTTTTCTCAAAACTTTATCATGAACACTAACATACAGGTGAAATCATGAGAATTGGAAAGAACCACTCACTTATATGTTACAATTTTGTAGAATCTGTGAATGAGCTTGCAGCATTAGGTCACACTACAAAAGCATTGTGATACGTCCGTCTGTTTCTTTCGCATGCATATGAGTACAAAGGAGACAGTATCATTTTCCTGTTACTTCTTTTCCTAACTAAACTTTCTTACAAAATATGAAGTCCATTAGAATTCTGTTGATTTTTCCTAAAGATATAAATACCCCATAGCACTTTAAGTCCTCGTATACAACGTAGACTTTTTAAAAATTCCAAAACCGAACCCCGCTTTCGGGATCTCGATCCAGGTCGACTTATAACTTCCAATTCCTTTCGAACCTTCGAACCCTATTGCCTCACCCTGTACGTGGTCACAATTCCGCAGTCAGCAAACGCGTCACGTAGAAGATGGGTTCACGTGATAGATTTAACCGGCATCCAACGAACCTCGGTCCCGAATTAATGCGCAAACAATCCCGGTAACCGGAACCGGTTTGTAGATCTCTATCTAAAACGCGAAACTTACGGTTTTGGATAGGTTCGAAATTATTTTGCTACCAGGCAAAGCTCGAGAGTATAAGACGACTGAATAGACCGAGGGGCACAAGTGACTTCGAGAAGAGCGCGCTCAAAGTTTTGCATGTACCTACATGTATTAGAAGGAGGTCGAGTGATTTGATGATATATTGAGGCACACGTTCCAAGTTCGTTTATATCCTTTTGCTACCAAATATATGAACGTACATAAATGCGATTCCTGTATTTTACTCAATTTCATTAAAAATGACGCTTATACCTCTTGGCCTTTTCAGTGGTCATATGGTCTTTAAGGTTAATTCGAAATCAAACCAACACTGATATTAGATCACTGAGTGGTACTTTCTAACAAATTCAGAACACTCAAATGAGAATTCAGATTCACCTTAATTTCGCCTAATTAAAGAAAAATCATCACCGTTGAGCAAACGACGATTAAAACGACTCATTTTCTTATGAAATCAAAATTCGAACGACAAAAACGACTCTGCCAATTATTACCGTACAGAAACGCAATTAGAATTCCCAGAAAGCGAACAAGAAACAAGAAACGACTTTCGTACGATCATTAATTACCAAGTCACGCAATATTCAAATGATACTTCATTATTAAAACGTATCCCCGAAGTTGTACAGCTTAAACGCTTTCAATTATGGAAACAATCAACGAAAATCACCGTCGAATGAAATATCGTTTTCCTCACATATTTTCACGCTTCCGACGTGAAAATTCAGCTCGATTTGCGAAATTATTACTTACTTTACTTGTTGAGTATCAACGGAAATTAAAATAATCAAAAATTTAATAAACTCAAATGATTTAAATAATTTTTGTATAAGATTCAAATACCATACCCCTTCTAAAATATTTAACACAAATAAAATATTCATATTGTATAGATACATTTCATATCTGACTTCAGTATTTTTTATAGGTAAATTCTCATTTTTTTCAGCGAAATGTGTGCTCGTTTTTTCAGGTTTTTTCACCTATTTTCCATACAATTTTCAGTATTTTTTTTTTGAAACACAAAACAATGGCCTCGGTGGCGTCATTCGTGTACTAATTTAAAATGTCATTAGCGCTTGGTTGGAATGGAAAACGAGCATTCTAAGGGTGGAAAATGAACATTGCGAATTTTCACATACGAAACATTGCAAATTTTGTATTGAATTCATTTTTTCGCCTTTGAATTTTTACATTCGTTATCTGAAAAAATATATTTCGTATTTAAACAATAAAAATATATAATTTAATCACTTTTATTAAAGTAAAACCCTTATGATTCCACAAAAGTTGATTTCAATAAAATTGCACATGATTTAAAACGTCTCATTATTTTACAATTTCTTAACTCTGTCGTTTGTAAATGTTTAAAGATAAAGTAAAATAGTTGTCTAAAATATCCCAAATTCAACCCTATGATGTCACCCTAAAGCAAATTTACAGATCATTCAAAAAATCAAATAAAAATCCTCCCCAAGTACTTTTTTTATATTTCATTTTAGAATAAATTACACAAACGCAGATATCGAAACGTGTCCATTTCAAATATTTAATTCGCTCCCCTTCTGAAAAAAAAATGAAGCCGAAATTGAATGAGAGCGAAAAAGATTTATGCAAATAGGCGTATTTAAAAGATTTCCATCCCCCGAACGAAACGCCTGGTCAAATATCGTCGAGAATATTTATTCGCCGCGGGGAAAATTCCGGGAAAATTCGCGGAAAACTCCGAGGACCGAAAGTTGCCAAAGTCCACCTGGACCCCGTGGACTTTTCCGATAAGGACCCGAGTTTAAAAGTCGGAAAATTGGCCAACGGACTTATTTAGCATTTCGCTCGAGGAACAATCGTGCGAATTAGGCCGCTTTTCGGGGACGGAGTGTTTTCGTCAATGATAAATTGAATAAGGACAGGGGTTGGGGGAGCTTTTAGCCGCCCCTTCGAAGCTCTGATTCGGGTAGTAATCGTAAAAATCGAACGGCTGTTTAATTTATGTCTGAAGGGGGTGTTTTAGCGGCGATTTTCCGATGCTATTATCAATTAAAAATTTTTACTACGTTGTATTTCTAAGTTAGGGCTTTGAGAAAATTCGATTTGACTAGTACTTTTATGTAGCTATTCGATGATGTACGTAATGAATATAAAACAATTCATTTAAAAATACCTTTTCATCATTAATTTTGCTACCCATGTTAATTCATTACGTGAAATCTGAAAATAAAAACGATTTCACTAATGAAACGTTCATATGTGACCATAAATCATCCGAAATTTCCTTATGATGTAATGAACGATTTTAGCGGCTTAATTGAATTAATACAATAATTAACACGTTCATAAATCAATCACCGAAATAAAATCTTGATACAAAAAAAAATATCGTTGAAATGTCGAAAGCGTACAATTAACTGAAAATAAAACTGGAATTTCGCGAATTCGCCGTTGGTCCATACATCACGATTTCCGCGAAAAAAAACTATATGGGGAATTTTAAACGTAAACGATTAATTATAGTCCATGTGATTGCGAAAATCGATTAATAAAAAATAGACCTACATACTCCTATAAAAACCCTATGTGAACATAGGGATTTTCAAACGGTTATGTTCACATATGTAATTCTTGGAAACTTTAATAAAGTGAGAGTTTCAATATCTAATTCGATGTAAATGATAGTTTTTAATTTTTATTCATTGAAATTCAATAGAAATTCATGTTTGTACATATTTCAATTCAACAGTTTATACATAAACGAAAATACTTAAATGGAAATTTGCTGAAATAAGACAAAACTAACGGGTCAACTTAACGAATCGACGTCCCTCCAGAGTTTCCTGTTCTCTTGTTCTATTTTGCCCTCCGAAAACAATTTATACGATCGTTATTGTCGCTAATTAGTGTAATTTATGTTAGGCGTCATTATTATAGTCGCACGCATTTAATGCCCGTAGGTTTAACACGAGTTCGTACATTGTTGCCGATGTGGTTAGACTGCTGAATTATAGCTTTTACGGCTATTACTATCTGAAACTATTCGTTTAGAACCGGTGCATTCTGCTAACGATTTAAGCTTTCCAAAAATTTTAGAATTTGATTGAATTAATAGCTTTTCTTATGTGAAATCGTTAAGATTGATCAATTTTAGTGATGAAAAATAATTGCTTCACATTACATTACAGATTGTTCCGATCTTTCCCAATAGGAAATATGCAGTGAGAATATGTAATTTGAAAATAAAAGTTAATTTATCACAGGTTTTTCTTATGAAGTAGATCACAGGCACAAGACTAAGGGGGTTATGTTTGAATTTATGGAATACGTTAAAGCATACACTCGTTTTATTTTAGTTTTATCTAATGGTAAGGATAAATTATATTGAATATCAGATTATTTCTTCCTTAACACATTTTTATAGATATAGATACTGATAGAAAAACATGAAGAAGAAAAGGAAAAAGAATACTAACTTTGTATCAAAATATAAAAATTGAGGTTAAGTATTTCAATTTGAAATGTTCTCCAAATGCACGCATCATAAGCTCTCAAATTGGAAACCAATAAAAATTCACTTGCAATCCGAAAATAATTTACAGCCCCTTATTTCAGGACAATAAAATCGGCACAAAACTCCGCCGCAGAACAGAATCGAAACGAGCGGAGAAAAATCAAACACTTTTCCGCGCGCATCCGGTTTTCCCGCGCTTTTTCCCTTTATTTCATTTCATTTTCACGTATCTTTTTTATACTTTTTCGCCTTCCATCTTCGGGAACAGGAACCAGAACTCTAATGTAATGGAAGTAATGCGTTCTGCGACTGCGAGCACGCGCCCCGCGCAAACTTTTTCCGGATCTTCCGGCTCACCCCTTCCGTTTTCCCGGGATTTTCCGACTGCCGGCTCCGTTTTCCCGGGATTTTCCAACGCCCACCCCCTCTCAGAGACCCATTCTATATTTTCGACACACCCCTGTTTCGTGCGGAACAACCATATCGCGTTCCGACATAACTCCAATTATTTTTTCCCCATGCGCGAGATGTGGAACGAGCCCCTAAATCTCGCCACGGTTTCGTGCGTATTGTTCGACGCGGAAAAAATTGATACGTTTCCTTCTATAAATATTAAAATTTCGTCGTCGTTGTGACATAATTTGGAAATCTTGTTTTTCCTGTATTATTTATATTCGCTTGTCTTTCTAAATGGAAATTCTCGGATCGTAATCGGGCGAATTTTCCAGGAACGAAACTCATTTAAACACGCATCGTCTTTTCTAGAGCGTCTCAATCTTTCAAATCAAAATTAATTTACCTTACCTTACCTTTTATGCTTAGTTAAAATTACTTAACAAAAAAGAAAATTTCCATTTTTACAACATAAAATAATAGCAATAATAATAATAATAAGACATTCATATTTATTAAACTTTTAAGATTCAAGTACATATTTTTCTCATTTTCGAAATTTTCTTTTTGCAATTCCTTTTTAATAAACTGTTCGTCATTTTTTATCTTAAAATTAAATGAATACACATTTTTAAAAATAAAATCAATTTATAGAATGAAATAATTAAAAATATCATATTTTGCAATAATATGTATATTGAACAATCCTCATATTTTCCAGAAGCATTCAGAACACATGCAAATACCTCCATACAAAAATGCAAACGGAAAGAAAAGGTTGAGTGGAAAAAAAAAACAGAAAAAGGCAGAAAACAAAACGATCCGTACGATATTTATTTACTTTTGGTCTCTCGGAAAAGGCATATTACATTTTCCGATTCATTGTGATCGGAAAAGTGCAGCGTCACGACGCCCATACAAAAGGCTTTTGTGCTTCGTATAATGTCTGAGGCTTTTTTCATAATGTCCCTGGATATGCACGGGAATACCTGGGCACGTTCGTGGCCTGTGCACATGAGGAAAATGGCTGTTTTGAGAGGAAAATTCGAAGCGACTCATTGGAAAATTCTGCATGTTTGCATTGAAATGAATCGATCGCGTTTTATCGAAACGTATCTTTCACATGTGTCCAGTCAATAGTATAATGTAACAAAATATATGCCAATAAAATTTTCAAACATACTATGTTGAGTTCAATGTTTTTATTATTTTGGATTCAAATTCTGTTGATTTTCAGTGAATGTCGCATTAAGTTTCTTTGTTTAAATTCATTAGTATACATGTAGACGAATTTGCTGCCTTTATTTCATATATCCATAATTGAAAATAAAGATGCGATTTAAAATCGCATGAATCCAAATGTGTAAGAAAAAATCGACTCAATCATTATTGAATCAATTCGTACATAGAATCAGAATTCCCTAATTTTTGGATACCCTATTTGTAGATCACATAGACTGATTTCGATATAGATGACCATGTCAGAGACGATGGTTAGTGGTAGATTTTTTCTTTTTTTGCAATCAAATTGGATGTCTAGAGATCACAAAATATCAAATAATAACAGAATTAATAATTTTCGAGAAAAAATCATCGTTGACCATTGTCTCTTATATGGCCATCGTTTACCGAAATCATCCATCTGTTCGTCTTCTTGCGTCTTCATATACATAATAACATCTCAATATCACAGCGAACGAGTCCATTACTAAACAGACATTCACATGCCAAAACAAAAGACATAACATAATACGAAAATATGATTTACAGCCGGAGATAGATCACCGCACGTGTTACGTATGACGAATGGCAGTCGTCGAAATGCAATTCGCAACGCGGAAGTGCAATTTTTCCCGTTGTTCTGGCACCCGACACCGTGTTTTCATTGAATGCATTTTCCTCCTTTGAGTCTTGTCCCTTCGACCGGAACGTATTTTCCTTTAAGAGGAAAAATGCGATAGACGCTTTTCCGCACGGAACGGGCTCGCATTTCCATTTCGCCACTTTCATATTTCGGATGAGGGGTCGCTTATTTAATCTTGACAAGATTTTTCATGATTTTCAATCTTTAATATAATATATGACGCTTAATTTCACAAAGAGCGTAAGTGACATTTTTTATCGATATTGAGTTAAGTAAAGTTAATACACATAATTAAGAGAAATTATTTGAAATTAACCAACTACGAAAAAAACGAAGCTCATTACATTTTCCAACCCTTAAAACCGAGATTAAACCCCCATAGAATCAAAGGCGAACACGTCCACAACACGACGTCAGTACAAAACGCGACTATAACTCATTTCCTCTCTCGTTCCACTTCGGACAAAGTGTCCTACCCCCAACTTTCCACACCAACCCCATCATCTTTCAACCCCCATATTCCTCCCATGGCCGTCTTGTTGCTTTCACCTTTTCAACGGGAACAATGTGTCCTCGGGGAAGAAAAAGACCCCCGTTTCGCTTCTCAGACAGCGAAGTTTCCTCCGATGATTTGTTTGCGCGATATTTAACGATGTTCATGAATTATTAAATCGCGTCCGAAGTCGTACGAAAACGCTTTCTGGAGAGCATTGCCAACAGGAGGGAAAGCCCTCGCGGAAAATGAGAATTTTCTGAATTTTCATCTGGCCGAAGCGAGATTGAGTCCGGAAAAACTGATGATTGCTGAAAGAGAATCGTGAATGGAAAATCAAATGTTTTAATCCTATTCACATTCAACATTTTTTTTAATCAAATACTGATAAAATAGTTAAAATAATATGAGGAAATGAACATATCTGGCAAATAGTGATGCGATATAAAGCGTTTGTGCATATCAAGTCAGGTTTTAGTATCCTCTTGATGGAGAATTGATGTCCTGTTAGACTTATGTGAGATTCACATGTCGTTTTTTCTTCGTTCATATAACATCTTAATCATTTCTTTCTAATACTTGATTCGTTTGATTCTAAAAATGTGTTAATTTAACGCTTTATTAAACGATTCTTAAAAATGCTTCTTCACCTTGTCTGTGTCAATAGAATTCGGTCAATTTTAGCAAACTTTCATGCAACGATTACTCTTTGTATCTTTTTGTCTTAGTACTAATTATTTTCATAAAAAAATCATATGAATTCAGACTAAAATATTCGATTTCATAAATTTTCTCCAACCTCAATAATTCTCACTTAAGAACTTACAATAAATTCGTAAATACAAAAAAAAACCATACAAATTAACAGAAGTAGTGATACGATTTCAAAATAATAGACGACTGAATTGTATAAAAGGTACAAGTGACATTTTTATCGTAATTGTTTTAAGTACGGAAAATAGTTTTATATACATATGATACAGAACCATTTTCTGAACTTAACTCAATTTCAATAAAAAATGACACTTGTGCCCTTCGCACTATTCAGTTTTCTATTAAAATTTGCTGCCTCTTACGTCATGAAAATCAAGATACTTATCAATTTCGCAAGTGTTCATAAAAATGCACAGCCAGTTCGTACGACTTTGAATAGAAAATCAGTACATTTTTCAAAATTTTCCAAAAATACTCCTCGGAAAAGTCTCGCATATAAATCACGTTGAAATATTCTAAAAACGTGCCCCTTTTAAAAAGCAGCGCTATTTATCGAAGGGACTCTGTCTCAATTACGGAACGACACTTTTACGGCGTCAAGTGTCAAGTCCGTTCTGCGCGAAAGCCTTCCGCTTAATATCGCTTTTCCCCAGCTAATGCATCCTCGAATACGCCGTTTTACATCTTTTAAATGTGTACGAGGGTGCGTACGTTGTGTTGGGTTATAAAATCGTTAATCATCTCGTTGCAGAGGTTGGAAAATCTTGCCTCATTCGAGTTTTAGTTGAAATACTTAATTTTGTATATGACATAATTGGCGAATCAAGGTTTAATTGATTGTTAAATATCACTTATTAATTGAATTATATCAAATATAAGAAATTTTCTGTGATCTATCTACTTTATGTTGAAATTCTACATTCACTCAAACCGTTCATAAAATGGCAAAAAATACCATTATTTGTTCCCAATCAACATAAATTCGATAATTTTCCAAACAAAATAACTAATAAATCAAATACACCGACAATAATCCTTTCATATTCCTTTTTTTTCAATTCAGTCCAACGACCCTACATAACAAATCGATCATACACAACGAAAAGATTTCGTTACGATCATCAATCATACAATACGTATCGAACCTTCCGAATTTAACGACATGTCTGCGGAGTTCTGACCCGATATGTAATATTTATCCGATTCTCCTTCCGTTTCCGATTTCAGGAGAATTTTATGCGGTCGAAATGAGGAATAGTACACGAGATTCGCTCGGAGGGGCGTAAATCAACCCCTAATAAGGCGGAAAACCTTCCCAAGAGCTCGCCTCTATGGGGTCTATTAACTAGGGCAGAAGTGTCCGAAACGAGGCTCCGAGGCCATATTTCAGACGTTAAAGTGTTCGAAGATTTAAAAATATGAGCCGACCCTTAGATAAATGGGGTGGTTTTTTTTTCTAGGTGGTGTCGAATTGTATTTCCGTCTGTTGCCATTTATTTTATTTGTGTATTTTAGAATATTGTTTATGAAATTTCGAATAGTGAAATCGACATTATAAAAGAAAACCTTAAGTTCTGGTTCATAGTAAACTAAAATCAGATTCATGATGCTAGAAAAATATATAGACAGTTCTATTGATGCTGATAATGATTTCGATGTCATATCTATTTTGGTTCAGTTTTTATTGTGAAAACAAGAGATATGTATATGGGATGTAATATAACCTTCAAAAGATATTGTAGATTTTACTATCGAAAAAAAAAAGGGGGGCTTTCTGAGGCTATATTTTATATGTTAAAGTGTTCGATGATTTAAAAATATGAGTCGACCCTTAGATAAATGGGGTGGCTTTTTTCTTGTTGCTGTCAAATTTTATTTCCATCTGTTACGATGTACATGGATGATTTATCTTATTTTCGTTAGTTTTGCAATATCTATATTTTATAAATTTTTCAATAGTGAAATAATCATAATGGAGAACCTTAAAAAGGATTTTGTAATTCTTCTTTATAAAGGTATTGTAGATTTTATTATAGAAAAAATAAAATGACACAAAATAAGATTTTATTTGTACTGAGTTTTATTTATTTATACATTCATTTAAAGAAAATTTACACAATTTAAAAAAAATCCCATTCGACAAGAAGAACATAAACGACCTTCCAATCGAAACGACACCATCTCAATACAAAAAACACCTGTCCTTTCGAACGCGTTAATTTCTGCGAAACTCTAAAACTCCACGATTATTCTGCGAAGATCGCGGAAAAGCGCCGTTTCAGAAATTAATTTTCCCGAAAGAAAAGCGCCGTAACGTTTACGTTTACGTTTTGGATTGCTTCGGTGTTTTCTCGACTCGCCCCCGCTTTTCCGACTCATCCCCTTTTCAATTGATAATAAAATCTAGTGCTTCTCACACCCCTTTTTCACCCCCTTTTTACACAAGTCTCCCCATCTGAAGGTTCTGGAGGAAATTGTTTCATTTTCGCCGAGCGTTAACGAGAAAAACGCTTTTCCGCCTGCCGCGTATTAACTCATTGTCTTATGGGAGTCGCTGCTAATGAAATTGCTGGAAGGGGTCGATTCTTTGGAAATTATTAGATCCGTCTGAAATTGGTTTTTGATTTTATGTTCCTAATTGAATTCGGACAAAAATCATATTCGTTTCGAATTTCTTAGCAAGATTTTTGATATGATACGAATCGAGAAAATTTTCCGATGAAGTTTTCTCTCGAAAATTTATAGACAGGTCGTAAAAAAAGCACTAAATATAAAATCAAATGCAACTTTTTTATTGAAACGTTTGTTGCAAACTGCGTCTCTCTTCATTTCGAGGCTTAGACGCATTCATCGAATTTTGAAAAGTTTCCTAAAATATCACCGCATAAACTTTTACGACTTATAGAAAGCACAGTTTTCATACACTTCGAAGAAAAATCAACTCCTTTACGAGATCAATATAAATCGAATCGAATATTTGATCAACTAGATTCCTAAGGCAACTTTTTTGATTCATATTAAAATTTTGAAATTCATCTCGATACCTTTCAGAAAAGCACTTAAACATTATTCACTCCATATCGAAACACATTATGCCACATATTCATATGCGACACGTCGCATTATATTTTATTCGGTGCACAGATTTGCAGTTCGCCTTATACCGAGTCCTCGGGCCGGAACTAATGCGCGAGATACTAGCCCGGGAAAATCCCGGGAAATTCACGGGAAATGCTCGCGATTTTTCCCGAAGGCTGCAGTGTCTACCGCGAGACCGGATAATGGAGTGACGATGAACACTATTTGCAACTTTTATCATATTACTGCATTCGACGTCTGCATAGTGGTGCATAAGGAGTTTCCCCTCGTTCATAACTACGTATAGTGTTAGTGAAACTAGAGTTTTCCTACGTTTTTCCATATATTTTCATATTTTGTATCATATTCATGTTTGTTGAATGAGTTCGTATTAACAAACTATAAAATCGAATATTTTATATCTGTTCGAACTACATATCCTCTTAAATTGCTCAATAGATTACGATAAAGCTTTTCAAATCCATATTAATTGAATGAGTTTGTAATTAATAAACTATTAAATTTAATATATTTATATCTGTTCGTACTCTATAATTTCTTGAATTTCTCATTAGATTACGATCAAACTTTTCACGGATGTAGAAAATATATCTGAAAATATTTTTTCATTATTGTAATTATAAAAATATTCAATATCGTTGTAAAGATAAATAGCTCTTCAACAGTAGATACGACTTTTTCAGGTTTTCTTAAAATCAAATAAATTAAGAAATTTCACATATAACTATATTTCTCATTTTGAAACAATTTAATTCTCATCTTATAGTCTAATACGAGTATAATCAACATGTGTGAGATTATTTAATTTTAAGAAAGTACAACGAACTTATGTATATCCACTAAAATCTATAGCTATTTTCCTCAGTGTGATAGATTTTTTAAAGAATTTTAATTTAAAACTTTTGGTTCTGTTAATTCAATAGTCTCTTATGCCTAATCACATTCGCGTTCACACAAACTTCAAAGCTCACTCTAACTTCCAAGTATGGGAATTTTAACTTCATTTTTCTTTTATTATTCAATCTTATCACATCTCAAAACTCTCATTGACTATCACAACCTCAAATCTAAACGAAAATTTTCGGAAAACCCGAACCGTCTTCCCATTTTGGAAACGTACGAATTTATTTATCACGGACAGATCTTACGAGGCTTCGATCACGAGACGACGCACTTTCCCGACCGAACAAGTAACTTCGCCCCCCGAAAAAAAAAAGAGAAGAAGTAGAAGTAAAAAAGAAGCAACTTGAAGGCCTCTTTGGCGAAAGCGGAAAAAGGGCGGCAAAAAGGGCAAAGCCTAGTCTCGAACAAGGAGTATAAAATCTTCAGCTTTGTAGTGTACACGCGGGGAACAGACCGCGAGATAGGAAGGGTCTCTATATTCTGAGGATCTTCGACAGAGCTTCTCAATTTGGGGTCTAAAGATTGCTTAAAATATATATTCTTTAAATTTTCGATAAATTATGCCGAAATTTTAGTCAAGAAGATTTCATGAATGGAAAATGAGTGAAATTTTCCTTGGAGAAAACTGTTACATCGAGCTGATTTCAAATATGTTTCAATCGATACACATTGGTCTTTTGATGATTCTGTGCTATTACAGCATCTGTCGTAAATATGAATTTATCATGATAAATATTTTTTTTTATCTGTTATATCATTTTATTTTGATAACTGAATGAAAATCGAGAAATCGCTCAAATATGATCTTACAAAATTGGGTGTGTTTATTTATTGATTCAATAGGTAAATAGAATAATTTTTCACATAAAGATATTCGTGTTCAAGGCAGTACAATATTTCTCATTTCCACTCAGATATCGATATGCTCTATGCCTGATTTTCATCATAGAACCCAATTATTCATAAATCAGATATTATTTTCTTCATCATCATTATCGTTATAAGTGAATTGATTTCAAATCCATCTGTATTATTCGTTATAAAAACGTCATTCATGAAGTTTTACTCATACTCCTTTGTTCATTTTTTTTTAATAAAAAAGGTTGAGAACCGCTGATTCTATATTACGAACGCTTTATACCGAAAGCAGATTACTTCGGGATAGAAAAAAGGCTTACCGAGTTCCGTATGCTCTAGAAACGTCGCAGGCTTTCGCAACATAGAGCATAATATAACCTAAAATGGTGTTCGTCTGGAGGTTTTCGGTGTTTTACATGATTTTTGACGAGAACTGCTCGTTTTGTCTGTTTTTATGCTTGTCTTATATTTTGCATTCATTTTTGAAATGAGATCTTATTTTGTTCAAATGTACTGAGCTACCAAAATATCTAGTATATGACTACTGATATTATAATATTTAAATATAAACGAATACCCTACAAATGCTTCAGCATAAAATAAGTTAAAATCCTGATCATTTTAAACATTCCAGAATTGAATTTGAAATCCTTACACTTTTCTCAATAGCGATTCAATATGTTGAATAGGATTATGTACGTAATAAGGAGTAGAAAAGGGATTGGGGGAAAAACGGAAACGATTCTAAATGAAAACCGTGAAAGCTAAGGAATATAGTAAGTGTTCACGAATAAATTTCGATAAAACCATATTCAATGTTAAATATCAATTATATTATATGAAATATTTTGATGATTTCATTTGGAGACCTTCAAGTCAGCCATTTTGAATTTTCGAAAATGACTATAATTAAAGACGATTCTTTTACTCAACTTCAATAAATCAAAATCACTTATACAATTTGATATTTAGATTCTCCATGTTCAAAATTACAATCGATACATACAATATCATCTCACAATCAATGTGAAAAAGAAAAGTTTTTTATACGAATTATAGAGAAAAAAAGATGATTTCTTTCATACGAGCAAATTAGGTCGGTTTCGTCATCCGATTATATGTCCAGACCCTAATTCTTCCTTGGAGTGGTGCTAGGGGAAAAAAATAGGGAATAAAACGGGATTTCTTAGCGGGTCCGGTACAATAATGCGTTTTTACTGCCCTCGTCCCAGGTTTTTATGTAGTCGCAGAGTGCGCAGTAAAAGGACACGATATTCAATATGTCCTCAGAACGAAGGTCGTAAAACCTGCAAAAATCCTGCAAAAATATGAATTTTATTTCTGCTTTTCGAAAACGTCGTGATTTATTGCGATACAAACGAAGGAGAATCCGATTTATTAATAAAGGCCGCGCGCGTGATTCGGTTCGGGTTATTTTTGGGATTCGATTTCGATTTTTCTATATATAGATGCATAAAAAGTAATGTTTCTGTGTTTATTTGTTCGTATTCTTTGTTTTATGAAATCGTTCATTTGATTGTTATCAAAATTTTCTGGGTTTACATTTAAATTTACAATTGAAGCCAAACCTAAACCGTAATACAACCTAATTCAATATGGAAAAAAAGTAAATCCTAACTCTACCTTATTCTTTGAGTATATTTCCAACAGGATAATAGACAAGTACCAAAATTTTCACTACATCATCAAACACGAACAGAACACGACCCAAGCCGAACTCGAGCTGCAAAACATCCCCAATCGCCACCGAGAACTTTTCAACCCTCCAAATTAACGAAACCCCTCCCAGTCGATTCGAAGGAGCGAAAGCTCGCAGCCAGTACAAGTGAGAGACAAAGCCTTCCACGGAAATAAAACGAGGAAAAAATCGGAGACAACTAAAAAGGGGTGAGCGAAGGAAGGCTTCTGGGAATCTGGACGAGGCCACGTTTTCGCCATCAGTAATTCGTTAAGTGGGCGACGGGGTGCGAGATCCGCATACCAAAAAGGGGCGAACTCGACACCCATCTGTCAGCTCTTTATCCCACCCACTTGCCACCCACTTTTGCTACCCACTATAACCACCCATTTTTGACACCCACTCGTTATGACCACCCGTTTTTGACACCCACTTCTGCCACTCGTTGTGACCACCCATTTTTGACACCCACTACAACCACCCACTCTTGTCACCAGTTCTTTTTCCGACTTATTTTACATCTGTAGGTGCAATTAGTGTTAGAGTTTATATTTCCGACTGATGTTGCTGCAAAATTTTCATTTTTTCTAGTTTTTCATTACCTTTTCTACTTTTACCTTGAATATTATTATGAATTTTACTTTGTGCTATTATCAAAGGATTTTCCATCTAATATTTCCAACTGTTATAATAATCATTTCAATATTTGAGATGTAATACGACACTAATAAATGTTTTTCTTTTGTTTCAGGTAAGTTCATCTTTCATCTTTAAAGAATATCACATCTAGAGATAAGTACAAAAAAAAATCCAAAGCTGTCAAACTATTATCCAACATCCACTGCCGAGCGGAACGGAACAGACTAGAGACACAACTATACGCCATATACGCGTTATTCTCTTTCGTATACCTGTGTCCCTAGTCCATTCCGTTCTGCTCGACAGTGAACATTGGGTTTAATAGACGACTAAAAAGTCCAAAGTGCACAAGTGATTTCGAGGAAAGTGCACTCATAGTTGAGCTATACCCTGTATGTATTAAAAGGAGGTCGAGTGATCCGCATCATCTTCTTTCGTTCATCTGTGTCCTAATCCATTCCGTTCCGCTCGACAGTGAACATTGGGCTTAATAGACGACTAAAAAGGTCAAAGTGTACAAATGATTTCAAGGAAAGTGCACCCATGGTTGTACATATCCTCATATGTATTAGAAGGAGGTTGAGTGATTTGCATCCCTAGTCCATTCCGTTCCACTCGACAGTGAGCTATAATGTGACTTAATTGTGATTCACATACTCAGTAAAAGAAATCTACTAGGAATATTTTAGATAGGAAAAAGGCTTTTATAACATTAAATATATTCACATTCAAATCACAATCCAATCAACTATTTATTCACAGCCCACCAAAAAAAAAGTGCGGCCACCAAAAACGAGCACTTTTCAGGTCAACTTTACGACCCTTATGTATCACTTAATTGAGTGGCCATTCGGCTCACGTACAACGGAGGCTTTAGACCGGCGCGTCCATCTTGTACAGGGGGGCTCAGAGATCTCGCCGTAGTACAGGGGGGCTCAGAGTTACGCGTATCGATTATTAAACTACCCATACACGTACATAAGTAATGGCGCCGGTCGATAAAAGTTGCCTTTTGATCTCCTTTGGCCCCCAAAATTCGTAATGAAAATTTCGAAGGATGTATTTTCCGATGGGAAAGCGGATGGAATGTCGTTTTCGTTCGGGGCTCGTTGTTGTTCGAGAGTGCTTATTGGAATAGTATGGTTTGGATATTTTATTTTGTATGGATTTTGTGTTGGAATTGTATTTTTAGTTTTTGAATTAGTGTGCCTTTTCGATTTTGAAAAATTTGTTATAGATATGACTTAAAATGAAAGTTTTTGATTTATTTCTTTGGAAAAACAATCGAATTAAAAAAAACTCATGATATACAATCATTCTTAAAAACTGCACTTCATATCTTTGAGAAAATCAAAAAGTTAAAAGATTTTTATTTTCTCAAATAATTTTTCAACATTTTTCCAAATAAGGAATTACTAAATACAATTATTTGATACATTTCAACAAATTACAATACAATTTCAAATTGTGTTATACAAATTGTCCACTTATTGAAACGATTTTCCATTTTAATTCAAATTATTATCCTATTCAAGATAAATTATTCAATAATCGAAACGAACCTTTTAGAAAAACTAACTATAGCTTACATATAACTGTTTCATTCAATATTTGACTCGAAATCGAAAATTTTTATTGTTTTACTCAAAATTTAAAGTCAGTATTAAAAAAATAATATTAAAATGCATATAATATAATTCATACATTTCAATGAATATAACAAGAAAAATCATCGAATTTTCCTTTTAATATGCTAACGTATTCAAGCGAATTAATTTGTATGAGATTTCTTGAATAAACATCCAAAATTAAGGCAATATATTAAAAATTTTCCTCGTTTTTTTTTCGACTTTAAACACTTTTTTTATCCTCGTATTCTGATACAAGTAAAAGACGTTCGGGAAAATAGGTCGGAAAATATTCATGGATATCCAGCGGTGCGGTAATCCTCCAGTTGAATATATTTATTTATCGTTCCACCCTCACCTATAGAGACTCAGATCCTTTTTTTATCCAGAAACAAGAACGCAAATTTTGTATATTTATTTTTTAAATTCGAGTAAAAACCTTAGCGAGTAACTGGAACCATTGAAATATTCAAAACTCGGAAAATTCTGAATTCTGAATCATTCTGAAAACTGATTAAGTGTAATATTATACTTAGAATGATACTTTGTTATTCTCAAAAATATATTAATATATCTATTTGTTAGCAAACAACAAAGGAATAAATGAAACGAGAATTTTTCAAAATAATAAATATTCATATTAAATTCTACTAATGAGTTGATGAAGTAACTGAAAAATTAACTAGTTAATAAATATCTATAATAAATTCTACTAGTGAGTTGATAAAGTAACTGAAAAATTAACTAGTAAAAAAAATATCAACACTTAATGTGTTGAATTATAATTTTAAAAAATCTCAAGCTAGTTTCTTTTTTCGTCATGTTATGAAGATTCAATTCTGTTAAGACACGTTTTATGTTCGGTTAAGTTAAGTCAAGTATCTTGGAGAGTAATTTAGAACAACTATTTCACTTTTTAATCAAATTTGAACACAATCACTTTTTAATATCGTTTTCTTTGCATATTCATCATATTTATGTAAAACTAGAAAAATAATCCATTCTCGCAATATAACACAAACTAGAGACTTTCCTCGCAGAACACTCGAATCCCCCGAGACGTGCACAATACAATACACATATTTTTTTAAAACTCGTTGTATATTTATGCGATGTTTCGAGTGTTCGTCCTGGAAAAGCCCCGTCGTTCCGGAAAAACGCCTCGTCCTGATTGCGGCTTAGTATGATGTATGTGATCAGAATCTGAGCTGGCAATTTTCCTCGAGTTTGTTTTCCCGCCACGATAATATTATACACAATAGACGCAGATGTTCCCTCGAGCGAAACTTTGACGATTTTTCGATACACCGTTATTTTATAAAATTGCCACGAACATCTTTAGAGAGTATGTATGAATTGGTCGATTTTTAATGTTTATTTTTGTATGCGCTCTTTTGCAGCTTCTTTGTTTTGTAATGAAACTTTTTGGTGTTATTATATGTTTATTTATAAAGTTTTCTATTAAATACATGTTACAATCAATAGGATTTCAAACAATTGACAATTGACCTAATGGTCTTTGTGCACCGAAGTGTAGCATACATATTAAGAATGATCTACATACACGTCATAATTTGACAACATTTTGTTCGTTTTGTGTCTATTTAAATAATGATGAATTGTATGTCTCTCTATTCGTGTTTCTTATAGACTTCTCAACTACTTATTCGATCACTATTGATTTTCCAGAGCTATTCTCTAAAGACAACTTTCAAAAATTTAACATTTAAATAGTTTTCGTACAGCAAACATTTCAAACACATGACATAATTTAGCATATTTCAACAGATATTTTATATTTTTTTATAAAAACTGTTAAATAGTTTATAATAAACATAAAATCTAAAGAATTTCGAGCAAAGTTGGATCACAGAAACTAGTCGTATATGAAACAATCTAATTTTCACAACTGAAAAAACATCTTATCGAATACGATACGTTGATTGCGACGGTTATGTTTTTAACTGCCTACAATTACCGTTAACTTTTATCGCTTTTTACTTACATAGTAAAACTAAGCTTATCGTTCTCGCTAATTGCTAAATTCAAACGTTAACGTGCAATTCTAAAATTACATCTGCGAAGAAAATTTTTGCACCTCACAAACGAATGGAAAATCTCTTTCAACGTATATTTTCGTTGTTATTTAATAAATCACTCGTCGTGTAATAATAATACACATCTGTTATATTTCACGGCGTCTGTTTCGGACACGATTGTAAATTTTTAATCAGGAACAAACGGCCCACACAATGGCAACACAGTACAGTAATCTCGTTTTGATAACGATACCGAATCGCTTCATGGCAACTCTTATAGGGTGAGTTAAGACTTGGGGGGTGAATATAACTGTTCAGGGGGTTGCTAGTGTTATTGAGATATTTTCTTACGAAAATATACTTATTTGATCGATTTATATAAAAAATAACGTATGTGTATCTATATTTTATCTTAAAATTTTCATTTGGTTTCGACAAAACTTTTTTGACTTTTTAAGTGCATTTCTGGAAATATTCATTTCTGTATCTTAATATACTGCAATTTTTTAATAAAAATATAATTTTCCATCCGATAACGTAACAATATGAAGCATTTGTGTAGGCAGAGTCGGGTTTCAGTCTTCTCGTAATGCTGAATTTTAGTCCTTTTGTATAATGGCGAGTCATACGTCGTTTTTCTTAATTTATATAATAATTCGATTGTTTCTTTCACTTACTTGATCTGAAAAAGTGTTAGTTCAACGTTTATAGAAACGATTCCTAAAATTGGATCCCTTTCTTATCTGTTTCGATTGTCTATAATCAATATCAGCGCCTTCTTTCTTGCATTGATTTCACTTCGAAGTTTCTAGTAATAAAAGCTACTTTATCATTTTAAAACTGACAGTTTAATGAAAAAAAAAATGAAATAAATAAGGAAAAATTCACGCAAATACCTAAACCGTAACAGTATAACCTTCTTTTTGCTTATATAAGCCTATATCTTAGTTTCAATTTGGTTGAAGACTCATGAACTCACCTTAAACCACTCATCAGATCACGAACAAATTTTTCAGCCATTTGAAAATGCTTCTTTATTTAATATATGTACTTAACTCATTTAAAAGTAGATTTATAAACTATCATTATACAAAGAAAACAATAGTGCATAACACCTTTATAGTCTTAAAACACAGTCGATATAAGGGATGGAGCATTTCAGGGGTGTTCTCACTTTTGCTAAGGGTGGTTTCATGGGGTGGTTTTGGGGTAGATGAGGGTGAGTTTGGCCGCAGACGAGACCACGACATGAATTATGAAATGGCCGGGAATTGAGCCAATTCGGTCGTATTTCCGAGGCTCGAATTTATTCCCGCTAATGCGACGTCGTTGACTTTTGTGTGAGGAATTGCAATTTTTGTTGCGATGATGTTTATTTGTATTTCGTTCGGTGTGTGATTTCAGATTTGCTTCTTTGTAAAAATACAATTTGCTTGGAAAATTCTTTCAATTTTCATAAAATTTCTCATGTGTTACAGGCATACGATAAACATTCTTCAGATTCCGTTCTACTGCATCATGTTCTGCCTTCAATAATATGTATATTTCCAGCTATGAGCAATTTTAAACAAAATAATTGATGTATTCAAACTTATTTCACAAGTAATCTATAACAAATTACATTTACTATAACATAAGATAACATTCATTCGAGCTAAATTAATAATCGATTACTTTTCTAGCGTATAAATTGTCGAAAAAGTTGCGAAAACATATCAAAATTCATCGAAATATAAATTCAGTTTTTATCTCAATTTCCCAATTGATAAAAATAGGCTATCCCATTGTACCCTTATTTACCCTATTTGATTGTACGAGTATATGACGATCGAAAAGTCCAAGAGGTACAAATGACATTTTTACCAAAATTGAGTAATGAACATGATTCGCTTCTATTCACGCTCATTTATTTGGTGGCAAATGGATATAAATGAATTCAGAACGTGTGCCTCAATATATCATCAAATCACTCGACCTCCTCCCAATACATGAGGCTTAACTTTGAGCGCTCTTTTCTCAAAATCACTTATACCCCTTGGAATTTTCAGTCATCATATACACTGTAATTTTAAGTCTATGAATCTTGAAAATTTATTAAAAAATTATATACACCGATCGATAGCGATTTTTCACTTTCGAAACTCGCTTACAACCAATTACGTACACAAACTGAAAACGCGGCAAATTGCGCGTGAAATCGCGATTGTTCTCAAAGGGCTAATTCGCGTTCCCCGTTCAAACGTCGATTGCCAATTTTCCATAGGGCTTTTCACGTCATCCGATTCGAAAATAACATTGACAGTGATCCCTCCCCTTTAGAAGTTTCCCAACGGAAAAGCCTAAATTCACCCGCTAATATCGCGCAAACGCATGCGAATTTGTATCACATTTACTAGGGGATGATTCGATCAATTTAGTATTTCCATTTATCGAATGTTAAATCAGATGTACATTCATACCAAATAAATTTCAATAAACATAACGAGCTTGAAACGTAAGTACATGCAGCTTCAGGCAAGTGTTCTCGTGATGCTGAATTCGAGTTTTTTAATGTATTTTTTCTTAATTGATATGATTTATCGATCGTTTCTATCAATTTTTTGATCCATTCGATTGTAAACACAAAAATTTAACGTTTTAAGAAGCGATTTCAAAAAATTAAACATCCGCCTTGTTAGACTGTTTTCATTGAATTCTAACGATTTTAGTGATGTCTGTTGACTGCTTATTATTCTTTGAAATTCCTTCCATTACCGATTTCTTTTTAACTTTAAAATAACTATTAAATTGAGAATATTGAGATATACAATATCTGTGTATCATAAATGAATACGAAAATAGCACTTACATTTCATATGATTCTCTCAAAATTGGAATCCAGCTAGAATTTCCGTTATATAAGGATGCAATTGCAATCACGATTGCAATTCGAGTCGATAATTACATTATCCGAGATCGTATTGAATGTTCAGTATTGATTGTCGCTATTCAGTAATGGTTTCCAAAACAAGATAAACTTCAATTAAAGTTTTCATTATGGAAGAAAATCAGCTTCCGGTTTTTCCGATTGGAAATCGTTTAGTTTTCCTCTTGAATCATATTTCAAACGTTTATTTATACACGTATTGTGTAACATGTTCATATTGATAGGATATTTGATGCGGCGTGTTCTAATTAGATTATGTTGTAGTCCTATTCACATAAGCCTAATTCGTGTTACACAAAAGAAGGTCAAATGCTCTAATTGATCAGCATCGATTGTATGAGGCTTAATTCAAATCGCTAATTGGGCATATATTAATCTAAATTTGTGTTATTATGTAGGATAATTTCTACGTATTTTGCATCATAAAAAATTAATCAATATCGATACATCAATCAAACACCCTAATATGATTGATAGCATTTTTTTAAGAAAGTGAAATTTTATGTAATAATTTATCGGAAAAACTATTTATTATATGTTTATTTTATAAATATTGAAAAATAATAGTACGAGTATAATTCTAAACACACATTCATACGAGTTAAGCCTTCAAATGACTACAAAAATGAATAATAGTACTGCAACTTTCACTTTTAGGACTAGTTTTTTCACTTCGACAACCAAAATGTTACAGTCAGTCCTCTAACTACGAACTGTCAAAAAACCAAAAATTTTCTTCAACAGACTAACTTTATGGTCAGTTAAATGAAGCAGTAAAAAGACCTCCTAATGCATGCAATTCGAACCATTACCCAAAAACAAAATTGACAAACGCAACCACAAAACTCCTCACAAGATCCCGGGATGCATCTTAATCCCGGGACTCTAAATAGAGAGAGATGGAGCATCAATTTCACAACGTCCATCAAACTCGCTTAAACACACCCTCGGACGTATAGAAAATTAGATTTCGCCAAGGCGTTGATTAATCTCCAGATCCACCCTCGGACCCCCGGGGGTAACAAGGATGATACCCCGGGGTACCAACCCCGTTACCCTGGGGTACGAACCTTGTTTCCCTGGGTACGAACCTTGTTTCCCTGGGTACGAAACCCGTTACTCTATTCGGAATCAGCTGGGACCGCTTTTCTAGCAGAGGCGTGAGTAATGGACCCAGTCCGACTATTCGGATGAATTTTCTTACGATTTTCCTAGATTTTGGTGAAATTTTGTAAAAATATAGAGTAAATGTTGATTTAAAATAGTTGGGAAGTACGATGATGCAACTTTTGATAGTTTTTTCAGGTATTGTAGTAGGTCGAAGTTTAGTATGTTTGTTAGGTGCACTGATAAGTTGATGTTTTGTATGGAGTGTTTTCAGATATTATTCAATGAATGTAGGTAATATTTATATTAATATACGTTTAATTAA
This sequence comes from Cheumatopsyche charites, assembly GCA_024721215.1. NCBI lineage: Eukaryota > Metazoa > Arthropoda > Insecta > Trichoptera > Hydropsychidae > Cheumatopsyche > Cheumatopsyche charites. The sequence continues at coordinate 1,306,436 of CM045583.1, read as the reverse complement.
CGATGCAAAAATTCAATTTAAAAGATTATATATTTGTACTTCTTCGAAATATACCTAACATTGTCCTATAAAAGTGAAAAACTATTGAGAACTACGTTTTCGTTCTTCATAACTATTTAATGTTCACATCTACACTACATTTCTACAGATTTTCGTCGAATTTGACCAAAACCTTTATGTGAACACTCATATTAAATTTAAAATTCGATTGAAAAATACATCTCTTAACAGTTAAAAAGAAATCAAGAATCAAAGATGCATATCAGAATAATAAAGCAGTAGACTAAAATCGAATTTTTAGTGAATAGTTTAAAATTAGATACATATTCTTTCATTCTTTGTTCCCGATTATTCATATTTTCACTATTACTAAATTTTATCAAAATGAATTACCTGAAATACATTATACATTTTATATCTCAATTTTTAATACACTCACATTTTGTTTTAACTTACAATTAGTTATAATTACTTCAAGCATTTTTAAACGTACTTTACCAAACGCAAAATACTATAACAAAAAAATATAAGTCTCCTATTCACCCCAGAGTACCCTTTCGCTCAAATTCAAAGATAAGATCGTTTCAAGAACACTCAAGATCCACTCTCGAATAGATTAACTTAAAAAGCACTCTCCGATCGAGCTATTTTCGATCAAATATTAATCACACAATTAATTTCCATCGAAACGAAAGCGAAAAAAAGCGTGCATTATTTAAAAATCAAACATTTACATCCCCCCATTGTGCTCATCACAATGCACCGTCTCATAATGGATCTCGATTTTCATTATGATAATTTTTTAATCCGATTTTAATTCGAAGGCGAACAAAAGTATCGACGAAGAATCTTATCGATTTTCAATTAGGTTGGTTCATTTTCGCCGAAACGGGCGCCCGAAAAAAAATGGAAATTTTCTCAAATTCGTTTCCACCGATGAATGAAGTGACCATAATTTTTTGAGAAAATAAATAAAGTTCAATTTTTTTTCAAACTTTATTTTGGTAAAAAAAATGAAAAATCTATTAATTATACAAAAGATAAATTTCAATCCAAAGTCTTAAAGTCTACAAAAAATTCCACTAACATTAGTCCTTTATTTCAAAAGTTCTCTCAACTATTTTAACCATAATACTACACATTCTGAGAATATAAATGATACTTGATTCCCACGAACTTAAACCATTCATTTGATAGCATATTTTTTATTTCGAATTCAAATTGTAACCTATAATTATCATTATCATTATTAGTCAATTTAGGGCCGGTTTTTTCACCTCTGGTTTGAGAATAAAACGAATTTAAACTACACTTGGTCTCTCCAATTATGAGCTATCAAAACAGCCACTAAAAAAGTCAAACATACTACAGTTCATATAACATTACATACATCCATTTTTTCCCCCAGATTTTGACAGTTGGTAGTTGGAGAACCGCATGTAATTTAAATTCGTTTTATTTTCTAACCAGAGGTGAAAAGATCAACCATTAATTGCCATGTATTATAATAATATAAAACTTCAAACTTCGTATCGAGGATTGATTTTACAAAATAAGGAGCAATCTTAGAAAATATGACGACTGAAAAGGCCAAGGGGCACAAGTGAAATTTTTCCCGAAATATGAGTATTTGCAGGAATCGCTTCTATGTACACTAATATATTTAGTGGCAAAAGGATATAAATGAACTTGGAACGTGTGCCTCAATATATCATCAAATCACTCGACTTTCTTCTAATACATGTTCAACTTTGAGCCCACTTCTCTCGAAATCACTTGTACCCCTTGACCTTTTCAGTCATCATATATAAAATTTGATTAAATTAAAATAAAAGGACTGTCTTATTAAATATAGAACGTATAGTCACCTCATCGATGCCGGAGGATATGGAAAAGTTCCTCGAAAGCCTTCGGAACGGAAAGAAAGAATTTTCGATTTTTTTTACACAGCATATCGCATTATGTTGTAGTATAGGGAGTTTGCAAAACACCATCGCCATTTTTCACCGCTTTCACAACAGCCCGGGAAGTTTTCCACCGCCCAAGTCTCCCCTTCGTTTGACCCACATAGGAAAAAGCGGGAAATGAATCAAAATACGTTTTGATTTATCTTGTTTTCTCAAACTCACACCGCGGACTCTCTCTCGCCTAATATATTATTGCGGAACGTTATTTATTGCGATTTTCGGCGTGTGAATTACGCGAAACTTGATAATCTGACGTCGATTTTTTTTATGCGTGTATATGGAAAATTGAAATTCAGATGTCATACTATCGTTCATTTATAGAAAAATCTAGTCCAGATACTAAAATTTGAGAACTATGTGTCGATTTATTGTTTATCTAAGACAGGATTCTCATAGCGTTTTCAATTGATAATAGTCTTTTTTTTATTTCGATTATGTGACATTTTATGAACAAGTCTTTGTGGAATAGAGAAAAAAATGTTGATAAATAAATTAGATAGAATTATAGAATACAAATGAGGACTGATGAGACCAAAGGGTGCAAAAGATATTTTTGTCTAAATTGAGTTAGGTATGTATGGGAATCGCTTTTATGTATTTACACTCAAATATTAGGTTGCGAAAGGATATAAATGAACTTGGAGCATGTAGATACCTAAATACATATATGTATCATCAAATCACTCAACTTCTTCTTAATACATGTAGGTACATGCTCAACTTTGAGCACATTTTTCTTGAAATCACAGCGAAGTCATTTGTACCTCTTGGCCATCAAATATGAATCTATCACTCATATGTGAACATGGTTTAAGCATAGAAACACCTTAAAATGCTATATTTGATGAAAATACATGTTTAAGTAGGAAAGGATCCCAATTCAACTCAATGTCACATTGCTTTGTAATCGACATACTAACTTCAAAATTTATAATAAAAAGCTAACAATAAGATATAATCTTTTAAACAAAGAATATAGATAATCAATTTAATTTCAAATTAATAAAAACTGATTCACATCACGTTATCCCAATGCACTTACCCAAACTCGTAAAGTTGATCATTACGAACCGTAACAAACTTGAGTCAATCACTAGACAAAACTATGCCTTAGAACAAACTTTAAACCAAAATTAACTGAAAAAATATACAAAAATAAGATATATTTAGGTGTATTCGAATCCATTAAAAAATCGAGTACATCCACAAGGCACAAAAGAGGTCACGGTCGTTCGATTTCAATTCGAAAAACGACCCAAGACTTGTATGGAGCGGTGCCGGTCACCGGGCACCTTCGCCTAATGGATTTTTCTCGTTTTCCCTACACTTTTTTCCTTGTTTTTCCCCATATATACGTTTCCTACACCACATATCCACATATACGTTATTTTTTTTCAGGTTCAGATTTCCGTTCGGCACGAAAGCCGAACGAGAATTGAATGAGCCCGCATAGTGCGTTTATATTTCCATTAGCCATAAAGGGAAATTATATCGTATATTATTATATTATTATAATGTCGTGTCATATAATGATCCGACAGACTGTGACGGATAATGCTTCGATAATCCGGGCTTGTTTCGTATGAAGTTCGATCTGTGGTTTTGTGTGCATTTAAATTGATAGATGTTGGTTTTTGGTAGATATTTTATTAATTAACATGGAAACCTATTAATAAAATAATCATTTTATTTTCAAGATACAAGACAATTCAAATGATGACTGAAACGGCCAATGGGTACAAGTGACTTTACAATGATTTCCAAAATCAAAGTTGAACAAATATTTAAATGTATTAAGAAGAGATCGAGTGATTCGTTGATATATTTCGATACATGTTTCAAGTTCGTTTATATCCTTTTGCCACCGAAGATATGAGCGTACATTAAAGAAACATCTACATAAATCAATTTCGATGAAAAATGATACTTGTATCCTTTATCCTCTTCAGTCATCAAATATCATATGAATATAGAAAAAAAAATGTAACACAACTCGTCCAAAAATTAGACCATTTCACCCGAAAGCAAAATCCGAAACATTCAGTACGGCGATTTACAACACATTCGCAACTTTCACTCACTGAAATTTCTTATTAACGACCGGATGAATTTCGATAAAAATGACACTTGTACCCTTTGCGCTATTCAATCATCAAATATTATATGAATATATAAAAAAAAATAACACAACCCGTCTAAAAATTAGACCGTTTTGCCCAAAAGCAAATCCAAAACATTCAGCAAGACGATTTACAACACATTCGCAACTTTCACCGGCTGAAATTTCATATTAACGACCAACTGAATTTCGATGAAAATAACACTTGTTCCGTTTGTTCTCTTCAGTTATCAAATATCATATGAATACTGAAAAAAAATGTAACATAACTCGACCAAAAATTAGACCGTTTCGCCCTAGAGCGAATCTGAAACATTCAGCCCGACGATTTACAACACATTCGCAACTTTCACTCGCTGAAATTTCATAATAAGGACCGACTGAATTTCGATAAAAATGACACTTATACCCTATGTCTTCTTCAGTCATCAAATATCATATGAATAGAGAAAAAAAAATAACACAACCCATCCAAAAATTAGACCGTTTCGCCCTAGCGCGAATCCGAAACATTCAGCACGACGATTTACAACACATTCGCAACTTTCACCCGCTGAAATTTCATATTAACGACCGGCTGAAAGTCTGCTGAAAATTATTCGGTGACGTTTTCGAGCCCGGGCCTAATATACTGTCGTTAAGGACGTGACGTTTCGCGCGGGAAAACCTAATGAAAACTCACGCACGCATTCGCCCACACTCCCATTTCGCGAAAAAATATAATAATCGCTTTCATTTTCAGCTGAAAACGCGAAGGTCGAGATAAATTCAAAGCTCTCTTGTGCGTTTTTAGCGAATTTTTTTCAGTTCCGACGCTCCTTGTGAAGCTCACGTGCGCGCACTCTGTTCAAAGTTCGCTTTTAATTTGGATTGTGAAAGTGCTTAGTTGGGTCGGGAAATTTCTTTTGTGATGTGTATAGGTTTTTTTGTTTTATATTTGTGTTTAGTTTGGTTGTTCAGTTGATTCGTTTGAGTATGTTTTGCGTCTGTGTATTAAGGTTGTCTGGTTAATTGTCAAAAAAAGACCAATATGTACATGCAAATTATTATTTTATGTATGTCTGTTTACATTTTTGTTCGCATAAATTATTAATTTGTTAGCTTATAAACATTTCAGAGCATTTGTCTCTATATCTGGAAAAGTTTCTCAGTCTTGACAATGATTTTAAAATCGAAAAGAATCGAGTAAAGAGTCGATGATCTGACGCCAAACTTTATACTTACATTTAGTAAAAACATTTTTTTTTATAATTTCAAATACCATGTATCATTTCATAAACATCTTCAAGTCAATAGTCTTGAAACATCATATTTTTCTTTATTATTTTTAATTTGTATTTCATGCTTAAAAGAATCAATAAAGAAGCTTAGACATATGTATGTAATGAAATAGGCAATAGATAATAAATTGTTGATCACAGCAAGATTCATCACTTAAAATAATTTCAATCTTATACATCTAATAATTAAATAGACTCAAATTTAAAATGTGTCTCACTTCACCCCGTTCTTCGTTTATAGATAAAAGGTGACACGATTCTCGAACGCTCGACAAACCGTTTAATTTCCCTTCACGGAATCGCGTCTTTTCGTCGTCAAATTCCTTAAAACTGAACGACAATTCGAATTTCGCAAGACGACTTAATTAAAACAAAGCTCGTCCCAAGGAAAAGCGTCAAAACTTTCCCACCCCGTAAATTATTCACACTCGAGGCTTAGGAGACGTCTCGCTTCTAACTTTCGCTCTTCTGGCCAAGAATCGAAAAGCCTTCGGCGAACCTAGACCGAAAATAAAATATGGAAAATTCTTTGAGAAAATTCCAAGATTTTTCCTTCGAATCGAAAAAAATCCTTCGGGCGAAATTTTCACTCTCATCGAGTTTGACGTTAATTAAAATGGATCCTCAATCTTGAATATTTGATTTGTTAAATGACCGTTTTGTCTATTTGAAATGGTGATTTATGCGGTATTGAAATTTGTATTTAGGTATAAACGACTTTTTTCGGTTGAAATCGCAAATTTTCATCTAAATGTGAATGGGTATATTTAAGATTTTTTATCCACGAATAGATTTCGAATGTATTTTAATTACTATCAAGTAAACTTATGTATCAATTTTGAGATTGTAACCTACTTATTTTCCCATTATGACTACAATCATTACAAATATAAGATTTTCATGAAAAATCGTTTTTTTTTCATCCGGATAAAAGTTAAGAATTCGATTTTTATTTAACTCTGTCAATTTCAACTCTTGAAAATGATTATTATCTTGAATGAGTTTCAAGAATGTCAATTTGATGAATGCAATGATTACGAGAAAATTAAACCCATTACCACCTGTATTGCATGTAGGGAACTCGTTCATACTTTTTCACAGATTTCATGTAAGCAACTCGTTCATACATTTTCACCATTTTCATGTAGAAAACTCGTTCATACATTTCCACTGATTTCAATAACTGGAAAATTTTAAAGCCTGACAATTCGTCTGGGCGGAATAATCGAGTTTGGAAAGTCTATGGGAATTTTCCCGTCGAACCACCCCCCGAATAATATTCGGAATTAGCTTTAAACTATTGTCGTCTTGAGAATGGAGGTAGTCGCCATTGTGCAGCGGCGCCTATACAACCCCTGGGACCGTTTCCCATTATCATTTCAGACAGACGATTTCCCTGAACCGAGAAACCACCACCCACGACAAACTATCGAGCTTTTATTGTATGGAGATAATGGATTTTCCGAATATTTCACACGATTTTGCGAAAATTTCAATTCATTCGTCGTAATAATTCATTCTGTCTTGTTTTGTTTTAGATTTGCTATTGTTAATGTCAATCTGATAAATATAATAATACAAGGTCAAATCTGAAAATTTTAATATCTATCAAATTCAAAACTCATTTATTTGCAAGTTTTCCCGACATTTCTGTGTGGAAATGTGAAAATAAATATGATAACATATTTTTCCATTTCATTCGTTTGTTTATTATCTTACTTTGGGAAGCTTTTTATTTATTAGAGAAGTGATATTAAAGTTTGAAAGTTGATTAAAATACATCAAAAATGCTTGTTGCTTCAGTGTTCAGTCTTTTTGTTGCTGGGTTTGAAATCATTCAAACCCAGGCAAGAGTCACATACATATTGTTTTTCTTAATTCATGTGTTGATTCAATCGTTTCTTTCGAGTATGTGATTCACTTAACGCTTTAGGAAATCTATCTTATACACGAATACCAAATTTGAGCCCCATCTTTGTGTACTATGTCTGCTTCTTTGCTGTAAAAACAGTATTGAAACATGATTATACCAAAAGAAAACAACACTATATCAAATTATAAATTCAAGACATCCTTCAGCAAAAATTTTCCAACGATCAAACATGAAATTTTCCAACACCAACCCAACATAGAATCGAACCAGACTCGGAAAATGACCAGTCGCCAAAGGAGCGTCTCGGAAAATCGCCTCGTCCCACGACGAGGATTTTCCACCCCCGCTACCACCATCCCCTCACCCACACCAGGGATGCTCCTGGGAACAATGGTGACAGCACAATGGACCACCGGTCTTCTCACAAAGGCCCGACTCTCTACCGACGAGGAAAAAATGCCCCGACAACAACAAAAGGCCCACCCCATACATCCTCATCCCCTAAAAATCTCACCCTTAGTAGGCGTGAGGAGTTTCTTCCTATGTGTCGCTTATTTTTGAATTTTTTTCCTCTAGGTGAATTTTTCATTTGAATTTCCTTTATCGCGTTTTACGTCGAATGGCTGCTGCTACCTGACATCACTCGAAATCATATGAAGTTACATTGTATTTATTTATCAAACTTCCATAGAAACAATTTTCTATATTGCTCTCGATATTTATTTTTCGTTTTATCTAAGCCTTCTATATTTGTAATCTTTCGTTCGAACGGTAAGCGATGTCCATTTTTCGGTGGGAAAAGAGATATGAGGGTCAAATTTATGCGCTTCGTGATTTCATCATTGAAAAAGTTATCTTTTCAACGTCGGAACGGTTAAACGATAGGTCGTTTCGTTTTCGTTATGAAAAACCTTCGAAATATCCAGGAAAAATCGTGTACCTAATTTCATATAAATTTATACTAGATATAATATTCCGAACGCACGAAGCCTCGATTCCTTCTCGTAAACAATTTCTGGAAAATTCAATATTTATCTGAATTATACAGAAAGAAAATCGACACGTGCTGGAAAATCGTATCTTAAGATAAATAATTGTCTTTATTTTCTATGAAAGAGTACAAACGTGCTTAATATTACGTGTAATAGAAACGTTTGATTTCCGTTCTCGGTTCTAAATCTTCTTAATATAATTACACAACTTATTAACGAGGACTTTGAGAACGAGAACAATAATGAATATTAAGGTATTGTGAAACTTGAGCGGAAGTTTCGGTTCGTGAACTTGAAGATCGATCGATCGTCACGTACAATAGTAATGTTCATTATACGGAATATACCAGTATTTATAGGAAGTCTTTCAGGTGTATAAAACTTTCTCTTCGACGATGCGTGAAAACTACTTTTTTTTCAGACACTCTATTTAATTATTTTTTCAGAATAGCGTTGTTTTTTTTTTCGCATTGGATGGTTTTGTATTATTTTAAAGGTAGCATTTTCCGATATTAATCTAGGTACTAGATGATTATATCAGCTGCTTGATTTTCAATCTAACTTGATTTGCAAAATCAAAATTTAATCAATCTATTATCTATTATTATATGCGTCTTTTAAATTATTTAATTCTACTTCTTTCTCTCATATACGTCATATCCAATTAATGTTGAATAATAAAAAAATATCAAACCTTTTATGTATGCTAAGTCATATAGTCAGACGATTGTGAAACGATATAAAGCGTTTGTGCATGCTGTGTCAATTCAGCATACTCGATATGTGTAAGTTCGGATCCTATCTTGGCGGGAGTCACATGTAATTTTTCTGAATTAATTAATTTATATAGAGAATTGTTTTAGAGAATAATATGAAAAGGTTTGATGGTGTATCTCGATACACGTTCCAAGTTCGTTCATATCCTTTTGCTACCAAATGTGAAAACGTAAAAGCGATTCCTGTACATAACTCAATTTTGGTAAAAATATCCCATGTATCCTTTGGCCTTTTCAGTCGTCATATAATCATCCATTGAATATGATCTAGCACAAAATTATAAACTCTCACACAGAACAAAAACGGAATCAATCCGCATTCAAAAGGATCCTCAAACACGTTCCATTACACACAAGCAACAGCTCACTAATTCCTCCAGCGCGAAAATCCCTTTTTTCCTCGACGTACCCCCAACACATTAGAAGCAATTTTCCACCCTTAAGTACCGAGGGGTGGGAAAAGCGCGTGTAATGGCAAACGCGATATATAATAACGACACACGGACGATTAAAAGCCTCCGAGACGAGACGAGACGAGACGAGACGAGACGGGACGGGACGGGACGGGACGGGACAACAATGAGGCCCTAGGGCGTATTTATTGTTCGACGCGTCTTCTGTCAGCCGTTACACGGCCATTTGTTTGATTAACGCCGTTTTTACGACGATTCGTCTTTGGTTTATAGATACGTATATAAGGGTTGATTGGGTATGAACTGTCGACAATGTGTTTCGATGGATGAATTCGTTTTGATGATTATGTCTTTTGTTTTATATCGATTTGGAATATCTTTATGGGTGGTATTTCTCATTTTTAAATTTGACGACTGAAAATGCCAAGTGGTACAAGTGACTTTGCGGTAATTTCTAGAAAAGCGCGTTTAAAGTTGACCATGTACTTACATGTATTAGGGGGAGGTCGAGTGATTTGATATATCTTGGCGCACGTTCCGAATTCATTTGTATCCTTTTGCCACCAAATAAATGAACGTGCATAGAAGCGTTTCTTGTGCATAACTCAATTTCGGCAAAATATCATTTGTATCCTTGGCCTTAACTCAGTATTGGGTTGCTAAAGGAAAATTGCTGGGCCACAATTTTTCCTCAAAAGAAGCACCAACTCTTGATATTTCAACTTAAAAAAATGATTTCAATTCAATCTAGAATCATCGATCTTTTAATCAAAGAAAATACTGAAATTAAGCAAAAACCTTAAATTTCAACTTAAAATCGATTTTCAACATAGAAACCATCATCTACCGAAATTCTTATACGAATACTTCTTAACTCAGTACGATAGACGTTCCGCTGTATCGAGCGTCTTATAATATTCCCGGTTCATTCGAAACGAAAATTCTTGATTAACACCAATCAATGTCGATACGAAACACACAACATCCGACATTATACACACAATCCAATCTCTATTCTAATTCGAACATAATCGCTTCCGAGCAGACGAAGCGTTCTAGGGTCGCTAATAAATTTGCGGAATCTCAATATGCGCTTTGCATACCGCTCCTCGCAGTACAACCGACAGCACTTTCGCATACAATCGACAGATTTTCACTACTAATGGAGCATTCTTATCGTCAAATTACAAATTTTACATAAATAAAACTAAATTTATGGGTGTTTTTGCCTTATGTATTCCTTCAAAGCCTATATGGTCACGATACTTTCCAGTTTTTCTAGACTTTTACTTTCCAGACATTAACACTATTTTTTTTCTCATAGATAATTTCTACTTATTTATACAGAATTTCATCAATTAATATCATTCACTTTTTATGAATTGAAAAAGTTAACTATAAGACAGAGACTTTGGAGAGGAGTTAATATTGCACACAAATGTCACTGAATAGATCGAATCTAATCGAAATACATATGATGACTGAATTTCCCAAAGGCACAAGTGATCTTTTTTATCAAAATTGAGATAAGTACATGGTTCTATATATGATACAGAACCATTTTCTGTACTAAACTCAATATCGATAAAAAAGGTTAATTGTGCCCTTTATGATATTCAGTCGTCATATAACCTAAGAGATGATGATCATTTTCGGATCAATTTTGTAAAGCGTTTGAGAATCAAATGAATCCAAACAATCGAAAGAAACGACCAAATCTTCATATCAATTAATCGATCATAAAAATTTCACGTGACTCTCGCCAAGATATGACTTGAACCCACGCATCCCAAGTATTCTGAATCAACATGGCATACACAAACGATTTGTGCCTTCCCAGTATTGACTAGCTATTCCTTCCAATGACCTCATATTTTAAATCAGACTTGGACTCGAGCTTTTCAGCGGTTTCGAAAGATATGTTCTTTCGATTAGGGATGGTTAGCTAGATTTTGCATTATTATATTTTACAATCAACGGGGTCTATATGTGTGAATAAACCCTTATAACGTCTATGTTCAGAGGTCGCTGAATAATTCATCTGAAGCCTCACCCGTCATAAATCGGTGGTCGGGTTAACTCCGAGAAAACCGGAAGCCGGAGCGTGTGAAGTTTTCCCGGGAAAAACAAAACCCGGAGCAAATACGACACGTGGGACCCGGGAATACTCTTATTTTTTTCCACGCGAGGAAAATTCGTCTAGAGTGGACCCAAGAGGGTTTTCCTCGACGATTGTGCAATTTTTTTCTAAGTCTTGATGTATTTAAAGAATCTGTTGCATTCGGAAAATATTATAATTAACTTCTGTGACTCAATGTTCTTCGATAATCTTAGAAATTTAAGCTTATTGTAAAATGTTACGTGTGTAGGTTATACATAATAATTACAACGGCTGAGTTACGAAAATTATTTCTCTGATAACTTTCAAACAATAGCTATCCCAGTGTCTGGGAAAATTCAAATGAAAATAAGTAATGTAATCATAGAAAAACCTTCCCATACATGCATATAATATCTTAATAAAGTTTCATTTCCGAAAAAAATTAGCAATCAAAGAGTCTATGAATCACATAGATACATACATACATTCTACTTTATTTACATACATGTTAATTTATCTTAAAATATAGAAGGAAATACAGTATTTTCATCTTTGATTTGAGAATAAAACAAAATCAATCAACACTTACATACTCCCACTATGAACTGTCAAAACAGCTGCTGAAAGAGACAGACATACTACACTTACACCCATCTCTTTTTTCCAGATTTTGTCTATAGGTAGTTGGAGACCGCGTGTAGTTTAAAATCATTTAAATCTCAAACCAGAAGAGAAGAGACCGCCTCTTGATATTTCGAAATTTTCATTAGAAATTCATAGAAAATTCTCAAATTTCATCTCGATTTTCCCGATTCCATATCCGGAAAATCCAGATACAACAAATCCGGTTTTCCACAACGCGTCTATTAACCGCGAAAAATCGGATTTTCCGCACCACAAATAAAAGTATCGCGACGCATTGGAAAATAAAGGAAAACTCGAGGGGAGACTCGGCTAAGTAATTTCTCATCTTTCGATCGAAATTCTATTCACGCGGCCCTCTCTAGGAAAGCTGCTTTCGCTATTTAACAAAAAAAAAACGATGGTAGGAAGGAAAAATGGAAGGGAAAACGTAAGTCGCGATCGGTAGCTATTGCCTGTCTGCTGTCTCTCCCCATAGAAATCTGAGAATATCAATTTTTGTGTGTCGGGAATTTTTTGATTTATGGAGAAAACGCAAAGATTGCTCTCTCGAATCATTCGATTAGGGTCGAAATATATTAGGGGATGAAATATATTATCGGCCCTTACATAGGATGTTTCTTGCATTTTTCATCTGATATCAAACAATGGATGACATTTTTTTTTTTTTGTAAATGTATATTCTGAGATATAAAATGAAATATTATATTTTTTTTTTCAATTTGATTAAATGAAGTTTGTAAATAGATTTTTTCGTCTGCAAAGTTTGAGAACATCAAATATTGAATTCTAATATTAAACTGTAAGTTATTACATATTTGATTTTGTCTATGTTTATATAAAGCATGATGTCTGGATATGAAATTGAAGTTTTTTAGAATTCGAATGAATATAAAAGTTCAAAACTATATTTTCACTTCAATTGCTTTCATTGAATAAAAAAAAACCAATATTCGGTTTTGAATTATAATAAAATATTAGTTAAATACAAATTTCTTTTCAAAGTATTCTAGGAATCAATATTTTAATCGATTCAAAATTTAATAATTGATTTAGACTGTCGACTTATAAGCTTCTAAAGCCCATTTCTTCAATCGTAGTTTATCAAAAATACATACATATCCCTCTCATTATTCATACAAAATGCCCCATCTTAAAAAACCACAATTTAGCTAAATACCTAATCTATCACCAAACAATTGAAATAACCCAAAATCAACCAATTTAATCCCTATTTTAATCGTTTTCTTTTTACAATTTGAGAATCTCTGATCTCCGTCTGCGCATTTCCCCTTTTGAAGCTGCAAACGGGTGAAACAACCTCCTCAAAGAAAAGACCTTTGAAGTGAGCAATACGGGAGATTGATATTAAAAACATATTGGAAGACACGAATTCAATATGTAATCAAAAGGCGTATCGCTATGCTGCAAACGTGAGAGATGTTTCGAAAAAAAATTTTTTTCATCCCCGTACCGAATCTCCCCAAACTCCCCGTACCTTTTCCCTTATTATCTCGAAATTATTTACGAAAATACAAATTCTGCAGACGTATAAAATGTCCTTTTGATGCTTATTTTTTTCTTTGCGTCGAATGCGATTTATTTGCGCCGAATTCAAAGTCGACGACTCGCGTTTCGCTAAGATGTCTAGATTTTTTTTTTTTGAACATTTCGCAATATCAATTTGAATCTATGTACTTGTAATTATTGTCATATAAACATCACAATGATGTATCTAGAGCATATTTTTTTCGAATGTTCCTTTGTCTATCAGTAATGTGTGTGCTCCATATATTTGTATCTCTTTTCCTAAATTGATTTACGTTTTTTCACTTCAACAGTAGAACAAGTTGTAATGATAGCATATAAATTAGGTTTCAATTTCAACTAGTAAATCAATGAATACTGAGGAATATAAAGGAAGAATGAATCGTCAATATAGAAGAGGTTTGTAATTAATCGATAAATAATACACACAATGAAGACCATCTTCACATGATTTAAAAAAACTATTTACTGAAATTGCAACTTCTTCATCTTCGTCCTCAAAAATATTGCAAAAAACAAAACTTTAGCTTCATTTTTACTATCGAAAAACATTTTCAATCAAAATAAAACTCAATAAATCGATGCAATAATCCAATATATGGCAATTTTCACACATTCAGAATACATTTCATTTCGCAAAATTCCAGCTTCTGACTTGATCTGTCTTCTTCGTCCTCATAAAGATAGCGAAAAGGAAACACATGGATTAATTTTTAACTGCAGAAAACAATTTCCCATATCGTAAGGCCCCCTTTATATGATCCGAATATATTTTATTTCGCAAAATTCCAGCTTTTGGCACGATCTGTCTTCGTCCTCGAAAATATAGCGAAAAGAGCAAATCCTCAACAGCCCTCGAAGCCTCCTCGAGATGGCATTGTTCGAAATGTATGATTTCATTTGCACGGTCGTATTCATATCTCTCAGATTTCTTCGACTTTCGCATTCAATACTCCCTCGTGAATTCCGAAGATGTCGAAGGGTTTTTACAACCATTCGTATAAGTTTGCATGCATAATACACTAAAAATGATGATTCTCAAACGTCTTCTTGTACCAAATGAAAATGTATCATTTTTATTGAAATATGTTTTGCATAATAAAAGTAAATCACGACGAACCAACAGATACACTTTCCGTCCTTGTTGAAGTTTTAATTAAAAAATAACTTTTTTTCAAATTAAGAAAGTGGTCACATGTTTTCGCCACTTGTGAAGCAAAGCATTAGCCCAATACTGGAGAAGTTAGTTTGAATTTGATTAGATTTGGAATAAGTTTTCTTTTTTCGTGTTCAGTTATATTGAGATTGATTGAGGTAGGTTTTAAATTCGGTTATGTTTTGAGTCAATAACTTTAAAATATCATAAAGAAATTTCATTAAATGCTTCTGAAAAAAGGCCATTTCAAATTATTCTTAATTAAGTACTTAAATATAAGATTTGCTCATCTTTCATCTTTACATCTAATTAAGCAAGGACAGCTACATATTGAGGTCATATTAATAATCATTGAATTCATGATATAACCAACATATAACTTAACCTAACATTAATCAATACAACGTTATTTACTTAACTTAAAGATACAATCATTCATTCCATTCACTAGACACGATGTCACAATGTAGCTGAATCTACTCAACTAAAAAACAATATATTCAGATATAAGTTACATATTATATGACAACTGAAAAAGCCAAGGGGTACAAGTGATTTCGATAAAAACATATACATATGTCCTTACATGTATAAGAAGGAAATCGAGTGATTTGATGATATATCTCGGTACACGTTCCAAGTTCGTTTATATCCTTTTGCCACTAAATTTATGAGCGTGTATAGAAGCGATTTCTGTATATAAATCAATATCGGCACTTGTTAATGTCACTTATACTCTTTGGCCTTTTCAGTCGTCATATGTACTAAACTTCAGCTATCGAACCTTATTGAGAAACTTCAGTATCAGATTCGATATCGCATTTTTTCGCATTAATAACTTAGTGTTGAGGCTTTTTCTTTCGTACGTGTGATATTTATGTGCATTTTTTTTCTGTATTTCGGGATTTTACCCTCGTTTCTATATACAGGGGCTGGGGCTCGTCGTATATCTTCCGCAGAGTAATTTAAACATTTTGACACTGACAAATTATCGTTTACTTGCAACTTCGCTGATAAAGCTTCGCGCTTAATCGAAAAGCGTTCGCGTCTGAAAGAAACGACATTTATTATTTTCTTTATTTCTTTACGCGGGAAAACTCTTTGGGAAAATCTCGGCTCGATATAGCTTTTTTTAATGAATTTTCACCCACGTTTTTATCGATATATTTTCATGGGAAGCTATACATACATTCAATTTTTTTCACCTGACATCTATTGTCGAATGAAAAATTAATATATTTTTTAACATAATCAATCGATAAAATCAATGAAGTAAATCATCGGTATGAGTTAAATTAATTTATATTATAGGTTAAATTATAATATCATATGTCGAGGTCTATTCCACAAGTATTTACTGAACTCATTGATTCAAAATTTAGAATCGCTTTCAACGAAACGTTGTCCTGATGAAAGTTCTGTTATATTTTTCGATTTGCGAAAAAAAATCCATCCACTCTTTAACAAATAACAGTTCCATAATCGAAACCGACAAAAAGTCTATTGAAGATCGTTATCTGAAAATTAAAAAATGAAGTTTGCGCCGACTTCATTACGCCGTGTCATTCAAAAAGTTTGACGAGATAAAAATCGCACATCACAACCACATTTATTCCATACAAACACCGAAAGAGCGAATCTCCATATTTGCAAGTCATACGAATATATTATATTATATAATACAATATAATATTATTTATACAACATTCGATTCGGTCATATTGAATGAAAAAAAAACTTTCGCATTCACAGTTAATCGACATTCAATGCCTTAATAGATCTGTTATTCGTCGATTCATCAATACATAAATATTTATGTATGAGATTATACGCACTCGTATCGGATGCAAATACTAAGTTATGGGTACTCGCACAGTGTGCAAATGTTCAGTTATGGGCACTCACACAATGTGCAAACACAAGTGCATATAACATACATCTATTATATTTATCTGTGGTTTATGTTCTATTAAATCGCTCATCCGATTACCATCAAAATTCGTATCATTACAAGTATTTGGAATTTACGATTTATTTTTTGTTTGTTGCAGACTATATGCAGTCACTATGCAAGAATCACTTCCTGCAGCAATTGTACAGAAAAATCGACGGTGCATCATTATGGTCGCAAAACGAGAGAAATCTCGATTGTGTCATAACGTTTCAGACACATTCGATTCTGCAACGTTTCATGCTGCGTTTCGATATGCTGCAATTGGACTGCAACGATCACCTGTTTGTATACGACGGAGCACATGCAGTTGGAGCACATAAGGTATCTATTTTATTTTAAATAACTTTAATCTTATATTCTATGTAATTAATTTTGAGTGTACATGTATACAATTAGTACAAATCAGCCAGAAACTGAAGTTAGTGGTGGTTGAACTACGCTTCGATTGATAAACTTTTGCATTGAAACAGCGGCATAATTTCTAGTGGCAGCTTGTAAATTGTAATTACTAATGTAATTAGTTTCCAGTAAGAAAATAGTCAAAAAATTTATTCCTGAAATAATTCACCGAAGTCATCTTAGAAAGAAGAAAGATATACCATTTGATTAAAAAATTGAAGATTTATTTTCCAAAAACTTCTACTCTCTCTTAAACAGATCAGATCCGACTAATATTATTAAAATACACAATCATCTGCTATAAATATTTCAAACAAAAATCAATACATTAACGTTGAGACTATTCAGTTAGTGCTGAAACTAATTGTTCCCACCATCGACCGCGATTACTCCAAAGCCTTAAATCTCGAACGCTTAACCTAGCACGGGCGATTAAGACTATTCAACGATCGAAATCACCATTCGCAAGTTATATAATCACTCGAATTCACCGTTACTTAGCGATAATCACTCTCATTGTATCTCGGCGAACACTCGCTAATATTATATCGCGAATAGCGTTCGAGTATTGCTTTGCATAAACGATTGAGACGTTGCCTTAGAACGGTAGCTCTTGATTAATACTGTATACACATTGAGAACAACGAACGCCAAAGTATCATTTCTTTTCTTAATATCTATGTATGTGTTAATTCATTTTGTATTAGGATATTTTTTCATTGTACATTTTGTACGTTGGACTATTTTCTGTTGGACGTTTTAGTTTTGGATCATTTTTCGTGCAATTATCAAAGGTTTTAAATTTTGACAACTTTGAATTAAATACATTTTGAAACTTAAATTATCATTTTTCATCAATAATTTGTGTTCACACACTAAAATTTCTACAAAATCATCGACTCAAAATATAAAAAGTCTCATCCTGAGTATAAAATTTTCAAAGGAATGGATTATTTTTTTGATATTCTGCGTTCTCGATGTGAATAATTCTTCATCCGACATCGAACATGTTATTAAACTGTTAAGGCCCAACTAGGCCTTATTCTAGATCGAGGTTGCTCTAAGTAAATCGTAATGGGTTATCGAGATTGTGGAGCAGATTACGTCCGGCCATTGACTGATCGAACGACTTTGAATGAACCAGTCATTAGTCGAGCTATGCTTTTTAATACCTCTTAAATTATTATGTAATTTAACTAAACTTCTTTGAACATGACTTTTTTTACTGATAAATAAATAAAAATTGACAATATAGTAACAGAATATGTATATTTTTTCATAAATTCAAACTGATACTGCACTAGAATTAATTGGATCTGTTTTGAAATTCAACAAGTTTCTTAGTTTTAAACAAATTTGAAGAAAACTCTGCTCAATTCTATGTACATAGAAATAGTTTGGAATCGTTTTTTAGTAAAAAAAATATATATTACATGTAAAATAATTATTTTTTGTTTGTTTTAGGCGGACCTTTCGTGTCGAAACACTGAACAATCAGTGAGTGCGATTTTCACCAGGACGAACTTCGTTACTCTCAAGTATGTCACCGACAATTGGGGTACTGAATCAAATGGATTTAAGCTAGTAATCACTGCCGTTAAAGATCAAAGTAAGTATGCAAATTGGTAATAAGTGAACCCATAAATAAATGACACAATCGTTGAATTGATTTCTTAATAAAATATGTATTAATCTATTCGATTCCCCTTAATTTCTTATATAAAGTCTGTAATAATAGCCTAATACTCTACTGTTGAACTCACATATATACAAACATATAAAGAAAATCGACAAAAATGTATCAGTCAATGGACTACTGAGAAATTATACCTCCAAATTTTGATCCATATTAAAGCACTGGTCCATATTTGTCGCCTTTCCATTGCACATTTACATGAACATCTGTGAAATTTCAAAGTTTCATTCAACTTTCACACGACACATTGTGTTCATTATTTACTGAAACGAACTGTAAAAAAAAATGAAATCCATTGTCAAACTCGATGATAAACGATAAGCTGAATGCAACAGCAGTTTGCGCCAACTTTACGGGTTAATCGCTTTTCCGATTCGTTTTTGTGATTTTCGAGCTTCAAAACGCGACTTTATTTTTTAATATACGTATATGAATATAATAGAAATTAATATAACGGATTTCTGCCTTCAGAGTTTTCTATTTATCTCCGCGATGTTGGGAAATTTTCAATTTGTATGGGTGAATGCATCGCGTGACTTTAACTGAAGGGAAATGTAAAAGCTCAACGGATTCGTATTATACGTGATGTTTGTAAAATGCATCGTTTATCAAAAAGTTTAAATTGTGTTTGGCTAAGGGTAGAATTTAATGCATCGCCGAAAGTATTGTGGCTTTTATTGTGTTTCAATTTGGCGGTTTCGATTCGGAAAATTTGATAAAAAACTGTTTAAATAACTGCTATTTGGCATGAATTATGAATTCATATTCAAACGTTTAAACTACAGAAAATTTTAATGATATGAATATGCAAACATATTTATTAGCACAGTTAATTTTTCAACCTGATTGAAGTTTAATTCTTTGTTTCATGATATATTGTTTCATTATATTGCACTTTAAATGAAATTTTTTATCTGATTTTAAGCAATCTTCTTAAAATTAATCCAAAACAGGTCCACAAAACATGAACTAATAGAAAAATGAGATTATACATAAGATGTTTGATCAATCAAACATTAGTCACCTTAATCAAAATATTTAGAAATACATATATAATGCAATGAAATACATTGAACACATAAAGAATATTGAATATTAAACTTCTATGCCTACATATAATAATTTCTTCAATGCTTACTTGTGAAAGTCTATCCAAAGTTTTGTACAAGATTTAGTCGAGCATATTCTAATATATGTACAAACATCTAGCACATTAAGTGTGCAAATTTCGACAAAAACTTGAAAAATACTTAACTCACATTTACTTGACTTTGATTAAAAACAACACAGCATCACTCCAAACGAACATACGAACAAAATCCACCAAACACACATACAATTCACTCCACAATTATTCAAATTGTACAGAACTCAAACAGATTTTTTTCAAAACTGCAAAGCAAATTACACCCTTCTTATTTAATCCTCGCATAAAACGCTCGAAATTAAACTTGGGTCTCGCTTTTTATTAATTTTGAGTTTTTCGCGTAAACAGGATCGGGAACGAGTTCCGAAAGAGGCGCCGCGACGCTTTTTCATCGCGCTTTACGACCGAATTTCCGCCTTTTTTTAGCGTTCAATTTATTTTTTACGGCTCTAAAGTGTGCCATTTACTCTACTGCTCGAGACTTATGGAAATTCGCCTGTTTATTCGCTGTTTTTTCTGAACATTTTCCGGTTTTTTTTTTCAGAGCACGGATGCAAGGATTTCAGGTGTAGTCACCACGAGTTCTGCATCAGCGCCGACCTGATATGCGACGGTGTTAAACATTGTGCTGATGGATCGGATGAAACTTCCAGTACGCTTTGTCAAAGTAAGTTATTTCAAAAATTCATATTTTAAATGAAAAATCAATCTTTTCATAGTTTAAAGTCTTTTGGAGCAGAATTCTGTGACTTTTTTTAGGTCTGGGTCCAATTAAAATCATCCTCGCGAGTCAATGTTCAATCGAATTTGCAATCAACTTTAATTTGCTTTCTTGCTCTATAATTTAAATTAACAATAATCTATATCTAATATCTATACATAACTCTATAATTTGAAGTATCTCAAGGTTCATCTTTAACTTCATATCAAAGATATAAAAAAAAATAAAAACCATCTCATTTTTGTAACTAAATTCAAATCTTCTTTCTTAAGTCTAAGGAGTAAATTGAAAAATATTGATTTCCTGAAAATTTCTACCAATGTTATCCTCTTTCATAAAAATGCAACTGATTCCTTTTCAGGAACAATAAATGAAAAACTAATGAAAAATTTGCATTGAGACTGATTATTAAGAGTATGTAGACTTTTTTTGCAATGACTGCATATCTCAGTGAAAACTCGTCAAAATATCGTTCGAATTTTCAAGATTTAAAATCAATTTTCTATTTATAATTGAATATAAGCTGATAACAAAACAAAAAACCCATAAAATAGCCAACCAATAGTGTTTGTGCACACCACATCGAGCTTCAGTGCTTCAATAATGCTGAGATCGAGTTTTGATCGAAATCTTGGCTAAAGTTGCATATCGTTTTCCTTAATCGATCGTTTCTATCAAATATTTGATTCAAAAAGTATCAATTTGACACTTTATGAAATGGTTCTTAAATATGAATCCTTCGTCTTATGTAGATATGTTAATTAAATTCAATTGATTTTGACGCCACAATCAGTACGTTGAAATCACTCTGAAAAATCTCTTACCTAGCGTCTATTTAATAACTTCAAAGTTAATAATCAATTAAAAAACTTCATAAATACTTAATAGTGATACATATAACAATAAAAAATAAATAAGCAACCGATTGAGAAGCCTCATTTTACGACTAGTACGTACACCGCGGACAGTGAAGTAAACTCGATACAACTTCTGAGGCAAAGTTCGTATTTCAAAAGCGTTTTGGAAATCCGCGTTCGCGGCGAACTTTGTCCTCGCGCGAAATTTCAACGAAACACCCCCCCTTCATTTAATGAAAACATTGAATGGGGGGACGAAATTTTCCATGGGGGGGTACGGAAGTACCCTCGCTCTGACCCCCCCATAAAACAAACCATTACGGAATTACACAAAAAACAAACAGAGAACCCGAGAATCCGGCGTGTCTTCGTGTCACTCCGGTTCTTTTATTCCACTTTGTTGGGGTTCTCAAACTTTCTGGAAATTTTGTGTAATTTTCGATGAGGTCTTTTGTTAGTAAAGCGTACTTTTAGAGTGAAGGTTTTTTCGATTATTCGTCAGTGACTTGATAAAAATTTAACATTATTCAATAAAAAGATAACGCACGATCTTGTTTCCAAAGATATTAATATATTTTGGCAAAAAATTAATACAAATGTACGTTGAGACTTGATATTTTCAATTATAATTAGTTAATAAATACTATTGTTACAAAAAAATAGTAATAATAAAAGGAAAACTAACAATTTAAAAGATCGATCATAAATAATGATAAAAAGCAAAAACGCATCTTTCAATGATTTTTCCAAAAATCTGGTCAAATTTTCTTATATTTTTCAATTATTCTGATAAAATAACATTTAGAATAAATCATTTTATATGTTTTGTTCAACATATGGCATTATTATTATAATTGCTATTATTAATCTGAGGATACATTATATTTTTCAAATTGATGAAAATAAACTTAATTTCAATCAGATTTTTTTATAAAACTATTGAGAGATAGATTTCCTTTGTTCACCATTATTTCATCTTTATACTTATACTGCATTTGTACAAATTTTAATCAAAATCGTCAGAGACAACTACGTGCGTTTTCCTTATACATAAGTTTTTTGTTAGTTAAACGTACACACAGAACAAAGGTCTTTCGAGTTATTCGACAGCGCTTCGAAAATAAACGAAAAATTTAACATTTATTTAAGTTTGAAACATCTACGTGTTTCCGTTTAAAACTCTTGGTTTGTCTTTCGAAAAGGGGTTGTCTTTTTTGACAGAAACGCTTAAACAAAGATTAAACGTATCACCTCATCAAGCTCTACGACTCGTCGAATCATTCTTTGACAACTTTGTCTTTGGCACTCCTCTGACAAAGCAGTTTATTTTGGCAGAAAAGGTTTTACTATGCATTTTTTTTCCTTGAGTACAATTGCGTCTTTTTGAGTCTATTTGAAGTTTGAAATGTCGTGAAAGTGCTAATATTTGAGTTGTCTTTGCCTAGTTGTTTATATGCAAATGAATAGCCACATTTCTAAAATTTTGAATTTCAATATTACATGCATAAGTATTAATATTATCATAAAGTAACGACTAAATACCACAAAAGATACGTGTTATTTTTTATTGAAATTGATTTAAGTACAGAAAATGGATCTGTACCTATCAAATGAAGAACCATTTTCTACATTTAACTCAATTTCGATGAAAAAGATCACTTGTATCTTTGTGCTAATCAGTCGTCATTTCAAATATTTAAAGGTAAGGGAATCTAGTGTCCTCTACTCTTTTATATAAGTAAATCCAAATGTATAGTGACATAAATATAGATATAAGATACGATCATATCTCTGTGTAATTAAAATTGAGTATCATCAAGACACTTTAATCATATCAACTCTTTCTTAAAATTTCTAGTATTTAATCTACTGAACTGAATTTGTAATCTGAATCATTTGTAGAACCCATAACCTAAGATATCGTGAACTTTTAAATTTATCAACATCACTTAACAACTGATCTTGCTTAGTTATTTTTTTTTTTTATTTATAAAATAAGTTTTATAAATATTTACATATCTGATGCGAATTTTCTATCACGAACCAATCTTTTATAAATTCACAAAAGATCCAAACCAGCTTTTAAAAAGCAGACGGAAACATTTAATAACGCATCTGCAAGAAGATGCAAGCGGAAATAAATTGAAAGATCCGCCACATGGGAAAGTTTCTATGGAAGTTTTCGCAGTCGCGGAAAATAAGATTTTTCCATTTAGTGCTTCCTCTTTACGGTGCAACTTTACCTGGAGATTTCCACTCTACCTGTATTCTGACGCCTTTGTACTTGTTCTTCTTCTTGTTGTTGTGTTGTTGTTCTTGTTGTTTAGCGAGAAATTAAAATGAGACTCGAATGCGCTCAAGTTTTTCCACGCTTTCGAATCAGACTTGTCGTATACGTAATAGTGTGTAGTTATGGCTTAATGAGATGTTAATTGCATTGAAATGTTATTATTTTTGTTTTAGATCAAGTGAGCGGTAAAATTTTCGGATTGGAACTGCCGTGGATTATCGTCGGAGGTGTTAGTGCTTTTCTAGTGGCGTGTGCTTTGTTTGCTGTTGTGACGTTGTGCTTATGCAAAATGTCGCAGCCGAATCGCGAAGACAACCCCCAACTACAACGTAAGTATCATGATATTTTTGAATCCATAAATCAGAATATAAAGTAATCATCTTTTGATTAGTAAAAAAAAGGATACAATTCTTAAAGCATGGTAAAGCTTAAAACCAAAACAAGGTAACGCGAAAGATTATTGCTCCAAATCTGTAGTTTAAATAATTTGGAATATCAACAAGGAGGAGGTCTCCTTGTTAGTATATTGTGTTATCGATTTTGTTAAAAATTGACAGAAACGTATTATTAGTGTAGTTGTGAATAATGATTGAGTGAGGAATGTGAATCTTTTTAAAGTTCATGAAAAATTAAGAATGAATATCAAGTGTATTGATAAAGTCAAGTATATGTACATATATATAATACCTACTAACGCTTTAGCAAAATAACATAATATTTCATTCTCGATTTCTAATAAACTATCGAGATTTGGATATTTGTAAAATCACAATTTTTATAAAAAGCGTTTCTGTCTTTTGTCAAAATCTGTGATGCGAAATACACAATGATTACTTATAGAGACGAGCTCACACGCAAGTAGCGCAACCACAACCACAACTTGGAAAAAAAGGAACAGACCTATACAATACAAAAGAGATGGGTGAATAGCCATTTTTCATAAATATACCCATCTCCTTTATACTGTACAGGTTTGTCTCATTTTTCAAGTTGTGGTTGTGGTTGCGGTTGCGCCACTTACGTGTGAACTCGTCCTTAAATAACAGATATTTGATTAATATATAATATTTTTGTTGATATACAGTCCAGCAGATGTACGGATCGAACGGTTCTGCGGCGGGCAAACAGCACCAGCAGTTCGGGTGTCCGCCGCAACAGCAGCATCATCAGACTGAGCTGCCGGGAAACTGGCGGCGCCCTGCGGGGCGGGGCGGGGCGCGGCGGGCGCGCCCCCGCAGGCCCCCGGCCGCGCGCTGAGGCCCGCAGCCGCGCCGGCCGCGCCACACAAAGACGAATGGTTCGTCTAGCGACAGGTAATCACATCATCTCTATCTCAATTCATATTTAGCTGAATTCCCGTTTGGCTGAATTCCCATTAAGCTAATTCCCAATTTGCTGAATTCCCCTTCAGCTAAATTCTCGTTTAGCTGAATTCCCATTTAGCTAATTTCCTATTTTCTATATTCCCCTTCAGCTAAGTTCTCGTTAAACTAAATTCTCGTTTAGCTAAATTCCCATTTGCCTAAATTCTCGTTTAGCTATCTTCCCTTTATCATGCTTGATTATTCTCTAACTGAATTCTCATACACCTAAATTCTCCTCTAGCTAAATTCTCTCTTGTTATATTACTATTTTGCTGAATTCCCATCTAACCAATTTCCTATTTAGCAGGATCTCGATCTAGGATAATTCCCATCTAACAAAATTTTCATTTAGCTGAATTCCCATCTACAAAACTATGTTCCTTTCAACTAAATTCTTCTCTGAATAAATCGACATTTAGCTTAATTTTTTCTTATTTGTATTCTATCCCCTCCAGGAACGTAACTGATCAATCAACCCAATCCTATCATTTCCACTGTCTTATTTCGGCTAAATTCATATCTAGACAAACTCCCATCTATATTCATAGCATAATACACTATAGCATAATTCCACACTAACTAAATTTCTACCTACATATACAGCTATAACTCTTCTTGCTAAATTACCATCTAAATGAATTAATATCTAGCTAAAATTTCTTCTAGCTGCGTTCATTGTGATTAAATTTCTATCTACATATATAGCTATAATCCTATTTGCTAAATTCCTTAAAACTAAATTACCATGCAACTGAATTCATATCTATCTAAATTCACTCCTAGCTGCATCCTTCGTCATCAAATTTCTATCTCCATATATAACTACAATCCAGTTTGCTTCAATCCTTATACCTAAATCACCATCCAGCTGAATTCACATTTAGCTAAACTTCATTCTAACCGCGTTCTTAGCGATTTCTATCCAGCTAAAACCAAACCAGCTGAATTCACATTTAGCTAAACTTCCTTCTAGCTGCCTTCTTTGCAATTAAATTTCTATCCACCTAAAATCAAACTAGCTAAATTCCCACATTATCAAATTAACCAAATTACAAATTTAACTTAAATTAATATTTTTTTAACAGTGGTGGCCCGGCCAGGCCTCGCAGGGTGAAGTCAGAAACAGCACGGGGTGAGCGCCCGCCCTCCGCCCCCGACACCATCAGCCGTTCACCGTCACGTCATCAGCGGAACACCATCATCAAACCATCATCATCACCATCATCACCACCATCATCATCATCTACATCAGCGACGGCACGGCCCACAATCAGCAACAGCAGCAGCAAGAAGTCAACGAAGATGGAACGTGCAGCACTCTTCAAGCGGGAAGTGAACCTCGACACGGTACGGCACGTCACGTCACTGCACGGTGTGGCAACCGAGGTTCTTATCACTATGCTGCGTCCACTGAAAGACCGGTTCGATTGTTTGCAGTTTGTCATTTGTTATATATGTATGTTTGTATGTCGATATGATTCGTTTCTGGTTTATTCGTTTTCGTTGTTCGGTTGTGCGAAAGGAGTGTTCTGAATGTCGTCGTTTGATTTGATTTGTGAATTTTACATTCAAATTAGTAAATAAATTATGTTTATTACATTTTTATACTTCAAGTATGTCGAATTGAACTTTTTACAAATCAATTTGGAAATGTTGGCTATTTAATTTGTCATATTATAAGTATGTATATCATATAACAAATTTGATTTGTAAAATGTTTAATATGTATTTCAATTACGAAACTTGTATCAAAAAATTCGTGAATCAAACTGTTAACTCTATAAGTATACTATTATTTTTTACTAATAAAAGCAATATTTTAAAATGATTTTTTGCAACTTAAATGAATCAAAAAATGACGGTTTGAGAACACTCCTAACATATATAATTTAAAGGACTCAATAAATCTCACATATCTTGGACACATTTCAAATTAATTGAATTAAAAAAAAAACAATTATATACACTACACACAGCTATAATGATTACATATCTCTATAGTTAATGAAAAAAAAATTATATATTATTTAATTTTTATAATATGCATTTTTCGTATGTATCAAATTTTCAATATTTATACGTGTTAGTTTAGGCTACAGATTTGACTGTTTAACATTATCGATAAAATTATACATGTGTATGGATTTTTCATCAATTTTCCAAAATTAAAAAAAATAATATAGAATTATTTTCTAAACGCACTCGTGAAAGGTTGCGTTCATATTTTTGATTTTTATGAAATTATTTTTCATATCAATTCGAGCTTTTGAGGCTCTCTGTGAAATTGTCTTTTTTAAAAATACCTTTGATACCTTTTTTAAAAATCCAAAAAAAAAACTAACAAAGAAATCAATTGCGTTACTGTACGGGATAATCATAAGAGATATAAATCTATTTAAGATTTTTGTATCATCGTATTTTAAATGTAATGATTAAAATTAAAACAAATTCCAATTCATTCATGTTTTAAAAATTGAAAAAAAAATGCGCCTAAATTGTACTCATGTTATTTTTTTACAATACATTCAAAACGCTTGATTTTTTTCAATTCTCAAAAAAATGGATGGAAAAAAGTCAAAGCTTCATATTATCTATTAAAATATTAAACAAAGCACAACTCTATAAAAATCATTTTAATTTTTTTTAATTAAGGTTTAGTGTTGACAATATTGAGTACGCGTAAGTCCTCTTTAAGATTAATTAAATAAAATTAATTAATATTTGCATAACGATCTAAAATTAATCATCACGATATTTTTTATTTTAAAATCATATCAAAAAAATATACAATCAGTGCATATCTATCTATATCAGTGTTAGGCTCGTTTCACATCAAACAAATTCAATTCAATTAAAATTGATTGATTTCGAAATGAGTCTTGTTTTACAAATTATTTTTTATCGAAAAATCCATTTCACGAGATTTCGTTTGAATCGCACGAGTCGAAAATAAGAAAATGGACCATTTTTTCAAAAGTAAATAATTAATTTTTACTTAAAAGAAAAATAATTAAAAATAATAAAAGAACGTTAAGGGAAAACGAAAAATAACAAAACAGTAGTCGTAGACAACAAAAAGACTGTCTTTACATTATCGACTAAAAAAAAATGTTTACAATAGATTTACATTTAAATTTCTTACAGTTTACATATCGTCTAAATAGCTGCCAATTTGCACAGTTCATGCGAAGCCGTAATTATATTTGTACAAAAAAAAACTAATTAATTATATAAAATCATATAACCGTCGATTTCATTTAAATTTAAACTGTTTCCATTCATACATTTCAACTTAAAAAAAATTGAAGCGAAACTTTTATAGACTTAGTAGACCAAATTTAATTTTTTTTGACCAAAAATTGACAGATTCGTTGCGGCTTTGCTGATTTTATACGAAATATAAAAATTAATATAAAAAACCACATCATGCGATTCGTATATTATGAATAAAAAACAACTTTTTACTCACATTTCACATTTAGGACGAAAAAAATCATTAAAAATTATTTAATTGAAAAAAAAGTAATTTTTCCAAAAAAAATCAGTTTAACACGTTCAACGCCAACGGATCGCTTTAAATTTTTTTTAGCTATTCGTGTCGATAATAAATAAAATTATAATAAATAAATTAAAACAAAAAAAAATACTGAGACAATACCTTTCTAGAGTCTATTGTATAATTATGTACTTTTTAATACTACACCTACCTTTACCTGTAACGACTATTCTTAATTATATATTTAAAATATATAGTTGATAATTATATTAAAAAAAATACATAAAAATTCTATAAACTGGCTTTCTTCGAAAAAATTTTTTTGTTAAAAAATGCCCGTAAAGTGTTCATTATTAATTATTTATATTTTTTATTATTAATTTAATTTTCATACACATATAAATTTTAATTGGGTAAAGAACATTTGTTGAAAATGTATAAAATAAAAAGTATCTTTATAAATGGAAGGGAAAAAAAAACAATAGATTTTAGGAAAGAACATTTCGAACATCCTAATGAACCATTGTATATTTCGCTATAACTGTATTATTAGATCTATTTGTAATAAATTAAATAATTATTATTATATAAATATACATATAGGGAAGCAGATTATAGGCAATTATTTTGAAAATTGCAAAAAAATCGAAAGGAGAATCAAAAAAAATCTTTGAAAACATCACGATTCGTTCGTTGATCAGAAGAGTGGTGTAAGCACTTAATTTATATATTTGGTTGACCTAAAAGTGTTCGCTTTTTCGCGATTGTGTTCATCTCGAATAGTTGAATTAAAAAAAAATGGTTTAACTAAATATATATGTAAATATTGGAAAGTGTTCAATGAAATGTTAAAGCAATGGTAAAGTGAAAAAAATACGGTTTCTTTTTGAATAGGAACCATGTATAGACATTATATAGGCTTTTTTTATTATATATAAAGAAAAAAATGTGTAATAAATGAATTCGTACATCATAAATGAGTCTAGGTTTCCAAAATTAGAAGAATTAGTTTTTAAACAAATGCAATTAAATAATTATACATTATTAAACTTAAATTATATAAACATTAACTATATAGGGATATTATAATGGAAACATTAGTGGACAGAGGTGTTAGTAAAAATTTTTACTTGTTTAGAGAAATAAATAATTAACTAAATTGAAAAAAAAAGAATATTTATAATACCAAAAAAAAAAATTGATTTCCACGATGATCCTTACGATTCAAACTTCTCTCTAATCCCATCATGTGTGTGTCGCTTTAAAAATATATTGTGATGAATGGTTTTTGATGTTATTATGAAAAATGCAAAATTAATGATTATGAATAAAAGTTTATTGGCGGCTTTAATACGCCGCTTTCAATAAAAGACTTTTTTATTTCACCCATGACCCGAAACTACCACATTTTCCCCAAAAAACATCATTAAAAAACTTTTTTGCTCAATATTTTAGTCAAATATGAAAGATTTAAAAAAATAACATTTCAACATAACATAAAATTATCGATGATTCCAAAAAACTCCAATAGATGACTCTCTTAAAGTTCAAATAGAAAAATCATATTTTTTTCAATAAATAAAATTTATTGACTGAAAAAATGCAACGAACATCAAATTGAACTTTTTAGGAATAAAATTATTAATATATACTTTGGCAAACTTTCAAAGCAAAGCACGTTTAAAAAGCTGTATAAAAATACTTTTACGAGGCAGACGTCTCATTAAACGTCAAAATGAAATAAACACATTACAGAAATATCTTTTTCATGAAAAGTAAACGTCGTAAGTATGAAATATGAATGGTAAAATACGTATTTTTTTCCTTTTCTGGTGAAAAATTGTGTTTTATTGACATTTGGATTTATCCTGCTCATTCACAATTTCCCCCTAATGCTTCATTCGTTCATTTTTTATGGTTAACATTTGTTATTTGAGGAAAATACTGACATTCAAAAGGTATGTGCGAAAATATCATTTTTCCTACGTACCTGGAAAAGGGCTGCTTGTAAATGTTTTACAGTCATCGTCAACATTTGTGTCGCATGGTAATGTAAAATATCAAAAATATGAAATAAACATTGCTTAAAACACAAAAAAACACTACCAACAATTATAAATATTGGTCACAAGTGTGTTTTAATAACAAAATGAAAGCTTATTACGAATTAAGTCTACTTATTTTTAAATTAAAGTTCATATGGAACTATTTTGTTTCAAATTTTAAGCTATTACCCAAAATCTGCTCAGAAGATTCATAAAATCAATAGGTACATACATATTTTTCACAGAAAATTGTTTGATGAAAGAAAAATAGAGTAAAAAAACTAATTAAAAGTCAATAATGATGATAACATGCTAAAAAACATTCAAATTTATTTAAGAGGATGAGATATAATATAATATTAAGACTTGAGCTTTCATTATTCAAAAAACTGAATTTAAAAGTTAAACCGACGATTAAAAAATCAAATGAATATAATATTATATAAATGAAAACAAAATAAATGACAACAACATAAAAAAAATCAAATACCTAATGGAATTATGTAATTGTGGACACTTTTAGTAATTATAAATTCTCGTTTTAACTATAAACTAATTATAGCTTATATTAACTTATAACCTATAATATACACCCAACTCTCGTTTTACACGGTGGATATGAATCAGCAAGAACCGTGTAAAAAAGTGACATTTTTATTTTGCAATATTCATTATATAGTTCAAACAAATCGTATTAAACCAAATAAGTATAGTTCTTAATATTGTACTTTACAACAATATTTAAAATAATATCAAATTGAAAAAAAAGAAAACAAATTAATTAAAAACATCAATGAAGGAATCTATTAGTATACACATACGATAAATCATAATCTAAATTAATTTAACTAAAATTTTATTTAAAGAAAATAAATAAAACATAAATCAAATTCATTGAAAGTATCAACAATAGAATCTATTAGTATACACATACGATAAATCATAATCTCAGTTAATTTACTAAAATTTTATTTAATGAAAATAAATAAAACAAAAGCACAGGTGAGTTAAAAGGTTGAGCACACCTGAGCGCGCAGGACACAATTCAGTCAGTGTGTGTCCGGCGCGCGATGCGCATGCGTGTACGCGCACTGCGCGCCAATTTCGAACTTTCGAACTCGATTTTCGAAAAATAACCGAAATAATTCAAAAATCTGAAACTTCGAACGACCCCCAGTGAATATCGAAGCCTTTTTCATTAATTCATAGTGATTTTGCGATTAATTTTCATATAAATTTTAATCGATTTAAGTGTTCGTTTTGACATGTGCCGGTTACGTTTTTAGGTTCTATTTGTGTTTTTGTGATATTTTATTAATAATGTGTTCGTTATTATGTTAATTTATAATTTTCATTAAAAAATATACTCGAAATTGTTAATGAATTAAGAGAAATTGATTTTCCTGTTAAGAATTTTAAGTCGTCTAAATGTTACTTATTGTTTTATTAGTTTATTCGATAGTGATTGGTTAAATCAATATTAAAAGACTCATCTTAACCTAAAACGTAATACAACCTATCCTAATAAAGTCAATGAAACCTAACCTAACCTAACATATTCTTACGAGTTTCTTGTCGGTGATGTAATTATTTAGAATGTCATTGAATAAAACTTGAAAAATTAGTCAAATATTTTTCAAAAAAGCAAATTTTATTTACGTCTTTCTTGAAAAATAGCCTCTTCGCGAAACTTCGATACGAAACTGAAAACGAGAAACCTCGTTAAGCCATTATACTTACACCATATAAAAAAATCACATCCCACAATATAATATAACCTCACTCTAATGACCCCGAACAACCTTGAGTGCGAAACTTACCAACTTTCCTCTAAAATAAAAAACTTTCCTCTACAACCTTAATTCGCACTCTAAAAAATAACTCGCGAGTTTTCCTTTATCGTCATTTAACACGTTTTCCAAAACGAAAAAAACGAATTTCCAGAATGAAAAACGCAGGCTAATTCGACTTCATACGAGTGATTTGAATGTAGTGATATATAAGTGATGTGAATTTATAATAAAATATTGATAAAATGTCTAAAATTCGTGTGTTACTTTACATTTTGACTATTTGGATTTCGTTCGAGTGCCACGTCGAGGCCAAAGGACGCAAGCACAACAAAGATGGTGAGTAATTCATTGTATTATATGTATTATTATGGGGTTCTTTGGCGAAATTTTCTCGAATAGACAATGAGCAGTTCTCGGAAGGGCGCCATAGAAAGTTTATTAACACCGAGACGTTTAACGATATGCCATTAAAACGGGGTGTTGAAAAAATAACGGTCGGTTAAAGTTGAGGTTGTATTATAGCATAATACAATACGCCTTCCAGGTAATTTCTTCGGAAACTTTGCCTGGAAGTTTTTGTATGAAGGTGTCGGGTTGGTAAGTTTCAAAGTCGCTCGCTTTATGTAGTGCTAATGGTTATTTGCGATTATGTTCTGGTGAAATTTTGAGAATAGTATATTAAATTGATAATTATTTTAAAAATATCTTAAAAT
Source organism: Cheumatopsyche charites (assembly GCA_024721215.1). NCBI lineage: Eukaryota > Metazoa > Arthropoda > Insecta > Trichoptera > Hydropsychidae > Cheumatopsyche > Cheumatopsyche charites. Next base: position 1,273,094 of record CM045583.1, on the reverse strand, counting down.
TTTATCTGGAATCGTTTCTGAAGAGGATATTGCCTTAAATCTCTAATGAGTATCGAATGTTAGATTGTAGTTCAGAATACACTTGAAGCCGGTTTTTTCAATGATTTAACTGACCAGAATCAGTCCTTATACTATGAACTGTCAAAATTCCGTCTGTTTCACTGATCTCATTACTTTCAGTATTTAAAAAAAAACTGATTAACAAAATATGCTACTCAATACCTACGCATATGACTCATTTATTCTCGAAAAGGATTCTTATGTTTTTCTTACATTCATTGAAAATTTAAATTGAATTCAATTAATTTAAAGATGAATTCAGATTTTCAAATGACTAACTTCTTTAAATTCAAATTTTGATTAATGAAAACAAACAAATTAGAACATATCGACCATTTCTACTACTTCTTAATTCAACGTGTAATTATGTGCCATCAACTTAAGCCTTCTAAGCTAATTTCCACCATTTATATTAAATCTTGATATGTGTTATTTACATTGTAGATTATTACATAACTATCAGACTATAAACAATCAATAATTTGATAGTGTTCATACACATGATAGATTGAAATCTTACGAAAAAGCATATCAAAAGCATTAGAATTCGACGGGCTAGTTGAAAATATCCATCGGTACAATCGAAGCTCACTTTTTCAAATCACAAACTCGTATTTCGTACTAAGGACATCGGTAAAATCCAAAATAAGAAACGCAAGACAAGAAAGCGTCTCGTGTGCGTTTATAAATATACGCGTGGGCGTCAGGACTACCGCTCGAGGGCAATCACACTCTCGATTATATATTTGTATTTATAAATAAAACATTTAACAATGGGTGTAATTTTGTAAAAAAAATATATAGCCTCATTCATAATCTGTTAGTTTTTCGAAAAAAAAAAATAATCGGAATATCGTGGTTGATAGGAATTAAGGTTAATGATAGAACGATTAGGTCTGAGATGATTGAGAGTTCGAATTCTCAGGAAACTAATATTCATATGATGATTGAAAAGTCAAGAGGTATAAGTGGTATTTTTGCCGAAATTGAGTTATGAACAAGATATTGTATTTATAATATAGATATTTTGTGGCAAAAGGATACAAACGAACTTGGAACTTGTACCGAGATTTATCATAAAATCACTCGATGCAATTTTCTCGAAATTCCTTCGAAATCACTTGTACCCCTTGACCTTTTCAGTCGTCATATATTATATTGAATAATATTATAAAATCAGTTATTTAATTTTCATTATTATACAATAGTTTGTCAGCTTCCGAGCAATTGATGTCTTAATAATGAACCCATAGCAAAAAATGGTTCAAGGATTTTCGTGTCGTTAACCGATTAAATGCGTAATCGTTGTATAAGTATTTTAAAAGGCTTTGTTTGGATGATTCGACAATTTTTACCATCTTCAATCAAATTTTAAACATATTTTAATCGATTTAGAATCAAATTTTATCTTCATCTCAATGTGAATCATTTCATGGAATTAATTTACATATGAAATGTAGCAATTTTGGCGCCAAACTGACAATTTGAATTACAATGAAGTCTTACAATTCGAAAAAAATTGTTTTTCAAATATTACAATGCATTTTTATAACGACCTTTTTTCCGAACGTTCACTTGACCGATCGTGAGTAAGTACTTCATACACATGTGTACATTAAATATTTAATACTTGAAACAGATTGTATCAAAAATAAATGCACTCAAATCAAATTTAATCCCTTTTAACCTCATTTTTTTATAATATATTGAATCAATACAATCAAAGATTTTTTTCTATAGATCCTATCTAAATTTTATTTGTTTAAATTTCAAATAGATTTTGAGACTATCTGTACTCATTGTACAATATGTTATGAAGGATTTCAAGTTCATCGACTCAAGAAGATAACTTTCGAAGTCAGTTCAATCGGTTAACGATTCCCTAAACATCTTTGAGGTCAATCACAGTGAAAGTGTAAACATTGACGAAATATTTTCTTAAATTAACCGAACTCACGTTTACATTTTTACACTTAAACCGTTACTGTTACATGAAGCCATAAAAATACACAATTTCAATTTCCAATGGATATTATATTTATCCAATACAAGAACGGAAAGCGCATGTAAACCATTTTTTACCGACAAACATTCGAATTCTCGAAGTAAGTCGATACTTTGAAAGGGTAAACACTTTCGAAAGTACTTGTTTTAGAGTTTATTTTTATTTTTTGATCTTTTTTTAGTGTAAAATAACGAGGATCATTCGAGAGATTCTTGTGGAGATTCCGTTTTGATCCTATTCTTGAGTGTCGATAAATTTTGCTCAAGTATCGCGTCTAGGTTCAAATTTACAGAGTTTTAAAGTAAAGTTGCAATCTTACATTATTGAAAATGTTACGTATTATTGTATTTACTAAATCCGAATGTATCATTAATATTTATCTGTATATTTATGAATATGTTGTCTTAAACTATTCATCCGATTAATAATCAAAGTTATTGCTTGCACATCTTGAATAGTTTCTATACAATTCAATCATTCTAAAAATTTTATTTTTCAATTGAAAAAAAAAGACACACTGCGAAGATTTCTGATATCTATGTTTTTAATTAATTAAAATTTTCGGATATAAACGAAACATTAGTTAAGAAGTTGCATTTTTTTCCATAAATCAAATGACTCATTACATTCCGTGAAATTTTAATATTCATTAATATAAAATTTAAAAATTTCAAATTCTCAAAATATTTTCCAATATAAATTATATAATTTATTCGATTAGAAATTGCTACTAAAATAATATTAACTTAGAGTAACCATACGTCCCGTTTTTGCCGGGACAGTCCCGTTTTCACACGAAATTATGTACTTACTTAATCAACTATTAATTTATACATGAATAATTTACAAATCAAAATGAAAAAAATGTAAAGCATCCTGTTTTGAATCTTATAAAATACGATCTCCCTATAAATATTTCCACATAAAATAAACACTCCAATTAATACCATAATGAAAAACAAGCCATTCGATAAATCAACCATCACAAATCGAACGCCTCGAATAATTTACAAATCAAATCGGTACAAAATATAAGCACGCAGCATCCGATCGTAACTTTATCGTATCGTATGATCGCTACCTTACAATCTTAAATGTTCGTATAAAATCTCAACGTGAAATAAATTTTGTACAACCATCGTATTAATTCAAACGAAACGATATGTAAAACCTTAAAGCAATCGACACGTTTCACAAATTACCCACGTGCATTCGACTTGCAGTTGTGCTTTAGTGCATTTTCTGTTTGTATTTATATATGACGACTGAAAAGGCCAAGGGGTACAAGTGATTTCGAGAAAAGGGCACTCAAAGTATTACCCACATGTATTAGGAGTGATTTAATGATATATCTCAGCACACGATTCAAATTCGCTTATATCCTTTAGCCACCATATTTATGAGTGTACATAGAAGTGATTCCTGTACATAACTCAATTTCGGCAAAAATGTCACTTATACCTCTTGGCCTTTTCATATATTTCAATTTATAGCATGGATATGATTGTTTGTTCTGAATATTTACTGTGTATGCTGAAGTATTCAATGAGACACAGTTGCTTTACGAACACATGTTTGTATTACGCATGGTGAGAAATTTTCCTGTTGAATCTGTTTTGCATTTTATTCGGAATTTAATGCAGATTCAAATTCAATGTCGTTTAATTTGAGATGGATTTTGAAAATATTTTATGAAATAATCTTAGACTTGTACTTATTTACATATTTTATAGATAGTTAAAGGAGTGTAGAGATGAAAGTTCCGTAGGTAAGTTGTTCCATATGAAACAATTTTGTAATAAAAAAATAGTAATACAACTTAAAAGTTGTAATTTAAGCATCAAATAGGTACTGCATAACTTTGGAAACCGTTTTAGTTTCTTATTGATATTTTTTTCTGTCCAATTATGATTCACATCAAACAATGCATTTTTTATACAGGTAATTTCTACCCAATTACAAACAACTATCATTCACTATATAGTGAAGAGAATTAGCCCAAAGGCTAGACTCCAAAGAGTAAGTTAGTGTACATAGGAATCACTTAGTAATTAGAATTTAATCGAAACATATGAAAGGTATAGGTAATGATCATTTGCGGAGCCTTCTCTTAAAGCGTTAATTTAATTCAATATTTTATTGCCAGACGTATAAAGCGTTTGTGCATGCCGTGACGATTCAGCATACTTGGGATGCGAGAGTTCGAGTCACATGTCGTTATCTTAATTGATACGAAGATTAGGTCGTTTTTTCAGAATATTTAAATTCATTTGAAATATTCAACTCGACAACCCGAAAGTAAAGAAATTCAAACACACTCAAAGGGAAAAAGTACAGTCCTCATTAAAGTCAGCGACACATTGAGAAGTCATTAGTTCGCATTTACCGCCCATAGCCGCCTTATAACACATTCGAATGGCCATTAGTGCAGTTTGAGAAGCGGTGGCGAGCGATTTGCGATGTCCGGAGGCAGCTTCGTCGGCCCGAGGCCAATTATTAGGCGCACTTCGTGTTTACACCTCTCGGTGCACTTTAATCGCATGCAACGAAAACGCCTTCGGTCTCGTTTCTTTTGTGCCGCACGGAGGCTTTCAGGTTCAAATGTTGCATTGTATTTGGAAATAAATTGATTGGTGCATTTATATGTCATATAAAGGGGTCAAATTGGTGATTGTTCATTGTTACATCGACTGCAAATAGTCGATTATTTGCCGTCACGCTGACTACGAATAGCTGATTTTTCATAACTAGCGATCAACCCGTCGAATATATCGACGCAGTTTTGGAGCGTTACACAAACACACAGTCAAAAAGAATAGCGCTATTATATAGTTAGATATTACATTGGGTGCCGATAGCAAATTATTCACATCTGCATTGATTGCAAAAAAAAACAAATATTCGCAGATTCGTTGATTGTAAATAGATACATTGACTGCAAATAGTTGATTATTCGCCGCTACACTGACTACGAATAGTTGATTATTCATTGTTGCATCGACTGCAAATAGTAAATTATACGTCGTCACATCGTCTACGAATAGCTAATTATTCATAGTTACATTGGATACCAATAGCAAATTATTCACAATTGCATTGATTGCAAAAAACAAATATTCGCAGATGCATTGATTACAAATACATACATCGACTACAAATAGTCAATTATTCGCCGTTGCACCGATTACGAATAGCTATTTATTCACAGTTACACTAATTAACAATCATTGACTGCAAATAACCCATTATTTGTAACTGCATAGATTCTTTTTTAGCAATTATTTGCAGTTGCATCGACTATACATACTCAGTTATTCACAGACCCATCAACTGCAAATAACCACAACTTAAATTTAACACTTTATGAGTCATTTTCTCAACTAATATCCTCAGCTTTTCGGATTCATATGAAACGAAATTATTTGCGACTTAATTCTCTTCTGATATTTGCATTAGTATATCTATAATCATATTGTTTACTACAAGTCTTTTCACATCAATTAATTGGCAACCATTTTACTAACAAAACAACTAACCCCTGGAACTTTTGACCCCACTCTCCTCTATTCGAACATATTAGAACCAAGATCATTTCCTTCTAGTTCAATACTCCAATTCTTAATAGCTGCTTATTTAACCACTTAAATCAGCGAATTCGAGCAGAATTCAATTGCGATTTTTGACACTGCACCCCTGACACATGATATATGTATGTACATATTATAAAAGGGGGTCTTAATGAAAAAAGGTGTCTGAAATGAAGACGATCGTCGCCGTCTTCTGACACCTCAGCGAAAGCAATTTGCTTCGATGTCGACGCACTCGATTGAGAAAATTCCTCAATAAGCTTTCGCATTTTTATCGGACGAAGCGTAAATGATTAACTCATCTCCACATCGCTTATTTAATGCATTTTGATACCTGGCCTCGCTCGAAACTATAAAATTTCATCTGGTTAAAAAAAAATCGAATTCATGATTGAATTTGTGAAGATTGTTACATATGACGACTGAAATTTAAAAACTAAAAACAATAAAATATTCATAATAAACAATAGAATTTTAATATCATACATCACAATTGATTTTCCAACCTAACCAACGAATACAAGTGAAAACAATATTAGGTATACGTTTCGTTATTGTCATCGAGGGGGCGTAATTGCCATGGGCGTTTTATCTTAAGTGGTATTTATTTATTAAGACATTAATCATGTAATGATCGACGGTATACGATATAATATAACTAGATCTTTATGGAACCCACGCGGATTAATATGAAATATGATGCCCAGCATCCATTTGGAGCAACGCAACCAGTAGCAACAATATATGAAAATTGTATCGTGTTGCACTTAATTTCATATAAATCTGGATCTAATCGTAAACAGTTTGTAATATGGTGTAAATTTATTATTGGTATAATTTATGAAGGATATTTATAGTTGAATTATTTTAATTTTGCTTCGAGTGAACGCTTAGCTTATGAACGGAAGATATTCATGATATTAAAAATAAATGGGGTAATAAAAAATTGCTGTATAGATGACAAGGACAATTTTCTTATATTACAAAGAATGCTTTACGTATTTATGTAACTTAAAGCTTCCTTGTGAATATTGATATAAAGATCATTTTGTATTAAACCTATTATATGATCAATAGAATCAATTGCCAATATCTGAAAAATTGGTAAATTAAAGTGAGATTGACCATCGACACTACACTAGACCTAATCTAACCTAAAACCTTACAATCTTATCTAACCTAAATCCAATCTTTAATATATAGAAAAATTACAAAGATATCCTTAAACAAGTAATCAATTATGTAGTCACATCTCTTCACAGATTGCACTGCAAGTTTCATCATAAATTGCATAAGTAGATATAATAGAAAATCGCATTTTTTTTTTAAACACTAGGTTTTTGTCTCAGTTGTCTCCAAAATCGATTTGCCCCTGGTGTAGTACGAGCTTAACCGATTATTAATCGAGCCTTTCGCTTCTGAGACGCAGGAAAATAATTAATATTGTGTTTTATGACCTTTCCATCTATAGGTTCGAATCGAAGAAATCTCAGCTTCAATTACGCATGTAAAAGATAAATATCGAGTTTCACGATCGATTTGTTAGTTGAGTGTAAAAGCTGCATTCTTCGATCGTTTTATTGCTCAATTTCAGTTGCCTTGTTGTAAAATTTCCTTAATACGCATATAAAACGTTCGATTTACTTTGACTGTCTGGTTGAAGTATCTTTAGTGTAAGACTTTCATTATAAAATCAACAATTGTTTAAGTGATCGTTAAATGTGCTAAATTTTAATCAAACAGATTTCAATATAAATTTTAACTGCATTTCTTGCAGAATACATGAATGAAAACTTATATGAAAATTTATCTATATAACTGTACTTATATTCTCTTGAAGAGTCAATATAATTGCGATCAAACTTTACTGATTTGTTTTGCAAATGTGTCTATTATTTTGTTCTCACAATCAACTTAATGTCTATAAATCATTGAGTCACAACATCTATTAAATTATAAAAAATCAATCATCCTAGTTTATAATCTAGTGAAATATTCAATATAAAACGCTCGCGTTGATTAATCAACGCCTATCTCCATAAAATTTCGAAAACACACCGAATCTAATATAAATTCATATAAAACGGATCTTAATACGTTTACGGTGCATCGAAAAAAATCGAAGACGCTTTTAAAAAAATGCATTTAAACACAAATTGCCCGTTGCACGTAATTGCATGTGATTAATCACCCGACCCGAATAAAGCCACCCACATCGGTCTTTCTCGAGTCAAGAAATTTTTCTCGAATCAAGACATTTTTCTCGAATCAAGATATTTCTCAGTCTCGACTCGCACTCGTTTTGCATTGTCTCGAGACTTATCTTAAATGTCTAATTAATTGGTTTTACAAAAATGCGACTCGATATCGTATTGATTTAGCACCCAATGTGAGCTTAAACTACTAAAAATAAGTGAGTCTGGAGTGCATTTTCTCTTAGAACAAAATGTATAAAATTTGATTGAAATTCTTGATTCCTATTTTTATTCACTTGTATCTATTTTTTTCAGTTATTATTCACTAAATAGGGTTTATTTTTTCATGAAAATATAATGACTTTGAAATTATTCAATCATATAATACAATTTTTTATAACAATTCGAGACATTTTTCATTTTAATTTCAAGATTTTTTTTAAAGATATTCTCGATATTTTCCGTTCTTGGGTCAGTCTCGGGTCGAGTACATCCTAAGGGCACTTTACCCGAACGATTACTTCCTCTATATCGTAAAACATGGAACGATTTGCGATTTGAACACGGATTACTTCAAGCCTGTTGCTCCTCAGAAGTACTCAACATTTTCACTACAAAATCAACATTGAAAAAAACTCAAAAATAAACTTAAAACAACAAAATTTTAATAACTTACAATCAGATCTTTCATAAATCGCACGAGAAGCGCTTCCATCCCCTCGTGGGCAAACATTATCCATAGTATACGACGACTTAAAAACACCAAGGGATACAAGTGACATTAAAAGAAGTACATAAATCGTTTTTATATATTCGGTGGCAAAAGGATATAAACGAACCTGGAACGTGCACCGAGATTCATCATCAAATCGCGCGACCTCCTCCTTATACAAGCTCGATTTTGAGCGCGTTTTTTTCTAAATCACTTGCACCCATTGGCCTTTTCAGTCTTCGTATAATAGGAAGAGGAAGAGTATAACGTAAGCCACTTCTTATCCTGAAGCATCTGCGTATGCGGCTCGAATAAATATGCGATACTCGTTTGCAGAGGCTCGGTTCGAGATTTCGTATCTGGGTGTAAAAGTGGGGTGTTTGATGTGTTTTGTACGTTCAGCATTTGAATTTCTAGACTTGAGTGCTTTGTCATTTTTTATTCGAGAAATTCTGGATTTTTCGCCGAAGCTGTACTGAATTTTAGAGCGTAATTTGTTTCCTTCCTCGTTCATTTTAAACAAGTGTCATTAAAGTAAAAAAAAAGGACACCAGAAGTGGGATTACATACTTATGTACATAGATTTTGAAATAATTTACAATTAAGTTAAAAATGAGGTTTAGTGAACTTAAAGTCACCGATTTTGGTTAAACTTATTAGATATATAGTTTACATGAATAAAAATGAATTTACTTTAAGTATGCATGTTTCTTATATACTTCTTCACTACTTATCTAACCACAATAAAACTTTCCAGTATTATTGTGTGCGCATCTAGAAAACTTTTTGCCTCATTGCAATTCACATTAGATTTAAACGTATGACGTTATTTAAAATATTTTGCATTTCGTTCGTATTGTATTTATTATAAGTAAATACTACGTTGACATTCATTCAGAATCCATGGAATCTAGAGCCTAACATAGCCTAAAATAAAAATGGCGATAATTTTGCGCATTTTCCAAATTCCAAAGATAACTCACCTAAGACACTTACCCTTTCAATACGCCATCGAAAAAGACAAGTCCTTAATCGCTTTTTAATGAGTTTCCTTCCTTAGGATAACGAAATTTCTCATTTTTTCCAAACTGACGTAAAAAAACACATAAGTATAATAAGAATGGCTTCTGTTGCGACAAATATTTGACTATCTCTTAGCGCGAACCGTCGTGTGTGGGAATCCTCGGTGCTTTCTTTCTTCCTTTCTTTTTTCTTATTCATTTTTATTTTTCGTATATATAAGAAGTTCGAAGACTTGAAGACCGTGGGAGCACCACTCGAAGCTGTAAAAAGGTCGTAATAAAAGTCGAAAGCCCTTACGAGTCGCCCTTAATGCGCCTCTGTACTACCAATTAGCGCTGTTACAAATCGACGCTTGATATCGGCACTTTAGAGGCGTTTTAGTTTATGTAATTTCACTTTTTAGTGATCTTAGATTATGTTGAATTCATTTCGAATAGATTTTAATTTTGTACAATGTCTGAAGAAGCATTTTTATGCGTCGAAAACTAGAGATCTGGAGCAACTTATTACTCTTTCAGCTACTCTGTTTTTGGTCTGTAATGTTTTTTAAGAGTTTTGATTAGAATAAGATATGATTCTTATAGAAACTACTTAGAGCATTGTTTTATGTCAAAATATAATAGATTTAAAAGGTGATGAGACTATATATCAATTAATTAACTACTAATTTCCATAACAAATGCTATTTGGAATGATTGAAAGCACATCATCGAACAAATTGTGTTCTAGTACATAGGTTCCACTTAACTACAAAAATAATTCATTAAAATTCAACAAATTAAAATAATATTTACAATTTATCGATCGTTAATAAACATCACTTCAAATCGAAGTTAATTCATGTACTTCAACTGTACGCTTAATTGAAAATTTATGTTTGAACATAAACGCTATGTAGATTTAAGTGCTTTTGAATTTGTGATCAAGGTCGATAGTCATGCAAAATCAATTTTAATAATTTTACAATCCATAAACATATTTTTGCATACATAGCTTAAAATTCATATTCAAAACGAATTTTCAAAAATACTTTTCGAAAGCGAAAACGACCACCGTTAAAGCGATTCGCGTAATGCGAACAAAGTGACCGAACATAATTTCAAATTAACGGGAAAAACTCATTTCGAAAAATGAAAAAAAAATCGTATATAAAGCAAACATAAAGCACGGATCTAACTTTCGTCATAAAATTTTATTGCGAAACTTGCAAAGTGCAATAGCGAGCTTTAAAAGGCTTTTCATTGGAAAAACGAAACTCGAACGTTGCATACGAAACGATTATTTGTTCGCATGTTTAATTTGCTTCAGTATTAAATCATTTGTAAATATGACGATTTTAATTGAAATTTTTCAAAAATATTTATCAATACATGCTGTTCAGTGGAATTTATAAAATTTTTAATGTTCCTGTTTCGTATTTTCGAAACAGTATAGAGTGAAATTTATTGCATATCGAAAAATGATGTCACCCCACGATACATATGATAAACTGACTATTTCCTATGAAAATCTTTTGATGTATGTTATCGTATAGAACTTCCGTACCATAAATTTTACATTTAGGAATGAAAACATACCCTAGAATAGAATATCTTTAATCGTAAACTGACCAATATTCAAAAATATAAAACTGAGAGAGAATTATTCAAAATTATTACAATTTACAAGTCAATCTATTGATGAAAATTCATTAATGAACATTTTTATTTAACATTAAAGGAATGTTATACACAAGTCTATATAGGAAACAGCACTTAATTTAATTTGGCTGTTTATGACAGTTCGGCTTTCGAACTTGATAGATGATCCTAACATATCCTGCACCCATAATTTTATCATTTTATTATCATAATGAGGATAAAGTTTTAAAAACAGAACTCTCTTTTATCTTTAAACATATTTCAAAATACTCACATATTAAAAATTATATCTTCTTTATAATTTCGAATCAATATTATCAGTAATATACTGTGTTTACTATAACCTAACATTACTTATTGTACAGAAATATAATATTATGTGAACATTTGTTAAATAGACACAAGATCTTGTGTTTGTCGATTCGAAACTAAATATTTGAAATGTGCGAGTTATTGAGATGTGCATTGAAAGGTAAAGTTTAGTTCTGTTTAAAGCTACTGATTCTTATTTTAAACATATGAAAAAATTCATAATAATATCTATGGATAATCAATTCATCTCAATTCTCATGTAGATAAATATTGAAATGGATTCTATTTAGATAAAATTAGATATTCTTGAACCACAATCTCCACTTTCAAAATCAACAGAGTACAAATAATATTGCTATAATATTTTTTCAAGTATTCCATAGTTATTTTACTAATGGTACAAACTCTCTCAAACGTTTTAAAACTCGTCCATTCTAAAGAAAACATCGACAATAATATTTACGAAAATCAAGTAAAAAAATCAACTTTATTTATACTAAAAACAACGATGTTCTCTATGAAAATTTCTAAAAAAACCGCCTTCGCTTCATATTCAGCAATTTTTTGAATAAGTTCGATTATCTGTTCAAAGAAAATAGTAATTTTTGGCATAGTCATTAAAAGTTCAAACACACTTGGCACGAGCCATCAGTGTGTATTTTACCAATTGACAAAATCATATTTTTTCCAACAAACACATTATATATTTATTTTCGTTTTAAATTTTATGAGAAAAAATTGCTTCTGATAAATAAAATGTGCAAATCAAATTTGATTAATGTATTTACATATCAAACAATAAGATATACGAAATGTGCCTAAGAGTTCGTAGTTAAAAGACTCTTTAACTCTATAGTTAGTTTTTTTAACTAGATCATTGAAAAATCGAATTTAAGCGTACTTTTGTATTGAAATGTGTAGTAAAATATCTATATAGACACAATGATGTGTCAGTATAGCTATCTTGCAATAGTATATAGACAAATCTCGTCTGTTGTTTTTGGTTTTAATTTCTTCACTTTAGTATGAACTATCATTAAGGACGAGTTCACACGTAAGTGGAGCAACCAACAACCAACACCACAACTTAAAAAAAAGGACAGACGTATTCAATACTAAGATCGATAATAATCAGCATTTATTCGTATACGTATTCCCAATCGTAATCAAATTTCGTATTGCCACGGATGTGTTTATTGCCATCTATGTGTGAAATAAAAAAATATTTTACGCCTTATATACATTAAGCGGTGCAGTTTCGTAATTACGACGCGTAGTTCGGAGTGTAAGGCGCGGGCTAATAAATTGAACGCCCGGGTTCTCGAGGCACGGCTGTGGCTGAAAATTTCGAGCATCGTTAGCGTATTTATAATATAGATATGAATAGAAAACTTATTTTTTACCTTGTACGATAAATCGTATACGTGTATGAAGACCTTACGTGTTAAAATATCAAAATTGCATAGGATTTTACAGATTCTCTTACAGTCTTTCAAACAGTTTCGATTTCAATTCGAAATTTAACCCATTAACTTCTTCCAGCGAAAGCCAATCTTGGCAGATTGGCTCCTCTTCGGACGCGAGGTCGTCCTCCAATTACGACCCTTTGACCCTTCGAGGGTCGGCACGAGGTGACAAGTCGTGAAAGGGTTAAAACCGACGAGAGTCAATTACGTGCTCGCCCCCCGTGCAGGGTCCCTGTGGCAATTATGCGCACTTATGCTCCACTTGTCTTTCCTATATCTCGTCTGTGTACACCTATTGTATGTTATATGTATTTGACGACTGAAAAGGCCAAGAGGTATAAGTGACATTTTGCCGAAATTGAGCTATGCACAGGAATTGCTTCTCATTTATTTGGTTACAATAGGATATAAACGAATTCGGAACGTGTGCCGAGTTATATCATCAAATCACTCGCAACTCAAATCAAATCATATTCTCCTAATACATGTAGATACATGGTCAACTTTAAACGCGCTTTTCTCAGTGTCACTTGTACCATTTGGCCTTTTCAGTCGTCATTTGAGATTTTTAACGTGATATTGAAGATTTTGAAATGAACGTATGGATCGTGGTATGAGCTGCATTTGACATAATTTATATGTATATGACGACTGAAAAGGACAAGGGGTATAAGTGACATTTTTGCCGAAATTGAGCTATGCACAGGAATTGCTTCTCATTTATTTGGTTGCAATAGGATATAAACGAATTCGGAACGCGTGTCGAGATATATCATCAAATCACTCGATATCCTTCTAATACATGTAGGTACATGCTCAAATTTAAGCGTACTTTTCTCGAAATCACTTGTACCTCTTGTCTTTTTCAGTCATCATTTGAGATTTTAATGTGATATTGAAGTTTTTGAAATGAACCAGAACCATTTTCTGTACATAACTCAATATCGATTTAGCTTTTTTTTACATTTGAGTAATTTAGAAAAAAACAATAGATTTCGATACACTTAAATGAATATATTATTTGACGATCGAAAAGGCCAAGTGGTACAAGTGACATTTTTGCCGAAATTTAGTTATGCACGGAAATTGCTTCTATGCACGCTCATTTATTTGGTGGCAAATGGATATAAACGAATTCGGAACGTGTGCCTCAATATATCATCAAATCACTCGACCTCCTCCTAATACATGCAGGTAAATGGTCATCTTTGAACGCGCTTTTCTCGAAATCAACGTTAAGTCACTTGTACCCCTTGACCTTTTCAGTCGTCATATGTATTATTTCAAATAATTTTCAATGTAGAAAAACGTCTGCCAAAGTACAGACTTCAATTCAAGAAATTTCTCTAAAAATTATGTAAATAATTAGATACCTATACCAAGCACTTATTTCCACTTGAGTCATTTAAAAATTGCAAAAAATGTTATATCAGGAATATATCCACATCCCACATTCCTTAAATAACAATCATCAAACGTTTGAATATTTATCCAGACTCAAAAAAATGTAAGACAGATTCATTCGTGCTGATTTGTCAAAAAAAATGACGTTTTCCTATTGTACTCAAAGACACGACTCCATATCAGTTTTTACATTGTAAACTGTCTTGATTTATTTCTTGTCGCCTCGTTATTATTATCGATAATAAATTGAAAGGCTGTACGCTGAGTTGTTATTAAAAATTTGAATAATATGATTTATAAGCGAGTGCGTCTAGTTTCTACTTTGATTCAATATGGCATCTCGATAGTGAATCTCTTAAATTCATTGAAGTCTGAATATTTTAAACTAATCAATGGTTATGTGCATATTATTATAGTTTATCTTAACTGAATTCTTTCTGATATCCTCACAAATTAATCGTCTGTAAAACTGAATAATTTTGTCTTAGATAGATTACATATTAACAAAATTAGTACTTTTTGTAATTTTGAATAAAATAAATTTAAAAAAATGCATCAAATCTGTAAAAAAAATCATCAGTTTTCTCAAGTTTTCATAGAATTTTATCACTTTGTGGTAAGTGGTACCTCGACAATTTCGCGCACCGAAAATTACGCACACACAATCGAGCGCAGTAGATAAATTTCGACGCATAAATAAAATTAAATTTTCGAAACGTTCAAAAAGCCCATAAATGCAACGGGACACTCTCGTCCTTTCCCACAGGAATACACACACAGATTTTTTGTACTCGAGTAAAAAAAACGCGAGTAAATAAAAGAACCGGTCGACTCTTCTCGGTAATTACTATGCTGCGGGTGGTTCGCTTGTTTAGATAAGGATTCCTGAATGTCCTTATAAGGTGTTCGCATGCACACGCCCCTATATCGATTGTGAGCTACACGAGTTTGTTGTACCGGTAATTACAACAGATCCTGAGCACACTTTATATATTGTATTTGCACAGTGAGCCAGCTTTGCTTTGTGCGATACGAAAAAGGAAATTTCGCAATGGAAATGTGGAGCTAATTGCGCGAGTTTTTTGCTTAGCGCTTGAGCCGTTTGCGGTCCTAATGGGCTTTCGGATCAAGTGTTAGATAATGTAATAGTTTGTTTGTGAGGCTTTTTAAACTATTTAAAATTTAAGCTGTTTTAGATGAGTGATGATTTTGACCTTGAAGCTAGGTTTTGCGTATAGCTACAAGCAGCAAGCAGCACAGTCAACAATTAGGACCTCAAGAAACAGAATATTTTTCCTATTGCTAAATAATTAACTGCATATTAATTCATAGTTATCTTTTGAAAAAAAAAAGCAACATATTTGGAATGAAAATAGTTTTGTTGATATATAATACATAGATTTGCTTCAACTTCAGAGCCAATTTCTAAGTATTTTATGGCATCAAAAGTTTTTCTTTAAAAATCATTCCATCCTAGGCAGATATCTGTTGAAATTATCTGCTATATTTAAGGTGTTAATAATTGTCATCCATCGATTATATTTTTAAATACTACTATAACTATAGATGATACGACTTCGGCTTAATTTCCGATAGCGCGACAGGTAGCTGCAACGACAAGGTGCAGCACCTAGATAACAATTGGGTTGTTTTTGGTATCCCCATTATTCTCACTGCATTCTTCTGCTGTCGCTATCTATCGCTCGAACGGAAATCCAGATTTATTAATCAAAAACTGATAAATTTATCACAAAAGTTGATCATCGCTATCGGATGTGTACTCTTGTCTACTGGACGCATTATTTTGAGACGTCGCGACGCCGCGTCTTACAATAGTCAACAGAAATAGAAAGTTTCAAAATAAAACACGCATAGGTACATTCTAAATACGAGACAAAATCGAAATTAACGTCACAAGGTCGACATTTTTCGGAAAATATTAACGCAATTAACACGAAACACGAACAATGATCGACGTTGAAAAAGTTTACTCTTTTCGTTAGTGAGCCTGTGTGAACGGATTGAATGAACGAAGTTTATTTATTTTTTTAAAAACGAATTAACTTAATATGCTTAAAATTTTGTGTGGTATGAAGTAATCTATATTATAAATACGCTAACGATGCTCGAAATTTTCAGCCATAGCCGTGCCTCGAACCCGCGCGTTCAGTTTATTGGCCCGCTGCCTTACGCTCCGAGCTACAAGTCGTAATTACGAAATTGGAACTTTTAACGTATATATATAGGATATTTTTTTCGTTATTTTTTTATTTCACACATAGATGGCAATACGAAGTTTAATAAAATTCCGAATAATATTATTTAAACATTTGATTAATTCCGAACTGTGGCACTACTAGTAACAGTTAATTTTACTTGTTTTTGTTTATAAGCTGTAAAATATAATTAGGATTTTATTCACGTTTTCAATATTATTTTTTACTAAATTACAAATATTAAAATTGAAATAGAAATCGTTATCTGCAATTCTGAAAGAGTATGATTTTTTTTAAATTAAAACTGTCTGCGTCGCAGTTAACAAAAACTAGTTTCAAATAATGAAATAAAATAGAGAAACGTCGCCGTCTTATCTGATTGTAAATAGACAAATATCGTCTGCATATTTTGATCGATACGAATAAATTGTTTATAACTATAAAAAGAATAATTGTCACAAATCGAACTCGAACAAGAAAGAACGTGCATTCAAAATGCGTCGCGTCGTCGATAATTAGAGCAATTATCTATTTCACCATTTTAATTATTGTTGTGAAATTATGCTTATAAAATATTATATTTTTAAGTCAATTTCACGCAAACTTTGAAAATTTGTAAAATAGAGTTTAAGCGATGTCGTCTGTTTTCTATCTTCAGATTTTCCATCGAAAATATGTATTATCTTTTAAAAAATCATATAAAGTCAATTTTCGTCTATAGAAGTTCGTGAAATCTTAAAAAAATCTTCGTGACTTAAAGTAAGATATATACATAATCAGTATATTTGTCAAATGAATTTCATAAAGGACACAAATGACATTTTTATCGATATTGAGTCAAGTACAAGAACTGGTTCTATATATGATACATAACCATTTTCTGTACTTTAAAATAAATTTCGATGAAAAGAGCCATTTATGTTCTTTGTGAAATTCTGTCATCATATGAAATAGATCCTGATAGAATATGGACTTGGATTAAAAAACCTGTTATTCAGTCAGTCAAATTTCATCCTAAATCGTATGTATTTAAAAGTAGATAATTTCGGTCAGAAAAAGTACTAAACGATCAAAATCTTTATTAATTACATTAGAAATTTGTCATTTCAACCATCAACTACCACTTTCTGACCGTTCTGACAAAATTTCAAATCAAATTCTGACTGAATACTTTGTAACCGACACCCAACACATCGAATCTAAATACACAATATTGACTCACACTCGCACGCAAAATCTTAAATCTTCGCTCACTTGAATGAGACAGTTCTATATGCGCTCTATACGAATAGTTGGTAACACCTGGCGTTTGTTTCTAATTCAGTTTCCAGTACAACGCACCCGCGACAGACGGCGTGGGTCAGACTTTATACTTACTTATATCGAGTGCATAAATCCGCACTTAAATCTCGCCAGATTTGTCTGACAGACACTTGTTTAAGTCTGCTGTGGATTCATAGTGTAAATGACGACTGAATTTCACAAATGGCACAAGTGACCTTTTTTTTGAAATCGAGTTTATTATCTATAGAAAATGGTTCTGCATCATATATAGAACCAATTTCTGTACTTAACTCAATATCGATAAAAAAGATCACTTGTACCCTTTGTGTTATTCAGTCGTCATATGTATCCGTTCTCCGACTTCTTCGATTCGTGTTATCCTCAAGAGGGAAAAGGTGATAAATAACAATAATTATCGGATGTAAAATACTGAAGGTTCTTTGAGAGGAATTTTCACGTACGAAGAGTTTTTTAGTTTTCGTTGAACACACTTGTTGAAAACTTAATTTTAAGCATTATTTTGTTAGTTGAGTCTAATTCAATTCAAGATTTAAGATCTAAGCCATTCTTCAGTAACATGAAGTTCATTTGTGCAGAAAATAAACATAAGCGTATGAATATTAGAGTGTATCGAAATCTAATTTTCATTACATTTTATCATAAATATCATAAAATTTACTATAGATAAATAGAATTTGATTCACTCTGATAATCAATTGAATAAAACTTATCCTATATCGATTTTTTTCTATCTATTGAAATGTGATGTTTACTAATATAAAATGAGTTGAATAGTTAATATGAACATCCTCACTTTTTATATACGGAAATAAACCCAAAATTGACAATACTAACCATTTATGTTACTTACTTCAATACTGACCGATAAAATCCAAACTTAAACTATCGACTTCAATTGTAATTATATCTACATCACAAAGTGCGGTTCAATTTTAACAGGTTCATATCGGTTTCGCATTAAACCCGATCAAACCGTTAAAAAATTAATACACAGAAGCGAAACGATATTAAGTGGCTGCAGATTCGCAACGGAATCAAACATGACGACTGAAAAAGCCAAGGGGTGCAAGTGATTTCGAGAAAAGCATGAAAAGTTGAGAAAATACCTTCATGTATCAGGAAGAAGTTGAGTGATTTGATGATATATCTCAGTATACGTTCCAAGTTTGTTTATATCTTTATATGACGACCGAAAAATCCAAGGGGTACAAGTGACATTTTTTCCGGAATTGAGATATGCACAGGAATCGATTCTATGCGCGCTCATTTATTTAGTGGCAAAAGGATATAAACGAATTCGGAACGTTTGCCTCAATATATCATCAAATCAGTCGACCTCCTCCTAATACATGTAGGTCAACTTTGAACGCGCTTTTCTCGAAATCACCGCAAAGTCACTTGCACCCCTCGGCCTTTTCAGTCGTCGTATAAAATATTTGCAATAATTGCGAAATTGTGCAGCGCGCATTTGCGGTTTCTGTTCGACTCGAATTAATCGGCCGCAATAATAACTCGATATCGTCGTACACGTTGAAAACCACTGATCGGTTTGTATACGTGTATTTATTAATTCGCGTTTAAGTTTGACAGGTTAATTGTGGGAGAGTATTGTGTGCGCACCCTGTTGCTCTCGATTTAGTGATTCGAATAAATTTTGCAATAAATGACGTTTTGCGTACCGCGACGAGCAGCAAGAGGCACGCGGCATGAGAACAATGGAGTTCGTTTCTTTGGGTCTCCATTGTTCCCTTCGTTGACAATGCTGCGTGCCTCTTGCTGCTTGTCGCGGTACGCAAAACTCGCCTTTACTCTTCCATTTGACGTTGTATAGAACATTTGTGCATACTGAGTCGGATTTCAGCGACTTTGTAATGCTGAGTTCGATTCTTCGAAAGTCATGTGTTATTTTTCTTAATGTTTTCATCTAATATTTGATTCGAAAAAGTGTTAATTTAATGCTTTACAAAACAGTTCCTAAAAATGGATCCCACCTTACCATCTTTATTATAAATCTTTATTATAAATACGCTAACAATGTTCGAAATTTTCAGCCACAGCCGTGCCTTGAACCCGGGCGTTCTATTTATTAGCCTGCGCCTTACACTCCGAGCTACGCGTCGTAATTACGAAACTGCACCGCTTAATGTATATAAGGCGTAAAATCTTTTTTTATTTCACACATAGATGGTAATAAACACATCCGTGGCAATACGAAATTTGATTAATTCCGAACTATTTTGATACACATGCGCCTACTGCTAGTTATTTATTAAATCCGATCGATTTTGATACCCGATAATATTTTTCAGAATTTATAACCTAGCAGCTCAACTTCTTCACTTTGAACTAAATGATCAATTTGGAAATAACAAGTAACAATATCTATCATAATGTTTAAAACACGATTTTTTTTTTTCGTTGATACACAACAGGCTATAAATAATACTAACGAAATCACATCAGCAATAAATACCGATAAAATTCAATCCACACAAAAACCGAAATAAATCAAACTCACCTGTAAAGCCTTTTGTTTACGAAAAGGGGAGAGTGTTGTTCCACTCGTCATCGCGCCCCGTGAATTATTTATCGCATTTTCCGCGATTTACACGATTTTCCCGAGATTTCCCGGGAAATTTTTCACGGTCGCGTTTTCGCCGGAAGAATTTAAATATATAATATAATGGGCGTCAGGTGTCGCCAACCTGTGGGGCGCGTTCTTAGAAAGTTTTACGAGCGTCGGAAACGAGATCGAAAAGGATCCTCTTACTATTCTCGAGTCCGTAAGGCTTTTACGGCTATATTGATTTTTCAATTATCGAAGGTTTTTATGCGAATATTTAACTTTTTTATAGTTGAGAAAGCTTCAGATGCGTACATTATCATTTTCATTTCTGTATATAAACAACGTTGAATTAATTTTTACTTTTCAATCAGTTTTTTACTGTACAGTGATATTTATTATATTGAAATTTTGTAATTGTGCAATATGCGATTGATTTATATTTATTAGAAGACTCTAGAAGCCAGGATATATGCGATAAATTTAAATCACTAGACTTGAGTTAAGTTCTTAAATATTGTTTATTTTAATAAAAATCATTTGATTTAAAGTTACCTTTTTTGGGTCTACATTTCATAATAATTCAGTAAATTACTAAAAATAATACATATGGCAAATCAATTCCATAATAATTTGATATAAATATATAATTTGTCTATGACTGTTGACGCTTAAACACAATACTATTGAATAAACTCAAATTTATATGACAACTGAATTTCACAAATGGTACAAATGATCTTTTTTATCAATATTGAATAAAGTACAGAAAATGTTTCTATTTATGATAAAGATCCATTTTTTCTACTTAACTTAAAATCAATAAAAAAGGTCACTTGTGCCCTTTTTGAAATCCAGTCGTCATATGAGATGCATATTTTGAATGTTAATAAGCTTTTACTCAAACTGAAATAATATTTTACATTTTGAAACACTTCAATAATAATATTCATCATTTTGAACTTCAAATTGACAATGTGACATGAAATTCCACTTAATGACTTCAACTGAAATTTTCATATCTTCATATCTTTTATATGGATTCTATTTATTTCTTCAAATCTGAATTTAATGAAGATCAATTTTGACAATTGTACAAAAAAAATACAAGACCCTTAAAACTAAAATCACCAAATACCTAAAATACCCAGAAAGGCACCCAATTTTCATCTCATGAACTTCATTTTTTTTTGCACCTTTGTTTCCTCGTCAACGTCCAAGAACCGCCATCAATTCCACACATTGTTGAACCTGAAGAATCCTCATAATTTTCACTGGAAAGATACCTGACATTGTCTTCTTGAGGCTCCTCAGGTACATTACCTGACCATCCGAATTTGTGCAACACTCAAAGTTAACCGATTGAGTTATACGACTATGTGGTGATAAATTTTGAACGTGGGTGGCTTTTGGCGCCTTTTTCCCTTTTTTTTTATTTTAAGATTTGTAGGTTTTTTTTTGAGTATTTGGTAGCAGTATTTTTGGAGGGAATCTTTGATTTTTGGAGGTTTAATTAATATTAAAATCGTATGACAAAACGATAGTATTGTAGGTTTTTATGAAGGTGCCTTTTTCGTTTTTTTAGATTTGTTGGTGTTTTTGAGTCGTTTGGTGGCAGATTCTCATTTTGGGAGGGAGTTTTTAATTGTTGGAGGTTTAATTAAGTTTAAAATCGTATGACAAAGCGATAGTATTGTGTTTTAAGTCGATGACTTTTGAAATTTGATATATTTTTAATGGATTATGTTAGAATGTAAAATGGATAAGGTAATGATAATTATATCAATATAATTTTAACAAACCATGCAAACTTATTTTATGGAGAGGTTTCAAAGTGTTTCTCACTGGTTTCGATGAAAATTTATATAAATTAAGTTTAAGTGTAGACATAAAATAGTTTTGAAGAAAAAAACTTAACTTTGACCAGCGATAATAAAAAAAACTATTGAGAGTTGCATTTTCATTCTTCACAACTATTTCATGCCTACACTTACAATATATTTCTACAAATTTTCATCAAAATCTGTGGGAACCTTTATGTGCACTTTTCTAGTCAGAAAGATCTTATAGGTAGTATTTTATAACTTAACTCAACCTAAAACCTAATCTAAATTAATCATTCGAGTGTAATTTCATTGATATGAACGTCAAATTTGGATCTAACGATAAGCTGAAAAAAAGTTTTAATTCATCAGTTGGGTCAAATCTAGTTCCCAAATATTTTCAACATTCCCATGTTTCGAAAAACTGCATTTATAATAATATTCAATAAAATATATGACTACTGAAAAGGCCAATAGGTACAAGTGATTCCGATAAAAGCACATTCAAAGTTATGCATGTACTTTCATGTATTAGGAGGTCGAGTGATTTGATGATTTATCTCGACACATGTTCCAAATTCCTTTATATCCTTATACCACCAAATATATGAGCGTACATAGAAGCGATTCTTGTACATGACTCAATTCAACTTGTACCCCTCGGCCTTTTCAGTCGTCACATAATATTTATTTTAACAGTAAGTGTGAAAAGATCCAACCTCACCGTCCGTTTTCGAACTCGTACAAATTATGCGGCGTTATAATATAGTGCAGAGTGGCGCCCTGTAATTTGGGTGTGAAGCCGGCCTAATTTGGCTCGCCGGTAGTGGTTGGCCATTTCCCTGTTTCGTTGTACAACGAAAGCCTTTTACCGACCGAAGAATCCGCCAGTGGCTCCCAAAGCGTGGGTCGAGACACCCACTTGCCCATAATATATTGTGTATTTATATCAGAAGCCTGATTTATATCTGATCTCGTGTTACTTTGTATGCTGAGCTTATCGAGTCGATCGATTTGTATGATTTGTGTGTTTATATTTTTTATATTATGTCTATAAAGGCCAAGGGTACAAGTGACTTTGAGGTGATTTTGAGAAAAGCGTGCTCTAAGTTAAACATGTGCCTACATGTATTAAGGAGGTCGAGTTATTTAATGATGCATATTGAGGCACACGTTCCAAATTCATTTATATCCTTTTGCCACCAAATATATGAGCGTACATAGAAGTGATTCCTGTACATAAATCAATTTCGGCAAAAATGTCATTTGTACACATTGGCCTTTTCAGTCATCATATATTGTATTAAAATGTTATATCTTCGTATAATAATAATGCTGATTTATTTGTATTTCTATTCATGTGACGCTCGAGTTGTAATTTGCTCTATTTTTAACATAAATATTGCATAAAATAGGCTTACATAATATAGTATATAAAATTTTCAAATTTATTCTAATCAAGAGTGCGTTGATATTTTCAACGTTCTGATTACTCGTCTCGTATATTGAAGCTTAATTTGTGTCTGTGGCAATGACAAATAATTTTCGATATTTTCAAATGAACATCCTGATATAAGGACTTTCAATAAGTACGCTCTATCTTTAAATTTTTATTAATAATTAAATTTTGTTCATAGAATTTACAATCAATACATATCTTTCGATTCTCAAAACTAAAAAATACAACAGTTACTAAAAAAAATATTTACACGGAATCATTCAGCGATTGTAATTTTTCAGTTCACACTTCATAATAGGAAAGTGCTTCTCACTCTGAACGTTTATTAATTTACGTCATGTATGCATTTTTCATACTCGGCCAGTATCCCTTGATCTATTTTTAATGGTGGCGTACATACTTTACTTTTTTTTCGTTTTCGACTCCGTATCCGTTGCCGAGTTAACGATTGATAAATGAACCCTTTTACACAAGTGGATATGCAACACAGCCTGTTGATAAATCGATGCGTTTTATATTCGAGTTAAAATGTGTCAAACACTAATGATTCTATGTCGAATTTAATCTATAGTTAAAATAAATTAAATTTTAAAATATGATAAATTTTAAAAATGTTAAAATTCATATTATTAAGTGTACCAATATGAATTGTGTGATTTTCATAATACAATATTTTTCAATAGGTACATTGATCATTGGCATTTAATAATGATCATATAGTAAATAAATCTACAACTACCTAAACCTTATTTTAAATATATTAAAACCGTCAAAATTAATTATTTAAGTGAATCGATTGAAAAAGAATTGCGATTTAATCACTTATGCAACTTGTTTTATTTAATTTCTAAAATCGAGCGCTTTTAATGAGAAACCCTATATATTAAGAAAATATGAAGCTTTTGTTTTATTAATTCAAATATTTAAAATCATTTCACATATTTATAAAATATTAGTTATGTACTTATTGCTTTGAATGAACTTTGATCATTCTGATGATAAAAAAGGTGCACGTTTTCATGTGAAAATTTCACATAATAATCTGACAATCTTTTAAATTTAATCCGGAAATCTTCTCATTTCAATAAAATTCATAATTTTCAATTAAGAAAAAACATAAAAACCATCATATTTATCACCAACTCATAACACATAAAACTACATAACTCAATTAAAAAAAATCACTATCACTACCGAAATTCCCACATCGACAAATTCCCATCCAGCAATATACGCAGACATAAAATTCCAATTTTTCTCGAAAACTTAAGCCGGTCCTACACGCGCATAGTTAAATCCAGGCGTGATTTACATGCACTTTTAACGACCGAACTTCGCAACTTTTCACGAGTCGTATTACGTGAAAATTCCTCCCAAGGAGCCTTCAGCATTTTTCATGCGATAATTATTGTTATTTATCGCCTTTTCCCTCTCGAGGATAGCACGAGTTGAAGAAGTTGAAGAACGGGTACATATGACGATTGAATATCACGAAGGGTACAAGTGATTTTTTTTTTATCGAAAATGAGTTAAGTACAGAAAATGGTTCTATATATGATACTATACCATTTTATGTGCTCAATTTAATTTCGATAAAAAGGTCGCTTATACCCATTGTGCTATTCGCATGTCGTATAATACATGGCGCGTTCAACAGAGTCATCATCATCCATCAACTGGTTTGTCGTCGAAATTGTTCAGTTGAAAATTTTTAGGGTACACTTTGTACAAATACATTCGACAATTGTTTCATTTTATTTTTTGTATTAAGTGAAGTGAGATCTCGATTTTTAGGATGTGCCACTTTTGCTGATTGATATTTTTGATTTGTTTTATTTTGATTTCGATACGTGATTTGAATTGTTTATGTTGAATAGAGTGGCTCATCAAAATATGATGAATTAAAATTTATTACGTTTAACTTAAGTTAGATTTCATTTATCTGTAGATTTAACTTATCTTGTCTTTAAATTAAAATTAATTTGAAAAAATGTTAAAAAACATGAATTTATTAAATTAATCACGTTTTTTAATGAATGCTTCTGTTGAAATTTAGGTAACACCTAAACTAACCTAATATAATTGATTGTATTATGAAAATCTCTTACCTAGTACGTTTTCGACCCATGTATTGATAAAAACTTGTGATTGTATTAAGAAGTAGTAGCGGCATTAGATTAAAAGATCAATACATAAGAAAATTGATTTTTTTCAATCATATTTTGCTATAATAAACGTAAATATATTGCTATTTTTTTCATTAAACTCGATCTCAAATTAACAGCAGATCGAAAATATTTTCTTATTTAAACGAATAAAGATATTAAGAATAAAATTCTTCAATAGCATACTCATTCACCTGTTTTTTTTACAAGTATCCCATATTCAAATGACTTAATTCAAACTCACCATTTCATTCCAAATTACTTTTTATACCATAACTAGACCACACTATACCAAGCACACAGTATAAAAGACATTTCCGACTTAAGTCTTCGACAGCACACAAACGTTTTTTAAACAAATAAAACGATAAAAGGCCGATTACCATCTTTGAAATATACACAAAAGGCTCCGACCTTCGAAACGCCATAGAATGAATTATGACACGTGCTTGTCACAACCCTTCACGCCCTAACTATTGAAAAACCCCATTCAAAACACCAAAATTCAAACTCAATTCTTTAAAAATTAAAAAAAAAATATTAATCAAAAACGTATCATTACTTTCTGGACCCCCTAAAGTGAGCCTTGACCCTTAACAGCTTGAGTTCCCATTAAAAATCGACTTCTAATTTTTTCATTACTCACAAATCGATCGTTAATAAGTGGGATTTTCGGTGAAATTTCGGGTTTTTTCGAAATGACCGTTTGTTGGGAATTTATTTTTTCGAATGAGGATCGAATAATCGGAGATTTCGTTTTGGAAAAAAAGTGATAAATGTAAAAAAGTAAAAGAACCCCGACCGTTACAAGATGCCGACGATGTTAACATCGCGGGGGATTGAACCACTCATGTGAACCTAGCGTTATCTAAACTAGTAAAGAAAATTCGAAGATTCTCAAACTGTTAAAATCTATCGATAATAATTAATCGTTTCCGGATTCAATTTTTTTTTAATCTCTCAAATTTAGTCTTAAATATGAGATAAAACTGTGAATTTGTGCAAAAAACTATAGGCTTGCATTTTGTCGATCAGCATTTAATTTGAAGTAATGATAATGATAATGAAGTAAGAATAATGATTCTGATCAGTATTTAATATGAAATCATTTTCGGATCAGTATTAATTTATACTGAATTCTTAATTAATATTTGTGAAATAGATTATCGAATAAGACGTGATTAGATTAGGTTGTTTTAGGTCAACCTTTTTTTCATTTTTACTTAACCTTTTTATTTACCTTGCTCCGTATATCTTTCTGTCTATGTCTATGGATATTTATCTTTCTATCTGTCTGTAGTATATTTTATACATATGTATATCTATCTATCTGTGTGTCTGTCTGTCTGCATAAGAACCTCTCTATATGCCTTTTCATCAATTATTTTAATGAGTTTGGTTAAGTTTTGTACCGATGATCTACTCAACGAATTAACTTAAATCTATATGAACAGTATTTTAACTCCACATTATTTAAAACTTATCTCTACCAAATCCTGACAAGATTCAATATACATACATATTCTAAATCCTAACCTCATAAATATGACCTAACACAAACCAACCGAATTTTTACATACAAACATTTTCATTTACACTTAAGTTTTGTTAAGTACCTCTGAAAGAAAATCGATTAAAACACTAACAATTCATATTATTTTCATACAAAAAATCCCATCGAAAACCTCAGCAAACAATCGAAAGATCAACATCGCCCCAATCGAAAACGCTTCGACCTAATCGAATGCGATAAACTCGTATCGATTTCTGTAACATTTGAGAACCATCCCACGCTATTAGCCTCAAGTCTTATAATCATATAGAGACTCATTAACGAAACGAAAAGCGATTATGATGCCACCCTCGATATAGGAAACACATTCACTCTCGTTAGCATCGCGCCTCACAAAACGACCACGACACCGAAACCTATCAATTCTGAATTGACGATAATCGAACCGACTTGTTTTGTATTTATCACCGTCTCAATATTGTGTATATTCAATATTGATCAATATGTAGATCGTTGAATGGTTTTGGGATGAACGTGGGAATTGATAAGGCCAAAGTAGACTCAATCCAATGGTCTTAATTTTTGTATTGGAAAGGAGTTTTGATGTAGAAATACGTCTACTATGGTGCTTATCCCAATTTTCGTTTATTGCTCATCGATATTTCTTTATATGGAAAATAGTACAGGAAATAACTCGAGTCTATGGTTTCAGCTGAAAAAACCGCGATCGGACACCTTTAGATGGTGTAATTTAGGGTGAAAATATTCCCTTCGACGTGTTCCCCTTTCTAGATCTAAATGCACGGCTAAGAACTACCCATACCCAAAATCTTATGCTTTCTGCCAGTTGAAATCATAGACTCCCTTTTTTCGAGTTAATTTCCCGCAGTAAATGACATGAGATTTGAGACTTACTACCATAATAAATATTGTTATATTCGTTGAAATATTTTAAATGATATTAAATCTTTTGAATCAGGTACTAATTTTCCCTTTCTCCTTTTAGATGTGTGATAATGAATGAGGAATACTATTAGATACTCTATAATTATTTGCATAATTATTGTATTGATGCATGTGTAGTAGACCATTGATGAGTTAGGTAAAGTTAGGATTTTGTATTTTTTTTTCAGATAAGTTCTTATTTTAATATGATTTAGATATGATATATCAGTAGATTTAATAATGTGGTCGTAATCAACCGTCAAATTTCAAATGTATCTATATAAAATCCCTATATTTATTCGAATCATTTGATAACGTTCTGATATTGTATCAAAATATACAAGACTCTCACAGGTAAAAAATTACAGATTATTGCTATTAATAAAAAAATATTTTTAAAATATTGAGAATCACTGAAAATACAACCAATTTCTCTTTCTCTAAACAAATTCACTTCTCATATCTGAGAATAATCCTTCCTCCTATTTATAATGGATTAATAAGATACATTCGATCCTTAGGTACATAAAATGCATATCGAACGCTTCTTATCTAACAAAACGATCATATAAGTCTACCTCAACATTAACCCTTCAACTACCGCACCCATATTATAAGTTTTCATTAAAACTTTTTATCAACAACAACATTTTCAAAGCAATTAGCGTCAAACCCTTTCGACACTCTTCACTATTGATACTCAAATTTATTTTTATTTCATTAAGTGTAAGTCTGCCTCAACAATAACCCTTTGACCTAAACCCCATTTTTTTATCAACAATGACTTTTTTAAAGCAATTAACGTCGAACCTTTTCGATTTTTGACTAGGATTTATTTTTATTACTGTTTTTTCAATTTATTTTGTATCATTTCAGCTCGAAGGTTTCTAATAGGACACCTGTCAGGCATTAAGAACTCTTCATCGTCTTCAGGTCCCAGTGGAGCATGGCCTAGTGTTTTCAACTTGGCTACAAGTGCTAAGATTGAAGCTAATGCTACTTGTGGACAAAATGGACGAGAAGAGTATTGCAGAGAGTCTAGCTCTCCAAGGTATTTTTTCAAATTTCATCAAAAAACCTAATAAATCCTTTGTAATATACATATATGTGCTTCCCACTGATGTTTCTCTATAATGAGAAGCTTTCTATGACGATTGGATTCCCCTTTCAAAACATTTGATTTCTTAATAATTAACTAATTATGATCCAAAAATATTGCTATAATTACATTCAACTCCAAATTTAATATAGTTTGTGAAAGAAAATAGTTTGAATTCATAGGTAACGAAAATTAGTATGAAAATGGAATGATTTAAAATCGACTTTCCATGAAAATCCCAAATCTACGATGATTGTCGATACATTAAAAAAAAATTAGATAACTGAAAAGTCCAAGAGGTACAAGTTTCATTTTTATCGAAATTGAGTTATGTACAAGAATTGCTCCTATATACGCTCATATATTTAGTGGCAAAAGGATATAAATGAACTTGGAACGTGAACCAAGAAATATCATCAAATCACTCAACCTCCTCTTAATGCATGCTCAACTTTCGAATATGAAATCACCACAAAGTCACTTGTAACCCTTGGTCATTTCAGTCGTCAACTAAAATCTATCAATTTCAAATCTGTTGAGTGGAATATTCCGATATTTCACAACCTCCTTAAACTCCCCAATCGAAAAATTCAAATTGTCCAAAAATCTAACCTAACCTAACCTAACCTAACCTCAACTATAACTTTTCAGAAGCCGTTCAAGCCACTGTGGCATATGCGACGACAACAGTCCAGACCCCAACAAAAGACATCCCATACAATATGCCATCGACGCCAACAACGACCATTGGTGGCAAAGTCCAACCATAGCCCAAGGGGTCCAACACGAATTCGTCTCCATAACCCTCGACTTGGGCCAGGTGAGTCGAATTTTTCCATTTCCATGTTTCACAAAGTTTTCCGTATGGGGGAGGGGAAGGGTGAATCGAAGGACAATCGAGGGGGGGAAGGGTTCGTTAATCAAACGGACTGAAAGGAAATGAGCAAAAAGCGGTCGATGAATCGAATCGGATGTATAAAGTTTCTTTTTGTGCTCGGGAACGAAGTCTTGTTTCGTTCTGGATTAATTAAACTATTATATAAAGCTATGTTTATGTTTGAATTTTGTGTTATAAATGAGTAATCGACCCATTGAATATAAACACACGCCTAGTCACAGTAAAAAAATATTAGTTGGACGCACGTATATTTAATTATTCATTGTTGTGATCATAAATGACGACCAATAAAGGCCAAGGGGTACAAGTGACTTCGAGAAAATAGCACTCAAAATTGAACATGTACCTGTATGTATTATATAAGGAGAAGGTCGAGTGATTCGATGATATATCTCGGTACGCGTTCCAAGTTTGTTTATATCCTTTTGCCACTGAATATATGAGCGCACATATAAGCAATTCCTGTATATAATTTATTTTAGGCAAAAATGTCACTTGTACCTCTTGGTCTTTTCAGTCGTTATACATCAGATGCTAAGTTGATATAAAATACCATAACTCAAAAAATGAATGTACAAAATTATGTTAGATATTTTTTGACTTAATTATCTGATAAGTTCTGTCAGTACTGTAGTATTACACTGGATAAACAAACAGACAAAATATACAGATAATAAGAGTATTGATTGTGATTTTCATTTTTTGTGCAAATGACTGAAAAATCTAATACTATAACAGAAATGTGATAAGAGTGCTAATTGATTATACGTCAATACGTTCATTTTCAACCAATATAGTAAAATGTTGAGAGCGCCAAAGTTGTTATCTTTTGTGACGTCACAGATATAGTCAAATTTAGAAATTCAAACCCTAAAAATATTTCATTTAAATTCAAACTAAACAAAGTTACTCAAAATTGTATAAATGAACCTCTACTTACATCCAAATCTAACTGTACACGTAAAGTACAACTTCCTCTAAAAGTTCCTAAACACGCATAAAATGAAAATATACCTATTTCCAGCGATGTCTATTTTAAGGCTTTTCCTCAATTGACACACACATACGGTGACTAACTTTCCGTTTCGACATTTCACGCACGTGGCGCTGAGTGTGAATCACTCTTAACACTCCGTTTCCCTCTTTAGATAAAATTGGCACGAACATGTTGTAACTGAGATTAGCACGTGCGCGGACCGCACTTTGGGGACCTCTGGTTCGGGTCTTATCAATCGAATTTATGGTTATGTCGAGAAATATTGAAGATTTATTCAACTTGACTTGAAAATTTTATAATGTGTTTCTCGAAATATTGATTTGATTAAGATTTGTGTCAAATTTAAAAAAAAAATCTTGAAAAAAGTATGTACATTCAATCCCACTCTGCATGAAAAATGTTTACTTTTCAATGAAATGAGTTTTGCAGCATTAGTTTTCATAGGATTTTTAATAAGAGAAAAATCGATGTTATGAGACTGCATAAGGATTATATATTATATTATATCAAATTTTAAAGGCGGCAAATTTGAACAGTTCAAAAAATTAAACCGATTTGGCACTGAGCCTGATCCTTGTATAGCTTTGACCGCAGAATGGACCATACTTCTCAGGTGTATAATATACATGCATTAAATGTTCAGGTTCAAAAGTAGGCATATATTCAAATTTAAAGTAACTCTTTAGTAATTTTCAAAAAAAAAACTATTGAAAAATCGTTAAATTTCTGTTTTTAATACAAAAACCGAATGTGTAATCATTGAAACTTTGTTACCTTAACATCGAATGCTATGACTTTGAATCAAATTAGAGATATTTTATTTCTATTTTTCATCAAATTAGGATAAAATACATTGATGAATACTAATTAAACTATCTATATGTATAAATAATTAAATATAAACGTTTGTATCGTATTCGTTCTTATACCATTCATTCGATTGCGATCGAACTTCGACGAATTAATCTCACTTCAATGTAACTTAATCGATATCAAAAATGAAATAAAATTAATATTAAAGTATTATTCGTTAACTTTGAACCTGCACACCTTATAAAACAAAACAATAACCCAACACAACATATTGCAACATAATGCAGTGATGTTTTGCGGCTTATATTACACAAAAGCCTCACCTGTGGTCGCAGACAACTTCCAGCACGTCTCCAACCTTCGTTTCCTGAACAAAAGTATGAAAAGCAAACTGATAGAGCAAATATTATACATGACGATTGAACAGCACAAAGGGTACAAGTGACATCATTTCCGAAATCGAGTTATTTGATGTCAAAAGGATATAGACGAACTTGGAACGTGTACCGTGATATATCATCAAATCACTCGACCTCCTTCTAATACATGTAGGTAAATGCTCAAATTTGAGAGCATTTTTCTTGAAGTCACTTGTACCCCTTGGCCTTTTCTGTCGTCTCATATCATGCATATATTTTATGTGGGGTTGCCAACTCGATAGCTACTCAAATAGTGCGTGAATGCGATATTTTCGAAAAGTGCACGTTTCGAAAGCACTTCAAGTCCTGACAAAGTCAAATCAAATAATAGCCTTAAGCAGAACTTCTCAAGCTTTTGGTCTTAAACTTGATTTTTTTACTGTATTTCTAGCATATTTTTGAGATTGAAGGAAAAATTGCGACTTAGGCGGATTTTAAAGAAAAATTTGAGACTCAGACTAACTGAAATCTTGTTTCAAAATACAATTGAGTTTCTTTCTAAACATCTATTTAGTCTCGGTAAAATACTGGTACTTGATACTGACACAGTATTTAACACTTAAAATCATAAACATTCAGTGAAGTTTAACCACACTTACAATCAGAGATTTTTAAAAACATAAAAACAACGTCCCTCGACAATTCGATTTGTGAAACTTTTCATACAATATTTCTCCAAATTGCATACCTTCATTTACATTCTGCGAAACCCAGTTTAGGAAACTTTTGCTTCAAGTATACTTTGTCCTGTATTAATATTTGAAGAAGTATTATACAGGTGTTTCTTTTTCTTTGGCATCTATTGGTTTTGGTTTCAATTGGGTTTGATTTGTTGTTGATCTGTTCATCGAATAGTTGTCGAACTTTGGGTTATGTTTAGGTTTAGCGGTGGTAAAATCAATATTTCTCTTATTACGAAGCAAGGTGAGGGTAAATTTCAAAGATTTATAAGCGTCGCCGAAATGTTAATAAATTAAACCTTCCTTTAGTTACCCTGCCATTAATAAAAGCCTGTATAGATTGTATATCATACTGTCCCTTATATTATGTAATGTTTAATCGATAGATATTAATGCTCGATATCAAATAATACGTTTATATAAAATATTTCATTCCATCAATATCAGATATTATAACAATCCAAATATTATTATATCATAATTAAAACATTAACTCCACTCTCAAAATCAAAAGAAAGTAATTTAACTTTTGAACATTCGGCTGAAATTATCGAAAGAATGACTCTAACTTTAATTAATCAAA
The DNA here is from genome assembly GCA_024721215.1 of Cheumatopsyche charites. NCBI lineage: Eukaryota > Metazoa > Arthropoda > Insecta > Trichoptera > Hydropsychidae > Cheumatopsyche > Cheumatopsyche charites. The sequence continues at coordinate 1,239,212 of CM045583.1, read as the reverse complement.
TGTGCCTTCAATAGACACCAAAACAAATCCAATATACTGAACCAACGAAATCCTAAACAATTCAAGAAAATTCCAAATCATCAATTGAAATTCAAAATATTTGCACTTACCTGATTCCAGAAAAAGCTTCAAAAAAGTTTTTAATGATTATCATTCCTAAAAAATTCTAAATCAATTCATCTAACCTTTCAATGACCATTAAAGGGAGAATACATAAGCTGAATCGTATGTAGAAAGAAAAGCAACCCATTCACACAAAAGAATTGAATGGATGTTACTTAAAACTAATCGAATAATTTTAAATCAAACTATTGAAATTTTCAAAAGTTACTTCACTAGCAATCAAAATCCATCAAAAATCATCCAAACTATGCAAATATGAAAAGTCGTCAACTTGAGTCATCGACTCCTCATAACATCACATACACTAATCCAACTTCAAAACAAACAAAAAACTGATCCCAAAATACACATGACGACTGAAAAGGCCAAGGGGTACAAGTGACTGCGGTGATTTCGATAAAAAAGCGATCAAATTCGACCATGTACCTACATGTATTAGAAGGAGGTCGACTGATTTGATGATATATCTCGACACATATTCCAAATTAGTTTATATCCTTTTACCACCAAATAAACGAGAGTGCATAGAAGCGATTCCTGTGCATAACTCAATTTAGACAAAAATGTCACTTGTACCCTTGTCCTTTTCGATCGTCATATCATACTTATACCTCACGCTGACCGCGTGGTCCAACCCGCCCCGTTGTCCCCTTAACCCTGTCCCTAGCAAAGCGTCCTCTTGGGCCATTGTTCCAAGCTTCGTTCGGTGGGCGTTAGGAGGCTCTAGTGGCACTCGACCGCCATCGAGGGATGAATGGCCGCCATGTTGGGCAGACAATGCGGCCATTATTCCGCCATCTTTATTTATCGAGCCTTATTTAATTGCGACGACGACGCCCCGTATAATTGGCGCGATGTCCTCCTCCAATCCCTACACTCATATATGGCGACTGAAAAGACAAAGGGGTACAAGTGACCTTGCCAAGTTGAGCATGTACCTACATGTATTAGGAGGAAGTCGAAGGGTACGAGTGACATCATTTCCGAAATCGAGTTGTTTGATGTCAAAAGGATATAGACGAACTTATGTGACGACTAAAAAACCAAGGGTTACAAATGACAACTGAATGGCCAAGAGTAACAAGTGACTTCACTCAAAGTTTCGCATGCACCTGCATGTATTAGGAGGAGGTTGAGTGATTTGATGATATATCGAGGTACACGTTCCAAATTCGTTTATATCTTTTTGTCACCAATTACATAGAAACGATTTCTGTACATGACTCAATTTCGGTGAAAATGTCACTTGTATCCCTTGGCCTTTTCACCCGTCATATATATTAACGAACTGTCGAAAATCTACGCGAATGCCGAAAGATAAAGATCTTCGTAATTCAAATACAATATTGTCCTACCATGAAAAATGAGGGCCAAAAAGCGATGCCAGGTCAACACAACATCCACTGAAACAACCGATCTTGGATCGATGGACTGAAAAAGTCAAGGGGTACAAGTGATTTCGAGAAAAGCGCGTTCAAAGTTGAGCATGTACCCACATGTATTAGGAGGAGGTCGAGTGATTCGATGATATATCTTGGCAAACGTTCCGAGTTCGTTTATATCCTTTTGCCACCAACTATATGAGCGTACCGATATAATATCAATTTAAGCAAAAACGTCACTTGTGCCTCTAGGCCTTTTCAGTCGTCATATACTTTTATCCATTGATATTCAATCAAATGTAAAATTATAAATAACGACCGAAAAGGAAAAAGTGAACAAGTGATATTTTTGCCAGAATTGGATTATGTACGGAAATCGCTTCTATGTACGCTCATATATTTGGTGGCAAAAGGATATAAACGAACTTGGAATATGTACCTCAATATACCATCAAATCATTCGACATCCTCCTAATACATGTATCATACTCAACTTTGAGCACACTTTTCTCGAAATCACTTGTACCCCTTGGCCATTTCAGTCGTCAAACATATCGAAAGCATGTTTCCAACATATTCATTAAATAATAAATATTAATGTTGTATACTTATTCGACAAACTCAACCCCAGCAAATTCTAAAACTATTCATACGACTTCCTAGAAATGTTCGAATTGAGTCGCGATAGCATCCGGTCAAAAGCGCTAAATATACGACCATGTTCGAAATACATACAACTTTGTATTATATGTAGTAGGTGTCCCAGTCGCGGAAATGCAAATCCCGTCGTGACAGTTCAATTTATTTATTTTCGCAGATATTACATTCGCGGTGTGCTCTTTTTTCGCATTTCATACGATCGAATCGGATATAGCCCACGTGTCATAGTAAAAGGCAACGAAATCGAACGTTAGCTTTTTACTGTCGACAGTAAAAAGCATTTTTACTGCCGTCAGTCTGTGTGCGGAGTTTATATTTTGCGAAATCGTATTTAAATTCGATTTATTTTCGTGTGTGGAATGAATTTTTATGCAAATATTTGATGAACTGCACAAATTATTGAGTAATTATTTAATCCAAGATAATATATGATTTAGTATATGCTACACTAGCTTAAAGTTATTCGAGCTGAATTTTGAGTAACTAGTATTCTAACTAGATATAACATCGTCAGGCTTATTGAAGAAAATTTTGAGAAAGTTTTTAACAAATCGTTCTTCATTGTATTAAGCGACTAGAATATTGTAAGAGTAGCACATATTGTCGATAAACTTTAATAACATCAAAAATCAAATCCTTCTATGGAACGTCGCGAATTAGATGACTTCGAGGCGTGTTTGGAGTGAATTCTTCATCAAATCGTCAAATTCGAATAATCTTCTCAAATCAAACCCAAGTTGTATGAAAAGTCGCGAATTAAGTCGCTTCGTGGCGTATTTCGAGTGGATTCTTCATTGAAACGTTGAATTCGAATGATATTTTTGAAAAATACTTCGAAAATTTATTAGGAGAATATGTTGTTACAAGAGTAATAGATATTGCTGATTAACATGAATAACATTAAAATTCTAACTCAAGTTGTATGGAACGTCGCGAATTAGATCAAAGTATTCTGTTCACAGACTAAAAATATATTTTAACTATTAATTGAAGAATTCGAAAAGTGACAACATTCGAAAATAAAAAAAGATCTGATTCGAAAATCTCAAAAAAATATTTACGATCGAATCGAATCATCGATAAATCTTCAGGAAGTACATTTTTTTGTTTCTTAACGGCGACAAGTTACATGCGGAATGCGAGTTTAACGATAAATTAACGACGTTAATCGGCCGATAAATTATACGCGATTTTTCACGTGATCAATTCGTTATTTCGTATACATGTAGATCCCGATTTTTTTTATATACATCGTGTATAAAATTTCATTCGTTTTCATAATATAATATACAGGATGTTATTTAGTGAGTGTATAAAGTAACGGCGGTGTCGAAATTGACACTTCGACGCTAACGTGCAGTATTTATGAACCAATTAAGTTTTATACGGAATCGCTTGATTGTTTTATGAATACGGGTTTTAATATGATTGAAACGTATAGTGTTTCTATATTTTATTTTGTATTAAAACGTTTGAATTTAATTATTATTATCTTTGACGTAAATTGTACTCAATTATCATAATGACATAAAGTCGAGAGTTCACACGGTGTTGTTTATTTCTTATGTTTTTGGACTTTTCTTTATAGAATTATGTTTACTTTTGTGTATATGACTATTCGATCTTTATTTTCATATAATTGTTAAAAAAAAAAATAATTGATATCTTTACAAATCAGATTCTTAAAGTGAATCCCCATATTTGTCTGTATTGATAAAATTTTAGTACCACTTTTTGTTCACTGATCACCCTTCGCATTTCTAGCAACTGATTCTTTACATTTAAACGAATCATAAATTGATAAATTAAATAAATAATTCCATAGCAAAACATAAGTAAATGAATATATTATTTCAACCAAACTACCCAACACTCGAAGTCATTCGCTTTAACGTCGTAAGAGCGAAACAAAGGACCCGCATATGCCTTATTTTACGACCTTTCAGATTTCTCTCAGGCTTTATGTTGAATTTTCGATGATCGAAAAGCCGAAAAATTATCGAAAATGCAGTTTGTGGCGAATGTCGCTTTTGATCGATCGCACTGTTACACGGTGAATTAGGGCCGTAATGCTCCGTGGAGCGATCGCTCTTCCGATTTTACGACGAGCAGTCGAAAACAGTTCAATCTTTTCAGTGAGGTTTATTTCAGAATGTAGTAAATATTGTAGTGAGTTTCAGTAAACGGAGTTAGTATGGAGTATAGAGCTTTTTTCATTGAAGATGTATTTGTCAGTTTTTCAAGTCGATTTTTCATATTTGTATTGAATCATATGTATAAAAATCTATTCAATTTTGTATACCTTTTATTTGAGTATATTCTAAGAAATATAAAAGCTTCATTCACAATTGATTGATTCTTACAAATTCAAATTATGTTTAAAGAATTGGGAAATACATGTCAAGGACTGATGTGAGTATTTGAAGTCAATTTGATTTCGATATTTTCTTTTAGGTTAGGTTAGATTGATCAAGAATTTCTCTAGAGTTTTTTGCAATGTAAACGAATTGCATACTATTGAAGTAATCATTCCTCCTATAGCACGATTCTAAATATGCATGTCTTTTAAATGTCCTTTTTCATACTTTAACATTTAATCATCAGTTGTGTTTCGATAAATACATATGTATGTATGACAAAAATGATATAATATGATCTATGTAGAAAAAACCTATTTTTGCATATAACTGAAAAGAACCTATCCCAAATATTTACATAGGTTCTTATCTTCCTATAACACGAAACCTATCTCAGTACTAGATACAGGAAGGTTACTTATACAGTATTATATGTCACAACAGGTTCAAATCCAGCTCAAAGCATCATAATCAAGATCAGCACATTTCATCCACATTCATACAAATAGAAATAGATTCGAATCTGAAAACTGATACTCAACCGATTAAAATCTCGCATTTTATTCCTGCTTTGAAATTTCTCAGCATCCTGAACAAATCGTAATTCAACGAGTTGTATGCATTTCAACAAGAGTTGCAATAAAATAACGCATGTTGCATGTTGTATGCATTTCGCGTACGTGCTTAAAAATATGCACTTTACACTCGAACGAGCAAAGTTCTTAACTCGAGTTATTTTTGAACCGCTCGGTTTAACTTTACGATTTCAATTCTAACTTTCTGTGTGTGTAATACAAACATATTTGATATTTTTCTATAGTTTCTTTAGTGTGGCGTTTACATATAGCCGTTTATCGTTGCCTTTCTTTAGTATATCTATGGAGAGTAGGTCGTTTCTTTCGAATATTTGGATTCATTTGTTTCTAAAAATGTTTTATAGTATAACTTTACGAAAAGGCTCTTCGATTGATTGTCATCTTATATGATGACTGAAAAGGCCACGAGGTACAAGTAAATTTGCGGTGATTTCGAGAAAGATGGGCTCAAAGTTGAGCATGTACTTAAATGTATTAGAAAGAGTTCGAGTGATTTGATAATATATCTTGGTACATGATCTAATTTCGTTTTATGTCCTTTTGCCATTAAATATATGAGCTTCCATAGAAACGATTCCTATTTATAGCTCAATTTCAGCGATTTTTCACTTATACCCCTTGGCCTTTTCAGTCGTTATATATGCAGCTTTTCTTCACTTTATAATTAATAAAATTGATAAAATTGTGTATTAATGGGTAGAAATTACTTGCAAAAATAAAAAATAGTTAAAATCTTCTTGAATTCACTTTTCATGGGGAGCGTCAACTGTCGAGCAGAACGGAACGGACTAGGGACACGACTATAGAAAAAAATTGATAGTCATTTAGGCGTCCTGCTTTTTCGTATAGCTGTGTCACTAAGTCCATTCCGTTCCGCTCGGCATTGGATGCCCCTATTAAAGATACACTTAAGAAAACCTATTTTAATGAAATTTCGTAAAATTGTAAACTTTATATATTTTTGAAATTGGTAAGTTTAAGTTCTTTTAAATAAGCTAGAACATTTTTTTTCCCATTCAACTTTCGATAGCTTCTTACATGCACTCGAAACGTTCGTCTCACGCGTTCTTCTTCACAATACACGTAATGCATTATATATATTTTTTCGAATCCCTACATGGAATAATGACGTCTTATTACTGTCAAGCCCTTCGTGACCATTGCTGATTGCCGCCATTATATCCATTGCTTCCAAAAGAAGGCTCTAATCACGGTCATTATAGCCTCCGTGAAAAATACTTTCACGTGAAGCCATCGATACTCACTTCACTACATATTGAACTTTCAAATTCTTTTCGAATGGGACATTCGATTCAATCGATTCCCGAGATTCCCGAGAAATAAGAAAGCGGCAATTCCCGAGATCAAAGGGAACAATCGCCTAAGGGCACGTCGCTTATATGCTCGACCATCGTGAACAAATTATGTTAAGTAGTTGTCGACCTTTTTTTTGTTAGTTGTTGATTTCTGGTCCATAGAAGCGCAAAGGATTACGTATGTAAGAAATTTCAATGTTGAAAGACGTAAAACGTAAGCGCCATTTTGTGAGGATTTTTTTTTAGATTCGTGTTATGAATAACTTTTAGATTTTTTAAACTCTTATTAGTTTAAATCATATGACGATAGAATAGGCCAAGGGGTATAGTGACATCTTTGCCGAAATTGAGTTATGCACAGGAATCGCTTCTATGCACTATCATTTATTTGGTGGCAAAAGGATATAAACGAACTTGTAACGTGTGCCTCAATATATCATCAAATCACTCGACCTCCTCTTAATTCCTAATACATGGTCAACTTTGAACGCCCTTTTCTCAAAATCACTGCAAAGTCACTTGTACCCCTTGGCCTTTTCAGTCGTCATATATTTTTTTTTAATTTTCATATGTGTGCTTAATAATTCTGAAAAGTTTGATTGAAATCGAATGAATAGTTGAGAGAAATTGTGTAGAATAGGTTTAGAAAGATACACAAATGTTTATTTTTAAAGCTTTTTATTAATGTGTGTCTGTCTTTTTATATCTGTCTGTCACTTTGTCATTGTCACTGTCTAATTTTGAACGATTATAAGCCATTATTACGTCTAGAGAAAGGGGCTAAAAATATATATCGATAAGAACTTTATACTACTAATCGTAAGTTAAGACCACCTGATAATTTTGCATAAAATCAATCAGTAATATATTTTATATTAGTAATTCATTTATGCATTAAATCAATACATATATTTGATGTAAAATTAACATTTAATCTAAGTTTTGTGGTTTAAAATTCACAATGATATTGATTCATATTTGTCATCCTCCTTCTATTTATCGATATTAAAAATGTATTTTTTTTATAATTTCATTGTCATTATCAGCCTCAAATTACATATTAATACGATTTTTAATTACACACGTTCTAAAACTATTCCGATTGTCATCCTTAAATCGTACATTGATACGGAACAAATTCACATAAAATTCGCCTAAAAATTCAAATAAAATTATTTATTTTATCTTAATATCCAATACCTTGATAAAAAAATAATAATTTAATCAAATTTAACTCAAATTTTAATATGATTGATACAACTCAAGCACAAAAGTCATCACAACTCTTACAAAAAGACATGGTCCATTATAAACGCCCAATTCTGACTTTTTTCCCGTTTTGAACTATGAGAAAATATGTCTCGGTTTATTTTTTACTCATTTTTCTAACCTTCATACCTTAATATCCCTATGTGGACCCAACAAATACTTCGGATGCTCTCATAGAGAATATTTCGTGTGATTTTTTTTGTACCCTTCAACGGCCCATTAAAGCCTCAGACGCAATTTGTTTTTTGAAGTCTTTTGAAGGCTTTTATTTATCTCGATTCTTCTATTTTTTTTTGGTTCTGTTTGGTTTTTGACTATTCGAAAGTGTTGAAAACGCTTCCAATGACGTGCATTCACCGGACTAAATTTTTTGGTCGTTTTAATGATTTTTTTTCAGTAATAAATGACATCTGTTTGTGTAAAATAAAATGTTCTAATTGTATTGTAATTTTTAGAATTATTAAAGTTTTAATAACGTGAACTCATTTCGATTTTAGTTTTAATATGTGATCGAACATTTAAATTTTGATTATTATTTATTAAAAAATATTAAAAATGCTTAATATGTATTACTGAATCGTTGGGTAAACCTGTTATATCAGAGTAGTTTTAAATTTCATTTTTATTATTTTAATTCAAAAAATGAATTAATAATATTTATAGTCTTGACTTTTTGATAATATAATCAATTTTTCTTTCGTTCTAATACATTTTTGTCAATTTTTTTAAAAGTATTTTCCAATGAGTAAGCCATGTAAAAACTCCTTAATATGTTTATCAGGATTAATAGCAAAACTTTAATTTAAATTCAATAATTTGATTAAATTTATACAAATATTACTTATTATTATTAAAAAAAGTCTCATATGTTTTAATTTACAATTCTGACATTTTTGGTAATCTTCATATAATATGTAAAAATATCACAAATTTTCGAACTCAAGCCAAAATATTATGCATACAATGAACAAGATTTATGAGAATTGAGATTTTTTTTCATTCTCAATAGTTTTATATGCTCATTGTATTATTTCCATATAGTTGAGCACTTTATAGGCTGCATTCAGGAAACACCATAAAACGCCCATCATTATCCCAATAGCATCTCCTCTCGTAAATCCCATGGGCTTCATGGTGGCTAAGGCTGGATTCACACAACCTAAACGTTTTCTAGGTCTAAAACATCCAAAACAAAGATTCCCTTCAAACAAGAAGAAAAAAATCGATTTTTGTATTTGTGAGACTTCGATATGTGTTCGTACATCTTCTTGAAATAAATTAATAGAGCATGTGAGACACAACTTGATAGGCTCAACTTCATATGAGTACAATTTATAACATTCAGAATATGAAATCTTATGTGTGAATGAGGCCTATGAATATATTTCCGTGTGAATATAGCCTAAGTTAGATTATCCAGAGTCGCTTTCCTTTACAATCGTGTTAATATCACACCTACAGCATAATCGAATTCTGTATTAAAATGCCATAAATTTTATATATGGGTCCTTAACATTTCGTGGAAGCTATAATAAGAACTATTCGGTTAAATAGTTCTTGGATCTTGTTAAAATTGTATTTGAATAAAAACTACATTCACACTTCGAAGAACCTTCCGAAGAACCGAAGTTACTGAAAATTAACATAAATCTTAAACCATTTTTTTTCATAAACGAAAGTTATGATTAGGCTTGTGATAGTAGCATTAGATTAACAGACAATTACTAAAATTTCTTAGAATCGTTAAGAAAATTATATTTTATATGAATACATGAGGAAACTAATAAGTATATTTGTTTGTCTTTATAGATCCTTTCTTTTAAAATAATATAAATAAGCACCTAAATGTAGTCATGAAAATTTTCATTATATTAAGAATTCACTAAAAAATTATAAAAATAATTTTCCACTAGAATATGCACCAAATTTATATTTTTCATTAAAAAATAACTCGGAAGTTAATACTTAACATGTCGTTTACTTATATTCTTAGAATCTTTTAATAGTAGTCTATTAATCCATAAATCTGAATTGCACATTAATATTGTCAATAAAAATTGGATTGATCAGCGAAATTTCCCAAGAATAACTTTATCTATTCTGACACAATTTCAATAGAAAAAATGCATTATCATAATCAATTTCATTTTTCATTTGAAGTGCAAAAGAATTCTCAGCACTTGAATCGATATCTATTAAAGTGGTCACATAACTGTTTTCGATATTTATAAATAACGAAAATTATTACTGTATTTATGGCCACTTTAAGGTCAAAAGGCTGATTTCCTTTTTTACATCTTTTCAATGTTCACAGCAGGATATAAGATCGTAAAAATGAACTTCTTTCGTCACGCATGTCTTCGCATATATCCTTTGATGTTCCTTCGGAATATAATCTATAAGAATATATAAAAAATAATTTATATTCAATATTCTCTCAAATAATAGAACAGATTTCGATGAAACTTCTTAGAAATAGGAAAAATTCTACATCAGTACTTTTTGAAATGGAATGGGTTTTGAAAATTTTAGGTTCAACAGAGTGGCTTTTGTATATCAAAGTATAGCAATCAAGAATATTATATTACATTTCGATAGATATTTTGCATTTATTATGAGAAGTTTATAATCAGCTTAAAGTCCATAGTCTCAAACAACTTTAGGGAGTCAATAATAAATAATATGATCTAAAAAAATATGTTTTTATTATTACGATTGATATCAAACAATTCACTAAATATTTCAATATTTTTCAGTATAAAAAATTATTATATTTAAATAGCGACTATGTCATTTGTAAATTTATCATTATAGGAAATTTGTATGTAAAAAAAAATGACTTACATAATAAATCTTATTATCTAATCACAGTTCACGAAAATTAGCACTTGTATGAAAATTCTTAACACACGCGTCCCTAATTTCAATCATCACATAATACTGATAAATCAATATATTATTATATTTACATAATTTTTTTAAAATTCAATAATTAGAAAAAATATATTTATAAACTATGCAACACTTAATAATTAATTCACATTTGTTTCTTTTTTTCAACATGGCTTAAATTAATAGTTGAGAATCACTCTTCGTTTCACGTTGCGTTGCTCAATTCATTTCTGAAAATTAAAATTTAATTCTACTCAACACGTTTGGAAATATTAAATTTTTATCACATTATTTTCAAGCAATTTCTCGAATTGACGGAAATCTCGAGACTTTTGATAATAAATTCTTGAAACTCAAGACTCGATATTATATTTTCGGTTCGTACTTTTTTACTTATACATTTAATACGATCTAATACTGATTTAATTAATAATTAATACTCACAATTTTTCGAAAAGGTTTGGCCCGTTATGTTTCTTATCTGCTAAAACTCCCACAGCAATTATCAGAACTAAAACCATAAATGCTAATACTGAAACTATAGTCAACAAAATCTTTTCTAATTTGGTCCATCTTGAGCAATAGCAATATTGTTCTTGAATCACTCTGTAATCAAAAAGTTGAAACTTTGTCAACAAAGGTTATCTATTTTATTGCACAATGTGTTCTTTTTTTATTTTAGATTCAAAAATATTTCGAATCTTAAATAACAAAGATCAAAAATGTCAAATTCGGTTAGCAACATAGTTGCAAATTTTATCAATGTCAGTGCTAATCAAATTTTCACTAGTTCAATGCTATAATGTTTCAGATTGTTATTTTCGAAAGTGATATAAGATCAAGTTTGTTCAATAATCAGTATTTCACTTTCAATCATATTTTTTTATTTATTATATAACATTTAAATTAATTTGAAACTTAAATTTCACTAAAATATTCAAGATTAAATTTCAATCAATACTAAAAAAATGAATCAAGGAAATTAACATTTTGAAAATATTAAAAACAATTTTTTATCTAATCTCAAAAAACTACAATGAATGAATTAAAAAAAATAGTAATTTACATCACAACTGTGCAAATAATTAATATTTCAATTTCGTAATTAATCTAAACGCTTACGATAGTAAAAAATAATAGTTCTGTCAAAAACAAGTGTCACTAATTGATTCCGAAAGCGAAACTCGAAAATGAATCGATTTTATTGTTTCACATACTGAAAAAAAAACCTGAAAACTATGAAATCGATAAGGTTTCGTTTCGAAGCGGAAATCATAATATTTGCCTATTTTCAGAAACGATTCACGTTTCGTGTAATGATTTTTTCATTTTCAGTTTTGATGAAAATACTATGTGTGATTTTCATACGTGAATATGTGAAACGTTCTTGATAAACTACCTCTGAAAATAATCGTGCTCTTCATTGATAAGATAAAAATAAATGCCATTTTTATTAAAATAATACTCGTTTTGAATGTCGCTTTTGTCTATGTTTTTCAGTATCGCTGAAACTATTTTATCAAAATGACATTTCCTCAAAGTTAAAGCAATTTTTTTTTCAGATTTTGTTGAGCGATTTGATCTTGAATTTTCAATTTGTAACAACATGTAGCTTTTATTAGACGAATGACATTGATTTAATTCAATTCTAATTCAAATCTAACCTAATTCATTTTTCGATCTGACTTCAAATGTTTTGTAGTGCATAATTGGCTATCGATAAATTATCTAACATACCAAAATTTAATTATATAGTTAAGAGTCGATCTTTTAGTCATTGGATATCAGTGCAATAAACTTTAATATCCAAAAATTGAAAGACAGACTCTTAAATCATAACATTAAAGACTAGCATTTCGATTTTCACTCAAGGTATTCAACCAAAAATAAACTTTTTTCTTATAAAATTTGACAGATATTTGACAGCTTACTTACTAAAAATTATAATTCATAACAAAACAAAAACTTACGGCATACTACTAGCAATACTAGGAGTGCTTCCAGTATATCCAGCATTGACAACTCCAACTCCATTACTCTGCCTCTGATACTTCCTTCCACTTCTGCTTCCACTTCCACCGTTGCTAGCATTGGAAAGATTCCCATTACTAGCATATTTAGTATCATTTCTAACGACAGAACCCAATTCTTTCTCTTCATCAATAACAGGAACAGTGCTCCTGCTAAGAGTCTCAGTGCTCTTCCTAGACTTCCTATCAGAATTGACACTACTAGGCCTAGACACTTTGGAAGCTTCAGAACCCACACTGTTAGACCTGGGCACTCTCAAAATCACTTCAGCATCTCCGTTCGTCTTCTTAGAAAAAGAAGACCCTGCTTGATCCTGTCTTCTCTTCTGTTTAGGTCCATCTTCCAAGTTCAGACTCTGAGGAGAAGATCCTCCCAAGTCTTGCTTTCTCTTCTGTCTGGGTGCGGCTTCCAAAACGAGACTCTGCGGTCTCGAGCCCATCTTTTCTCACATCCCAAATTCAAAATTTTTGTAAAATTTTTACAGTGTCACGTGACAGTTCGCGACAGACGACCGGCGTCGACTGACAGTTGGTCCCGAGTATGTTAGAGCGAACAGGTGCTGAAACGATAACGAGCCGTTTGTGTGCGTGTGATATCTGTCACAGTACTTTTGTGTGTATCGATTGGGATTTTGTTGTATTTTTTTAAATGTATTTTAGGTGTTGTGTTAGGTACAGGGTTGGCCAAAGTCAATGGACGTGTGCGACAGTACGATTGATGAAGCCGTATACGTGCATTTTGTATGATAGGAGTTTAAGTGGATGTGGTATAATTTTTGTTCCATTTTTGTTTTGGTCAGAATTCAATCTAATATAAGATTTTTTATTGATTTGATTCGAAAATTCCATTAATTTATGAGTCAAAATTGAATTTGATTAAGATTTGTTAGAAAAAAAACTTTAGAGGACAAAGATTTATGTATGTCTAGCTGGGATGAAACTTATATTGAGTCATGAAGACTAGAAAAAAATGATTAGGTACCAAATTAAAAAATATAAATGATGACTGAATAGCTCAAAAGATACAAGTGACTTTTTTTTCGAAATTGAGTTCAGAACAGAAAATGGTTCTGTATAATATATCTATAGATATTTTTTTACAACTATAACTTCTGATTTTGATTCGATTTTAGTTCTTCAATTCGATTTTTAATGTTGATTTGATTTTATATATTAATTCTCTGTAATAATTTCAAAATCTTCCAATTCTAATTCCCAGTTTACAATTCCAAATACTGATTTCTTATCCAATTTAATTTTTTTTATTCTCAATTTCGATTTTGATACAATTTTTGTACTCAATTCTATCTAACTCTAAAATTGACCGACTCCTTATTCCAATCCAATTCCTAAATGCGATTCCATCACATTTATATTATTTTGTGATTTCAATCCATTTTTTTTATCTAAACACATTTTACCGCAGATAAACGTATCTACATACTAAACATAATCTCAGAAAAGATATCAATCGCTCAACTATCTAATTGCGTCAATCCAAATTATATAATATTTTGATCTTCAAACTGAAACTATTCAACCTTAACTTCCCGATCAAAAAATACCACAATCAGATTAATATCTGACTAGAATTACTATATTATTTCTTCATATTTTTATCTAAAAATTGATGTAATTTACAGCAACATATGCACTAATGCGCTCATCGAGTTCGCCCTATGTATTGAGACCGATTTGCGTGTCAATTACGAAGTTCTATAAGAGTGTTGTTATGCATTATCTGACAATGCACTTAAAAATTCATTCATAATCACAGATTTGAAGCTTAAACATTTCTTCAACTCTTCATAAATAGAATAACACAAAAAATCTTATCTTATTTTAAAATAGTTCCAAAAAAATTTTTTTTCGAACACTTAATATTTGTGTTAACACAATTGATTATCATTTGAAATGTAGCCAATTAGTCAAAGCCGAAGTCTTACAAATTCCATGTATAATTTGTACATATGATCATTAAGTCGATTAAATAAATATTAATTAATATAATTTTTAATTTGGCATATCTTATTGATAATATGAAGTACATCAGCTCATATTTGACCTAATTGTGTAATATTCGACTGAACTTGTAAAATTATCGTATTTAATTTTTTTTCATGAACGAAAAGAAGAGATAAGGAATGTGTTGTGCAAATATTGTTTTAGATATGCAACTGTATCTTTTATTAATTTATGATATGAAATTAAAAGATTTTCATTATCAAAAATCAGCAATAAAATTTATCACAATATACGTTTGTTGAAAACTCATATAATACATCTTCTGTGGATATAAAAACTAATATATTATATGAGCTCATATACCATTCAATCGATTGCAATCAAACTATTGTGAATAATTTGCACGCTTAATAAGTTTTCTCTATCATTTCATAATTAACAATTTAAAAAATGGCACATGAAGTTAATTATTCATGATGAGTTTACATATAAAGATTAAATCATATTAAAATTTATACACAGCTGTTTATTGTTAGTTGCAATTTTTACAATATTCGATATTCGAATGACACTTGATTTTGAGATTTTAAATCAAATTCGAATTTAACAAATTGAACTCAATCAATGCCTATTTTATCAGCAGCTCTATTATGACCCGAACTTTCAATCAATAATTACTTAATTATAGTACTTCTTAGCATATGTTGATGTTTTTTTGATACATTAGTAATAAGAACTATCAAGAATTTTATAAGAAAGAATCATCAACTCTTCCTAATTAACATTCAAATCGAAAAACTGACTGAAAGATCGCTCCTAAATATAATAAATTCTCCAATTAAATTTCTAAACAACCGCAAACAGAACGTATCGAACAATTTAAACATCATCGAAACAATTAAACCGAACCAAAATCCTACATCCAAATGTACATACAATTCAATTCGAACAGAACACGATGCACCGAAATAAACCGACCACAAATAACTACTATTAACACGACACGAGTCTCCCCATTTCCAACAGTTTCCCCCCAAAAGCCACAATGGGGGTACGTATTTATTTATAGGGTACCCCATAATTTCAACCCCCATTTTTATCACATTCTAATCGATCTAGAGTAAATTGGAGCAAGTGGAACTGGACATTGACACTTTTGACGTTTATTGTTGGACGTTTTTTCGGATATAATAGATCTGAATTATGCTTTTTTTTCGTTGTGACAGTTTTTTTTTATTGGTCTATAGATAGATTTAATTATTTTAACATAAAATTTATTCTTTTATATAATTGTGTTAATCTGTAGTGTCATTTATTTATGTCTCTAATTAGTTATGTGTAAATGTGCTGTATTCAATGGATACAATTTTGTTAAATTAATTGCATGCAAATCTTAATATAATGAACATTTTTAAAATAATATAATAATTAGCATACTATATATTGTAGTTATTGTTTTCTTTTTTCAATAAATAGCATATAATTTAGTATAATATCTAAATTAACAAAGTGAAATAGACACTAGATAGAATAATTTTCGAGATTCAAGTGGATTTCTGTATCAAAAATTATTTTTGTTAGTGTGTAAACCAAAAATTTGGTTAATTTAACTTCTTTTATCCTTATTATATTATTAGATCAATGATTGAATCAAGTTCATATGAATTTCGAGCAAAATTCAAATCTGATAATGAAATAATATTTATGCACATATCAACAATCTAAAAAATAATACTAACAACTTGGATTCAAATATTGATCAATCTTTACAGACAAAAAGATACCATTTAAATAATCAAACACAACATTTAAATAATAATCAATAAAATATAACTTTCATACAATAGAATCTCAAAAAAAAAGAACGATAGCACATTTTGCTTCAAGCTCACAATTTTTCGACAGTTTTTGGCCATTTTCCGGCATTTTTTCTATGAAAACACATATTAAATATCGTCAATTTCCCCTTCATGGATATCGATTAGAACCTTATTGTCTCACTTTTACGTCACACTTGGTAAACAACGACGATAATTCGATTCGTGTAAACGTCCACAGTTATCTTGATGAATTAATCAAACGCAGCTGTGGTCTTCATTGTTTTTCCACATGGTTCGGAAAATGCGAAAAATTTTCGTGAAAATTTTCAGACCAATCAATTATCTTAAAATCGCCGATAAGATTCTTCAAATCGATTCTCATTGTTATCTTGAACTTCGTATTATGTCCAGTCGACTCGTATCGCGATGTGAATGTTTCAATTTTGATCGATTTTTTTAATTCAATTTTTTCTCATTTGTTTTAAAAAATCGTTTTATTTAGGTTATATTATGATAAATAATAATTTAGATAAGGTTTATTAATATCGAAATAAAATATAACACAAATGTTTCTAATTATGTTTTTTCATTTATGTATCATGATAATAGAACAATAATGAATCTTTTGTTATTATGTGTTGACGTACATATTAACTAAGCTTTCCTAGAATTTTTTTATAACATGAATATTCAATTATTTGCATCAAATTAATCACTTTTATAACAAGAATCAATTAGAATTGCAAAACATATTGGTACACCTAATAATTAATTTGATATAAAATACTAAGATTTTTCATCAAAATTGTATTTTAATACATCTTTTTACATTTAATATTTGACAAAGTTCTATTGTTATGTTTGCAAATCGAATAATCGAATGATTATTTACCACTTCTTATAATTCATTTAATCTCTTGTTTTATTTGTATTGAGATTAAATAGACTATTTTGCGTCACAATATTTGCTACAATGTACTTATCTAATTTACTATAATTTGTTTCAATTTTATCATTCATCTATATATAAAGTGTAATTTTCATTTTTTTCAACATATAAAACGTTCTAACCATAAAACTACGAAATTTTCTTACACATAAAACCAAATTTCGATACATTTTTCATTATTATGTAAGCACATTGTAGACAATAATTAATTTCTAATTGATTATCGATCTGTCAAAATTAAATATATGAATTGTTTTTTTGTTTAGTAAAAGTTATCGACGATTTTAGATCTGAAGCCTTATCACACTTGTATTGACTCATTAACTTTAATCTTATCGTTGAAATCTAAAATTTTTCACGATTGTTTTGATAGAAAATCCTACGTAAGCAATTGAATCGTGTTTCTGAAAAATAATGACAAGTGAAAACACTTATCTATCACTGATAAGACAATAGAATTGTAACTAACGTATCGAATGTTCGATATATTTTTTTAGATCGTGAAACGTATTTTAATCTGATTTGGGTATATTTATTGAATACATACGTACATCGATTGGGTTCACGACATGTAATATATTTAGTGTATGATTGATACATATTTGATTGTAGATTAGCGATGAAACAATACAAATTATTCAGTTTCATTATCAATCATTATTGTTCTGATTTAGAACAGGTGTAAATAATATAGAATCATTATTGAACCGTGTGAAAATAAATCAATTTGATCCAAATTAGACATAATCATCGAATCTAATACAATATTCGTATAATTCGTTCAGTGTATAAAGTGATCAACAATTTTTGTATAAAAAAATACATTTTAACGTCAATGCAATTTGTAGTCATAAATTTTTATGTATGAAATATCTTTATTGAGTATATACCATTAAATGACAAAATTTGATTGGCCACCGAATAATAAATCATTTATTTCAAAGGTCATTTTGATTAATTCTGTACTCAAATATAAACTGACCACATCCGTAGCTAATAAACTATAATATAATATAATAATAATAAACGAAATTTGTAGAGTTTTAAAAAACAACGAAGACCTCCATAAAGAGACCCCATTGTTGCCATTCTCGACAACGCTACATACTGCGTGCCTCTCGCTGCTTGTCGCGCTACCCAAAACGGACTTTAACCAATAGTGCGTTGATATTATTACCAATACAATAATAAAAAAAACTCACTGACCAACTTTCTCGAACACAATCACGATCCGAACTCGAAAGCATTATCTGTTTTATTGCGAATCTGAATAATCGTGATTGCATACCGTAGGCTCGGTTTAGCTCTTGCAAGTCGAAATGATTTACAAGTGTCGTTTGTCATTTTGCCTCTAATAACACACAGACTATTTTATATGACGACTGAAAAGGCCAAGGGGTACAAGCGACTTCGGAAAAAACACGCTCAAAGTCGAGCATGTACCTACATGTATTAAGGAGGAGGTCGAGTGATTTGATGATATATTGAGGCACACGTTTCTAGTTCGTTTATATCCTTTTGCCACCAAATATATGAGCGTACATAGAAGCACATAATTCAATTTCGGAAAAAAATGTCACTTGTGCCCCTTGACTTTTTCATTCGTCATGTATGAAACAAGAAGACTTCGTTCAAATACTCCCGCCTTCGCTTTTTCTGTGAAGGAATTGCATTATCGTTTGATTGATCGAATCGTATGCACTGGGCGTTGTGCATACATTGCATAAATTTGGCTAATAATACATTTGAACATTGTTGTATTTTAATTATCAGTATTTCAATGCATTTTTGTAATCATTTAATTACTAAAAGTCGGTCTTTTCACTGCTTTAGTTGACTAATTTGAAAGCTAGTCAGTCCTTTTACTATGAGCTTTTAATACAGATTTTTTAGGTGTTTATAGTGTAACTATTTGGTTATGATAAATCCATATGATGACTGACAAGGCCAAGAGGTACAAATATAGGAATTGCTTCAATATATGCTTACATATTTGGTGGCAAAAGGATATAAACGAACTTGAAACGTATACCGAGATACATCATCAAATCACTCGACATCCTTCTAATACATGTGGGTACAACTTTGAGCGCTCTTTTTTCGAAATCACTTGCACCCTTTGGCCTTTTCAGTCGTCATATATTCTATACGAATTTCGTTTTCTTTCCTTTTTTTTTTCTCGTCGACATTTTGCAATAACTGTATTCGAGAGTCTTACACGTACGTAGGATCTGAAGATGGTGACTTTTACTGAAGCGATCTCCTTAAACGGATCCGAAACCAGTAGTTCCCTTTAAAGGTAACCACTCGAACAATTGTCGTTCGTGTTGTTCCGTAATGACCCGAAAATAAAACGTATCCACAAATCTTTTATTTATACGACATTTAAAATTGACAATAAAAAAAATGCTTTAATTATTGAAATTTTATTGATACATATCGATTTCGTTCAATAAGTTCGCGAATTGATCTTATCTTGTATGACAAAGAAACGTCTTTTGAACCTACTGTTGTTTAAAGCTTCATTCACATGAAACTATCCATATTAATATTACATATTCCATTCCATATTCTAAGACTGATTCCATCTTGTCTATGTATACTCTATAAGGTAAATAATGGTTATAACTTCGTTAATTCTTCCTGAAATCAAATAAGTAAATCAATCTTGCATATGTTTACTGAATTTCTCAAAATCAAAAAAATAAACACTCTTATCTGACATTTTAAACAAAAAAACATAAAATTGCTCAATTTATCAAATTTAAAGAACACTTGACGAAATTACATCCACGTCATGTGAACACAGCTTTAAAAAAATGCAATTTTCCCAAAAGTTTCTTTGACATTCAAAACTTCTATGAATCCAAAATTTTACCAAATTCAACTGGAAAAAAAAGCATGACTTACAACTTTGTCAAAATAAATACCAATCGATCAATATTCGATACTCGCTTTGCCAAACGATGATAATTTCGATAATGTACCAAATTCATAAAACCTATTTTTGGCGATGAATCGCATCAAACTTATCAGATAAGTTCCGATAAGAATCTTCCGGCATTTTCAAATATTCCATAAATCATTGAATATATTTTTCCACATTTAGAATAAGTGTGACAAATATGGACGCAACGAATTCAACTTGTTTGTTAAAACATCAAATCATTACATTGAAAGAGTTTTAAATCGTTTTAAAGTCTATAGATTCTAGTCTAGACTAGTCTTAGGAGATATTTAGATGTATATTTGTATTTTTTAATATACAAAATATAATATTTTGTTAGATTTAAATCGTGTATCGCATGACAAGATCGTATCTGGACCGCACAGGTTGTATTACATTAAACCCGCCTTTCCTATGTTAGAGCCTTAATATGGATATCTTTTTTCCTTTTGTTCGGAATCGTTATGGGATGTGGGAATCCTGTCTTTTTCCTACTTTGTTTTATTATTATTTTATCTTTCTAGTAATAATAATGATCGTTTAATTTAATCATTATGTTTTCTATTACATTTTTAACTTATTTCTTGAAAATCTTATGTATTTATGTATCTTTCATTACTGCTAATTTATTTGTGCTTGTTATAACTTCACTCTACAATCCATTTTATGATTGTACAATAAAATTACATAAAATCAGGACCAAATCGAATCAATAATTGCTTTTATTTCCATTGTTATCCAACGAAGTATATACTCAGATTTTAGTACCAAATTTCAACATCACACTCAAACTAACTTATTATAAAACGTAACCCAATATAACCAAACCTAAATCACAAAATTGATATAAGCATCCATTACATATTTTTCATTATATCTTTAATCTATCGAATGATTTTGTTCCAGTTAAAGATAAAAGTGATACGTAAATACTATTTCTATCAGAATAATTGCATTCACTTATTTTATTAAGGTGCACATTTTGAAAATAATACTCTATCAGCGATATATCGAATTTATAATTGTTTTTCATTCCGTTGATACTCAACAGGCTAGTTATTTATAATGTACTTCACTTATAAACAGTTTTAAGCTGTAATGAGCTTTACTTGTAAAGCAATTTTCTGCACTTAAACGAAATGATCAGATTTAATACGCAATTTATCTATGTGATATTTTTACTTAAATATAATACAGTGATCCTTCCATAACATTTTTTTTCATAATACATTCGATATTTTTTCTATAGCACGATTTTTAGTACATACATTGGATAATCAGCTTAAAAATTTCGATTATTTCCATAAAATTAGGAAGAAATTTATTTGCTTACTAAATTTATAATTATATTTACTTCACAAAATCTATCTATAAATAATAAAAGAAACGTCAATATATCATAAAATAATCTAACTACATACAATTTTCTCAGTATTAAATATTAACCTTATTTCATAGTAATCAACGATTCGATGAATTGCATAATCTGACTCGTTCCAAATACAAACAATTCATCGAGTTCATAGAATATAATTCAATAATTTCTAAAGCCCATTTAAGCCGAGTTCACGAGTCATTTTAGCAATCATTATAAATCGATTCCTTTGAACGACACATTGAACACTCGATGGCAATCATCTTCTCATAATCGAGCTCTATATAAGACCTCATCTTCAGAATCATCGTCATCATCATCATTATCGTCAGATTTTGCAAAAGGAAGACGATGAATCTTAAAATATCTTAAATGTACTATAAGTAATTCATATGTGAAGAGACTTGGTTCTCACAGATGATTAATAGGGCTTATATTATTTTTTGAAAGTGGTTATATGAATAAGAGTGTAAATATTGAATTATTCTATCACAATGTGAGTGTACATAGCCTAGTATTTGCAATTGAAATTTGATGTAATGCATATGCATTGTTTTAAATTATGTGCATGGTTTTAATTAGATCTCAAGTTTTAAGTTTTTTGATGTATCTTTTTTGATATTCAATTGTTTTTGATATGAAATCTGTGAATTTTTTAATAAATTCAGATTCAGAACCCAGTATTTGCACTCAATGCGAGTTCATATAGCCTCATTCTTATTTTAATTTAATGAATTATGGGAAAGTTTACATACAAATATATCATAAGCTATTTTTATTGGAGTATCCACAATTTGCTTGCTTTGCTTGCTTTTTGAAAGTGGACCACTTTAACTATTGTTTTCCAATTAACTTCCTAGACTCTTTAGGGAGAAATTTGAATTAAACGATTCCAACAATCAAATTTCTTAATTTTTGAAATCTGCAAAGAACTACAAGCAATATTCCGAATAAAAATTACTAAGATTCATATTCGAATAAGTCTTACTTCCGACAAAATATAGACCAATCAACATTAAATTAGCGTCATTTTACACAGACACACAATTCTCCAATTAAACCCAAATATAATACATAAAAAAAAATCGTAATTTACGTATCGATACACCCAATTTTTCCCTATAACCCCAACTAATTGAGTGGCCACAAAATAAAGGCGGGAAACTCTTGTGAACGAAAACCCGCCCACATGCGATAATCTTTCCGGTCACGTACCGAAGAGACCAGAGGCTCTCAAACTGTGTATGTATGTTCTTAAACTATGTATAATATGTACATATATCAGTGTAAATATAATATGTGAGGAAAATCCTCGTAAAGTGCCTTTTGTCGATGTGTAAAGCTTCAGACGTGGTTCGCATCAATCATACAATTTGGTTTTGAGTGTGTCTAGATTTTTGGATGAGGACGTTTTTTGTGTATTTTTATGTGATCTGTAAAACAAAATGGTACGATATTTTTTTTATAGAGTTATCAGCGATCGACTCTTTGAATGTATCAACACAGTTTTGGAGCGTTAAATGGACACACACATAGACACATACATAGCTCTATTATATAGTCTATTATTATAGATATAATATTATATCACTATTAATATAGATATAATACTATATTATATCACTATCAAAAAAATATCAAAATTATTACATTTAACTATTTAAAACACTTCAATTTCATTAATATCGAGTTGATTAGAAAAGGTTAATTGTGAAATGGAATGTGATTATTTTGATTTGGAAAAAGTTCGATTTGATTCACTTTAGTTGAATTTGAAATTCATACTGGATTAAATTCGATTTGTATAACTTACTATTTAACGTTTACAATGTTCAATATAAAATACAATATGTCAAATTAAATCAGCTCAATTAAAAATGTGATTTGCTGAATTTGATTTGAAAATATTCATATTTGATTCGATAAAATATCGTTTTGAAATTATTTATTGAATTCGATTTATAAAAAAGTTCTAATTGAAGTGAAATATAGTTAATTTTATTTGCAAAACGATCTGTTTAATATGAGAAGTGTTGAGTTTTATATGAAAAAGGGTAAATTCGATATGAAAACGTTTCATTTGATTTCTATTAGAATATTTGAATCAAACACTAGGAGGAATTTTATTCAATTTTAAGACAGTTTCATTTGAAATGAAAATTTTTAATTTGGTTTACAAAATAATAAAAAAAATCTTTCGTAATATCTGATCGATTGGTATTACATAGTAAGCACAAACGATCAAATTTGAACCCAATTCTTAGGTTTATTTATTTATATTATTCTTAGGTTATTATTAAATACGATTCATACAGTTGACAACCAGTGGTTCACAATCGCAACACAGCCTCCAGAAGTTCTGAAACATCCCAGTTTGCGTATTATTACCATATCAAAAGCCAGCGCCGAACGAACGCTTATTATCCTTAATCCTTGAATATTAAATCAAATGCACAGGAGCTTATGCAGAATTTAGCACCGAAGACGTTGCGAAACAATGCACACGTGCATCTCATTCGGAAATTGAGATTTCTAATATAACATTTGATTCGAAATCTATATAAATATATGTGAATGTATGTGCTTGTTTCTTATATTTCCATTTACCGCTTATCTGGTCACGATGAAACTTTTCAGAGTTATTCTTCACTCATTCGGAAATTGAGGTATTTTAAATATCTATATAAATAAATGTTAATATACATATGTGCTTGTTCCTTATACGCTCGTTTACTGCTTATATGGTCACGATGAAACTTTTCAGAGTTATTCTACACACATCTGCATAAATGTATTTTAAATATCACAATTGGTAGGGTTTCGAAAGCTTAACGTTTATTTGAGTGGCTTTTGCACACCAAATAGTAGTAAACATATAAAGAACGGTCTACACACGTGACGCAATTTAACATGTACATACATATTTACAAATATTTAACATTTCGTTCGTTTTTAGTCATAAATATCATACTGATACTAGTGTAGAGTGTTATATAAAAGAGAATAAATCTTTTTGTGTTCCTCATATATCTACTCATTTGTTACTTATCTGATCACAATGAAATTTTCTAGAACTGTTGTGTGCATATCTGGAAAAAAATCTGCATCTTTTTATATTTAACAATTAACAAAGTTCAAGGAGTGGCTTACACGCAGCAAGTTGTAGCAAACACATTAAGCAAGGCTCACACACGCAACATAATTCAACACATTTCGACAAATATTTCGATTTTTTTTGTTTTGTATCAAAAAAACCTACACATAATTCACAATAAACTAAAAGTTAATATTACGACTGAAAAAGCCAAGAGGTTCAAGTGACACTTTTGCCGAAATTGAATTACGTGCAAGAATCGCTTCTATATACACTCATATATTTGGTGGCAAAAGGATATAAACGAACTTGGAACGTTTACCTCGATATATCATCAAATCGCTCGATCTCCTCCTAATACATCTAACAACTTTGAGCACACTTTTCTCGAAATCACTTGTACCCCATGGCCTTTTCAGTCACCTTAGCTAGCCCAATATAACATATTGTATATAAAGTGTATGAAATAAGTGCATTTTGCTCGTTATAAAGTAAAGACCGTGAAATACGAGCGTGTTTACTGCACGCGCGTGACTTACGTGCATAACGCACTTATACGAAAAGTGCATCGATGCAATTATATAATAAATATTTTTATTTTGCTAAACTATTCACTGTGAAACGAGTTGAAATGGTCAGTATTTCGATCAGTATCTAAATCAAATTGTAGTCAGTATTGTCTGTAATCCGAGTTTGTTAAAACATCAAAGGATCAAATTACCAAATTCATAGATTTATATTCATTTATACTGATAATGTAAATTCAAATAATTTTCAGTAAAATGCAAGATATTATCATTTCCTAACAATGATTTATTGTTTAAGTATGTTTTTAATGCAGTAGACTTCTTTTTTAGTCATAAAATCATACTTATATGAACATTTTGAATTATTTCTTATCATTCAACGATTAACTACGATTCGCTTATTTGATCAACAGTATAATAAATCATCTTGGCTTAATACTTAAGAGTATTTGAGATATCCGTTTAGTTTCAGATCATGATACTTTATCAATACGAATCATTTTTATTTACAGAATGATTATTCAAAATTTTTCTTTACAAAAAACAGGAAATTGTTATCTATTAAAGCATATTTTCGATACATTGCAAGAATATTCTAATCATAACACAATATTAAATGAAATTCCCCTGCAATTTAGAAAAAATCGATGGAAATACAAAGTACGAGTATCATTCAAAAGTTAGATTATATGTCTTATATTTTTCAACTTATTTCTTAACAATATAAGAGGTAAAAATGCTTTTAAAATAATTTTACGAAATTCTGACTCTCAAATTGTTTAGAAATTAATAAAAAAATGCTTCATTTTGATGCTTAAATTTAAATCTATCCAACTCTAAATAAAAATATAAATAAGATGCATTACTTTTGAAACATTCCATGTATTTTTTTTCGATTTTTCATACAAATATCGCATGCTTTAGGCTAGTTTCACACATGAAACCCGAATATATAATATTAAATCTCGTCGAAAACCCGTCTTATGGTAATAAGGCATCAAAATGCGACCATAAATAGTTCGTGTTTATTGTGAATTAATCATACGTATCATATATACATGGTGTGTCAACACTTGCGCCCAATACGCTTAATGTATGCTGTAGAATAATTTACTATGGCTATAATTTACGATGCCGGTTTTATTTAAATAATAATCAAACTCAATCTAGATAATTATAAGCGTAATGCGATTTATGGAGTTGAATCGATTTATTTATTTTTTAGTTTGAATTTAAATGGATGTTGCTGTTTAAGTGATTCGAGTTAATTAAGATGTATATTGAGTTAATGTAATTAAGATATAGTATCTTATATCGAAGGCATTAAAAACCATATATGTGACAAATCATTTTAATTGAGTAAGTTTAAGAACTCTAAATTATTGAAAAATTAACTTAATTTCAGTGAATAAAATTCGACACTTTTTACTTCTTGGTTTCTAAGGTTTTCATATGTTATATAGAAATAAATTAAATATCATGAATTAATAAAAAGTTATGTCATATACCTTAAATTTTAATATTTTACAGAGGATAGACAAACAAATCATAAAATTATATAAAAGTTATCAAGATAAATGATGATTCATTTTTATTTTTCGATAAGAAATTCGGAACAGGTGCGTTTTATCAATCTTAAAGATTTTTCTATTGTTCGCAAAAGTTACGATAATCTTTCAAATATTTCAAATGCTATGAATATTAAGATTGTTTGGAATTAACTCATTTCAAATCCCCAATTTAATATTTTAAGCTTATTTAAGACATGTGCCAATTAAATATGAACTATCGAAAACATCTGTGCAATCTACCGATTTTTTACTATAATCTCATTTTTATCAAAAGATGTGAGAAATCGTTGTTTTTCTTATCTTATTTTTCGTAGATTTTCCTCGTTTAAATCTTGGTAAATCTTTCTTTGATAAATTATTTTTAGCGATGACTGAAATATTTTAGTTACAATTATTTTTTAATTCATGAATTTCAATTGATATTTAAATTATTATTGAACTCAGTCAGAAAAAAATACTAAACGGTCAGAATGTATCAGATATTCACTCAAGTTTCAAAGTATGATGAGTTGATGATAATTTTTTGCAGACAATATTTTGTTAGTTCTTTTAGCGAAAAAGTTTATTTAATAGTAAAAGTCATCGATTTATTAAATATAGTTTTCTGACTGCAAAATTTTAACTGATGAACTCTTATCAAAGTAAAATAAATTCTGAGCAATTTTATATGACGACTTAATTTCACAAAGGGCACGAGTGATTTTTTTTATCGAAATCGAGTTAAATACAGAAAATGGTTCTGTATCATATATGGAATCATTTTCTGTTCAAAAAGGTCACTTGTATCATTCGTGAAATTCAGTCGTCATATAAATTCATTAAGAGTTTTGACCAAGACGTACTAAATTTATAACCAAAACACTAAAATTCTGACCCAAAAAATTCAACATTTTGAAAATTTCTTTCAAAACGACGATTTGCACAAAAATAGAGCCTCGTCGAATTCGAAAAGCCTCCGCATCGAAGCCTTCGACATTCTCCAAATTTGGTAACGTTAGCCTTTCGTATTCTTCGAAACCGGTAATACCGACTTTTTTCCTCGCCGATGGTGAAGTACGTACTCTATTGGATCAAAACAATGATCCTTTATGGGAATCCTCGATCGTGGGAAAAGACCACGTTCGTCCTGCGCACCCTGTACATATAAATAACGTTATTGCGAATGTACGATATGTACGCTATTTTTCGTTGTCGAGAGAAAATTGATCGTTTATACGTGTTTTCCATTTCAAGTTGAATATTTTTTTGTTTCATTTTGAGTATTGCATTGTATTGAATTGAATAATTTTAGGATGATTCGATTGATTTGTGTGAAATGTTTTGATTCAATTTTTAAAAAAATTGAATTGAATTAGGAATTATTTAAATTAGAATGGAAAATTTAGGTAGTAGTGATTGAATAATTAATTTATTTTGACATAAAATTGAAATAAATCTAACTAGTGATAGCAATAGCTAAGGTGATAGCAAAAATTATGTCAATAGTAGTAACAAAAGTAATAAAAATAGTTAATATAACGTAAATAAGTTAGTAAAAATATTAATAGTAATAGCTTAAGTAACTTAATGTTTATGATTTTACATTTGGATTCACTAAAAATAGTTATAAGAATTAGTTTTTTTTGCATACATTTATATACTTTCCGCATTTAGGTTATTAAAAATAGTAAAGTTAATCATTTAAGCTTAATTTATACGTATTATCTGAACAAAACTATAATAGGTATTTCGGATTAAGTTTCACTATCGATATCTATAAATTACTAAGCGGATCTCTTTTTATCTCCTAAACATGAAATTGCGATTCATATAACAATTTCGATAAGAGTTTTTCGCGAATATTTCAGCCTAATTCGATACTTTAGATTATAAATCGTATATCTGAAAACTAACCAATAAAAAATATGAACTAAAACATAAAAATTCATACGAAACACATCGGAACATCGCAAGGAAATTATCGAATTTTCCAGCACTTTCAGCTAGAAATTTTCATTTTAAGCCTCAAAATATTTCGAGCGGCTTAATTTCAAATGTATATTTTATACTAGTTTTATTATAGAACATTTATATACATATATATTTGAACATAAGAAAAGCTCGATGTCACTGTTCCGATGAACCCTTTTCATCCTGCGGCTTTTTTGCGGGCGCGAGAATAATAAAGTGGAACTTGTATAATATGTGCTGTGAATTCCATATATTTTAAAACTAACTAAATATATATAAAAATATTCATTTTTCCATGTATTGATATTCTAAGTGATATACTAACCCCATTTTTTCATATCCCATCACGCACTTTTCCGTCCACTCATACGATTCAATTACCCGATTCCTTATCAAGTTCGAATATCAAAATGATATCTATTGATTTTTCCAGCAAATACACGACAACATATCATTTTCAACCCTGAAATTTTTTTTTTCGAAAAATGTTTCCCACCAATGTTCGGTCACTGAATACGAAGCGCATCGATTTTCCTTCGAGGAACAAACTCGCACATGAGTACGGTGATCATACGTCCTTAATTCTAAAGGACAGCCCTTTATTTCGAAATTTTGTTCTTTTACTTTATTCATTTGCAAAGTCAGTCATTTTCCTGTTTATTTTGAATTTTTATTACTTATTGTTAATTAAGTTTCATTTTCCGAATTCAATTGTCAATTGATAGGTGCTTTGGTGCAATTTGAAGTAAAAAAATATAATGTCAAACGATTTCCTATATTCTTATGATGATTTTGATGTCACTGTTTTTAATTTTATTTTTCTAAAAAAAGTTGCAAAATTTAGATTTTTGAATAGAAAAATAAGCACTATTGATTCTCTAACAAAATGAAAATATTTTATTAACGATTTGTCTTATAATTAACCTTTCATGAAAATTTCTACAACATCTTTAATTTTTCCAAAAAATATGGTCACCATACACATGAGTCATCTTCGTATTTTATGGTGTTTCCTTCTTTTATTTTCTTCTCATTGTCTTTTTCTTCTTGCTGTTCTTTCTGTTGCGTCTTCTCTCGTTATGCGAATATAATTCCTTAACGGGATTCTTATAAATAAACATCGATGTTCCCAGATCCGAGTGTCACATGGTATTGGATTCAAACCTTTTTTGGAATCGCAACCTGTCTTTGATCAATATTATCAAATTGATAGATAGACAGATAAATAGACTGACTTATTAACCAAAGCTTTAGCAAATTTATTATCGACTATATTATACTTTTTTAGGTCTGTCTGTTTGAAAGGAATTTTGTATGAACTACGTCGTGTATTGAAATAAAAATAGAGCTCAATTTTATAAAAAAACAATATCATTAGTCAAAAGTGCAACAGTATAAAGCATTTGTGTATCCCGTGTCGATTCAGCATACTTTGAATGCATGGGTTTGAGTCTTATCTTGGAGAGTCACATTTCGTTTTACTTAATTGATTAATTAATATGAAAACTCGATTGTTTCTTTCGAATATTTGAATTAATTTAATTCAAAAAAGTGTTATTTTAACACTTTACGAAACATCTCTGCAAAAAAATATAATCTCTTAACTTATATGTATATGTTTCGATTAAATTCTATCTATTTAGTGACATCTATGTGCACGACAACCTACTCTCCGAAGTCTCTGCCTTAAGCCGTACTTCTTCACTAAAATCAAACGATATTAGTTGATAAAATTGTGTATAAATGTTTAAAAATTATCTTAAGAAAACTCAATCTATATTATAAATACGCTAACGATGCTCGAAATTTTCAACCATCCATGAATCGAACCCGCGCGTGCAGTTTATTGGCTCACCGCCTTACGCTCCGAGCTACGCGTCGTAATTACGAAACTGCATCTTTTAACGTATATATATTGGATATTAATAATAATAATACAAACAGAATCCAAGATCCTTCCAAGAACACAACCTGTCGGAATAAATTCATACAAAATCGAGCATCGATCCTCCCAATTATCCCGAAAGCACGCGCTGTCCTTAAATGGCCATACAACAGCCAGAAGAAGACTCTTGAGGACAGTGTTTCTCTATTTGGTCATCGCAGGTTCGATTGCCGACGCAGAATGCACAACAGTTGTCCGTAAATTATTGAAACGTCATACCGGTTGGTTTGCGACAAAATGCTACCGTCGTTTGTACCCTTATGGCGCCAATAGGAATGCGGCTAAATGTAGAATTGTTTGTTTATGTATCAGGGATGTTATATTGTTTTTGATTTGGAATTTTTTTAAGTTTTATGGTACTTGGTACTTGGTACTTGGTACTTCGGTACTAAGGTACTTGTGAACATAGAAATTGAACCTGTGAAGTTGCACTTTTAAGGCGCGAGTGTCTCACGTTTTCATATGATATATTTGACGACTGAAAAGACTAAGGGGTACAAGTGATTTCGAGAAAAGTGCACTCAAAGTTGAGCTTGTATTAGGAGGAGGTCGAGTGATTTGATGATACATATATCGAGGTACACGTTCCAAGTTCGTTTATATCCTTTTGCCACCAAATATATGAGCGTACATAGAAGCGATTTTTGTACATAACTCATTTTCGGTAGATGTGTCACTCGTACTTCTTGGCCTTTTCTGTCGTCATTTGTGATCTGTTCTGTATTTGTATGATCCTGTGAAGTTTTTCTTCTAATAAGCGAATTTTTCTCGTTAAGTTTTTAGTGGTTTTGAATTAATTAATTCAAAATAATTTACAAATTTTCATATATTCTCGATTATTATTAAGCATGATGATCATTTACACCAAATTGGTAAAATAAACCTTTAGTTTCAAATACTGAAAAAATGCTACCAATTAACTTAACCTAAAATCCTTTATAAGTGACATTAAACATCACTTATCGAACTAAATAATTAAATCTGAAAAAACCCAAAATTCATCTGAAAAATCCCAAAAACATATTCGACATCCAAAAAATTTTCTCACACAATTTTTTCCATGGAACTCTCCTCGTTTCCCACATCGACTAACCCTACACGACTTGAGGACATTCCTGTAGGTGAATATACCTACAACATTATACATATAACGATCGAAAAGGCCAAGGGGCACAAGTGACATTTTTTCCGAAATTAAATTATGCACAGGAATCGCTTCTATTCATTTATTTGGTGGCAAACGGATATAAACGAATTCGGAACGTGTGCCTCGATACATCATCAAATCACTCGACCTCCTCCTAATACATGTAGGAACATGGTCAACTTTGAACGCGCTTTTCTCGAAATCATCGCAAAGTCACTTGTACCCCTTGGCCTTTTCAGTCGTCATATATAATGATGTGTGTATAAAATAATTCGTCCTGTCCGATCCGGTCCTGTCCGCTTGTCATCCACTTTGACCGCAAAGGATTTGCTCGGGCAGTTGACGCGACTGTATAAATTTATATTTATGTGTATCGAATCGGTTATGTCGAACCTTTATTAATTAAATCGATTAGTTAAAATATAATCTGATTAATTAATTTTAAGGCTCGATCTTTTCACTTATGGTTTGAGAATAATACGAATTTAAACTACAAGCGCTCCTTCTAAACTACAAAGAGACTGACTTACTACAGTTCATTCAACAATTCATACATCCATCTCTTTATTCCAGATTTCGACAGTAGTTGGAGGACTGTGTGTAGTTTAAATTAATTTTATTTTCAAACCAAAGGTAAAAATATCGACTCTAAGAAGTGTGCACATAAAAGCCTCAACCGATTTTGATGAGACTTTGTATAAATGTAGTGCAAATAGAGACATAAAATAGTTGTGTAGAGCGAAAATACAATTATCAAAAGAAAATTCAATCATTATTAATGTTAATTAATTGATTAATTAATCAAATATATTGAACTTTTATTTGATTTTCCTGAAAAGAACTATTGAGAGTCGTACTTTTGTTATTCACTATTATTTTAATCTATTATTCATACTTTCATTCGATATCTAAAGAAATGATTACTATGTGGGCTTTTTTGACAATAAAATATCTTAAAGCTAATTTTTTACCTGAAAATAATATTTTATATTATATTGAAACATACTGCACTTTATGCTCGACTAGGTCTTATTTCTACTTTCTACTAATTATTCGCACTAAAAACAAAATCATATCTTATGTATTAGTAATGAAATTCACAAACGAATAATAGAATATCATATTTTATCCCAGTTTTTTTACACAACGTTGCAATTTAATAGTGACTTATTTATTAGAGGTTAATGAAATTTTTCTTATCGAAATTTACAACTTTGTTTCACATGAAGTTTTTATTGTTCAATCTTAATCATTTGATTGAACTTTATCGTCTATTGTCATTAACAAAAGCTTCTAATCACTTTGTTTTGCAAAAAAAACGTAAATTATAAATCATGGAATCATTAATATTGAAAATTTTCATCGATATCGTATAAGCATTAAAATAATATTCTTTCAATTTTTATTCATGCAGATTTAAAAAAATGAAAGAATCTCGTTATAAGCTTTGCAAAAAAGAAAAGGTTCTCACATTAACTGAATGCAAAAAAAAAGGTTGGCGATTTCTCGATAAACGGTGTATAGTACGCACGTTCCGATCCGGTTTTAAAAATGTGCGTACGCACAAAACCGCTCTTGGCCACAATTGCATTTTTCACGTATATTGCACTACATGTATTATATTGTACAAGGTCTGCCAAAGTAAATTGACGCATTTGATTCGTTTTTGTGTGAAAAAAATGTCTATAAACATAATTGGTCCGATTGTCATTGGTTTGGTTCAAATGTCGTGGAATCGATAAGGGCCGGTTTTTTCACTTCTAGTTTGAGAATAAATCGATTTTAAACTATTCCGACTATGAACTGTCAAAACAGAGACAGACATACTTCAGTTAGTACAACAATACATATATTTATTTCTATCCCACAGATTTTGACAGTTGGTAGTTAGAGAACTGCGTAGTTTAAATCATGTTATTCTTAAACTAGAGGTGAAAAGACCGGCCCTATTTTTTTTTTATTGAAATAGAAATGTTTACAATTAATAATCTATAATAATTAAAATCAAAATCATTTAATGATCCTTTTTTCTTTTATATGTGAAGCTTTTTTTCATTTCCGTATAAATTATTAACATATCAAAGAACAAATTAGCAATCGTTAACTCTTCAATCGAGTGTTTTTCGACGTTATTTTCTATTTAAGAATCCTTATTTAAATGTATTCAAATTCTATAGAAAAAAAACATAAAAAAATACAAGAATTGAGTAACTACGATTAAAATTTTAGTCCTAAGTAAAAATTTTGAATTTACATTAAAGTTCATTTGAATTTTAAAATTGGAAAATGCAAAAATTGGTACGTACAAAACATGACACTTAATCTAATTTGAAATTTAACCAATAGAAAAAAACTGAACGCAGAAAAAACCTTAACCAAACCTAACTTAATCTATCGAATATCAATGGTAAGCTTCAAAAAATAAAAGTAGAAAAGAAATGGATCATATTCTTATGAATCACCTTGCATTTTAAGCGAATGTGTTGAGAATCACAAAGATGCGATCGCGATAAGGACTTATCCTGAAAAATCCCACGCCCCGCATCGAAAATCAACCGATCCTCAAACCTTTCTAAAATTTAATTAATTATAAAAATTTCCAACACAATACATAAGACCTTATACAATACTGAAATCGAAAACATTTCCAAACAAACAAGATCGGAAAAAGCGTTCAGCGTCGCTCTCGCATCGGATCGCTTTCAGCTGAAAACTCCGCAATCTTAATCTGTTCAATATCAGTTCCTCGAACAACTTTCGAATCCAATTTTCTTAGAAAATGGCCGCCGTTACGACCGGCTGCTATCTTCAGGATAAGCCTTCGGATCGATACGTTGCAGATATTCATTATTGTGTTGCAACATGTGCATCGGATGCATGCACAAAAGCCTACCGAACAATCTGCATAATGATCTAGGAATATTGGATTTAGGGCCGGTCTTTTCACCTTTGGTCTGAAATTTAAACGAATTTAAACTATGAGACTGTGAGCTGTCAAAATCTGGGGAAAGAGATTGATGTATGTATTGTTGTATGAGCTTTAGTATGTCTGACTCTTTCAGCGGATGTTTTGACAGCTTATTGTTGGATTTTTAGCACGTAGTTTAAATTCATTTTATTCTCAAACCAGAGATGAAAATACTGGCCTTTAATATACGAAATTGTTCTGGAAACGATTAATGTTTGAAAAAAATGTGGTTATTTTAATATGTTTAGTTAGTTTGCGTGTGTAGCCTGTCTATATAGTTTTGATTTCAATTCTGAGCTTTTTTTTACAATTATAATATTGGATATAATATACAAAACGGCTTGGATAACAATTAAAGCTTGATAATTTTAATATTTGATGGAAAAAAGCACATAATTATCGATGTATGTTAAGTTAAATTGCGTGTGTAGCTCGTATAGACACTGTTGATTTCAATTCTAAACAATTTTCTTAAAAGGATATGCTTCATAAAGCTCTCCATTTATTTCGTTGAAAATTTATAGAATGAAGTGTAATTATAGACATAAAATAGTTGAAAAGAGCGCAAATTAATTTCTTAATAGTTTTTTAGTTAATATAGATCAAAGTTTGGTATATTTATTAAGTGCACTTGTAAATTAATGTTTTAAATGTGAATTTTTACAAAGTTTGCTCAACGTATAATAATGCATAGTCTAGGTATATTTTTTTGAAAATACAAACGAAAGATATTAGCTTATCATAAAATTTTTCACACAATTCTTCTCCTCATTTACATTAGGCAACTTTTCCTCACTAAAGCGTTTCGTGAAAAACGAAAAACAAAATATTCGCACCACCCTTCTGACCATACAGATTCAAAAACGTACTGACCAGTAAAATATAAGCCTTTTCTTATGCAAATAGTCTCCGGAACAATCTGCATCGCGATCCATAGTATATTAAACGAAAAGCGTAGTGGAGTTTTCCGAGTTTTTCCGGGAAAAGTCGCTTTTGCGCGAAACAATGGACGCTGTTCAATTAGGCGCCTCTGCAAAAGGATAATGTAATAATATATTTTTATCGAGAAGGAGACGAAGAAAGAAAATCCTAAGGAAAAGTTGTTTCTATAGAAATTAAAAGAAAGATTCGGAACGAAAAAGAATCGGTTTTGTTCTAACGCAATTAATTCGAGTTTTCGGATGTGCTTTGTGAACGGTTTGTTTGATAGATTTTTTTTTGATTTGATTCGATTTGCAAACTTTTTTTAAGATTCTAAACTGTATTTGTGTTAAATAATATAAATATTGATCTTTCATTTCGATATATTCGATTTTTTGAGCTTAGCTTGCAATCGAAAACCTCAAACACTACAATTATTTTGGACTCACGCTATTACTTAAGTAAACATTTACATATTCAAATCTGTCAATTTACCATATATGCATATTGTAAATCAATCATTCAATTCTACAATTAGTTTGATTAATCTACCGAGTAAATTCAATGCAATATTCGAATTAACATACACAAACTGTAACCTGAATTCGTAAGATGATAACAGTATGTTTGTCCAAGGATCAGTCTCCTTTTGGCATTGACAAAACGGGTAAGTACCGTTGAAAATAATTAAAATCAATCGATTGAATCAAAATAAGGTTCTTTTTTATTGTTGACCTAATCATTCAATAAAAAGCACTTTCATGTGAGCATTAACTTTTATCCCATTGTATTCGTATGTTGCTACTGAATCGTCAATATTTCATATTATATCTAATACATAAATAAGATAAATAGCTATATCCTTTTCGCTGTATAAGACTTCATCAAGTTTCTTAAAAGTGAATTAATCGATTAATCCCTTTTATGCTGACTATGTTTCTCGATATCACGTTTTTCTGACATCTTGAACCGAAAAATGTTGAGATTTCTCAATTTATCCTATTTTAGATGAACTTGTCCAAAATTAAAGATATCCATAAAATTAACTCGACGAAGTTATGGCCGTTTAACTTATTTGTTGCTATTTTTATTAACTTATATGTGACAATATGAACACGCACTGTGTACGAATACTGGGCTATGTAAACGTGTGTCGTATATGAATACTAAACTATATGTACTTTCATCGGTACGAAGCATGGAAGGATAAATTGAACAGACAGATATTTAAACATATTATTTTTACTATGATTATAAATTTATATGTAAATCTTCAATCAGAATATTTTATAACAAAAGTTCTGCATTCGACAAAATCATTTCATTTCATTCAAAAATAATTTTCATTCCAATTTTAAACACCTAAAAAACTCAATACAAGCACAAAAAGATCAAAATAAAATAAAAATTCAAAAACACACCATTTCTAAGAGCGCTTTTCCGATCGAAGCCTCATTGTCTAGCGAAGTCGACAAATTGCAACCGTCCATTGTTTCGACAGCCCCTCGCCTTCGAAGCCTTCGTCGGATGCACGGATACAAAATCGATGCGGGATCGGTGCAAGTTGCACCGAAAGCCTTATTTCAATACGCGTCGACCGCAAAGGGGGCGACGAGCACAAAGGGTTGATGGAACGCTTTGTGCCAAAGGAGAATTTTGACGATTCATCGCTAGACGTCCGTTTTTGCCTGAGGCGTGTTTTGAGGAAATTTTAGAGATGTGTTGTGAGGGGAAACGCTTTTCTATTCTAACTGAAAACTATCGTAGTCAATGTGAGCATTAGAGAAAGGAAGAGTTTCGTATTTATGTATTTATTTTCTTACATAAAATTTCTATCCATTCATACACAATTAATATC
This sequence comes from Cheumatopsyche charites, assembly GCA_024721215.1. NCBI lineage: Eukaryota > Metazoa > Arthropoda > Insecta > Trichoptera > Hydropsychidae > Cheumatopsyche > Cheumatopsyche charites. The sequence goes on along the minus strand of CM045583.1, from coordinate 1,201,550 downwards.
ATTTGACGACTGAAAAGGCCAAGGGATACAAGTGATTTCGAGAAAAGTGAGAAAAGTACCTACATGTAATAGGAGGAGGTCGAATGAATTGATGATATAACTTGACACATGTTCCAAGTTCATTTATATCATTTTGCCACCAAATATATGTGCATACATAGAAGTGATTTTATACATAACTCATGTCACTTGTATCTCTTGGCCTTTTCAGCCGTCATTTACATCAAAGTGAAGAAGTGAGCCATAAGGCAGAAACTCCGGAGAGTATGTTATAACAAACACAGGTGTCACTAAATACATCGAATATAATCGAAACATATACAAGGTAAAAGATGGTTATTTGAGGATCCATTTAGTAAAGCTTTAAATTAACAATTTATTCAAATATTCGAAAAACATGACAATCTTCATATCAATTAATTAATTAAGAAAAATGACACGAGACTCTTGCCAAGATAGGATTTGAACTCACGCATCCAAAGTATGCTGAATCGGCTTGGCATGCACAAACGCTTTATATTCCTGCACAATCGGCTTCTTGATACTTAGTTGGTTAATTTTTTTTTATAAAATACGCTTTAATTCAATAAAGAATGTTCCAAAATAAACTTTCCACTGCACAACCACTAATATTGAAAACAGGAAATCTCATCAAACAACCTTTCAAACTAAACTCGCCTCATACAAACATTCTGAATAAACTCTGAATAAATCAACAAAACCTTCTCCAATTACTCGTAAATATAATAATTTAAAACATCCTTCTTCAACATCCATCAGAAGAAACGTAATCCACCTCCAGAACTTTCCTTCTTAAACCATTAGCAGTTCTGCAAAGTGGTTTCCTTAAAAGTGCTTCCATCCTGTCACCATTATATCATTTCGTTATTATCATACTTAATTACAATTTGATTGTACAATTTTTAATTTTTAATCAATATAAACAATATTAAAGCCAAATGATGATCATTTGAAGCCAAATGATGATCATAGAAGCTAAATGACTCACATGGATTGAGTGCAGAAATCGTTTCTCTTTACATCCATTTATTTGATTTCAAAAAGGATATAATCTGTATTAACATACATCATTAGATTACTTAAAGATTTTCCAAAATTTCTTCAATCATAGCAGATATTGAACTTTGATTATGGCATATCAAAATTTGATCGTATACAAATGTATCCCTAACTTTCTAAAACATACAAACAATAAACGACAGCCTGTAGAAAGTTCAATCTTGGTTCAAATAAACTTCAACCCTTTCTCCAGCTATTGATTCTTCAATTTCAACACAATTGATCCTCTCCGAAACAATAAACTTCATCCCTCGTTCGAAACGTCACCTTTTACACCCACAAAACACAACGTTTGAAAAATGCATCGACAAACATTGCTACAACCGCAAAGTGCAACCCGCTGTAAATTTTCCGATGCTGCGCTGCATTTAAGGGGAGACTTGTTCAATTTCGTATCTAAAACGTTTTTTTATTAATATTTTCAATTTTAAAATAACGTATTGATCTCTGGGCTGTTATTTCCACCTTAG